>CAKKTE020000594.1:0-499588 GCA_920105625.2 Clusia tigrina
CTGATAAAACTTCAATGGCAACAACTTCTACACGGGACGTCCTACACCTATCAAAATTTTCAATATACAAATGCTTGTAACTTTTTACTGGAGCATCATAAAACCTTGAAATTTTGTAACAATAAAGTACTCGAGCCTCTTGTCAATTTAAGCTATCGCTCAAAGCTATGCTATCGTTGAGTCCCAAATGAAACACTGATAAAACTTCAAATGGTCCTCATTTCTATACGGTACGTCCTACACCTATCACAGTTTGCAACATACAAATGCTTGTAACTTTTTACTGGAGCGTCATAAAACCTTGAAATTTGTAACAATAAAGTACTCGAGCTTTTTGTCAATTTAAGCTATCGCTCAAAGCTATGCTACCCTTGAGTCCCAAATCAAACACTGATAAAACATCAAATGGCTCTAACTTCTTTACGGTACGTCCTACACCTATCAAAATTTGCAACATACAAATGCTTGTCACTTTTTACTGGAGCGTCATACAACCTTGAAATTTTTGTAACAATACAGTACTCGAGCTTCTTGTCAATTTAAGCTATCGCTCAAAACTATGCTTGAGTTCCAAATCAAACACTGATAAAACTTCAAATGGCAACAACTTCTACACGGGACGTCCTACACCTATCCAAGTTTTCAATATACAAATGCTTGTAACTTTTTACTGGAGCATCATAAAACCTTGAAATTTTGTAACAATAAAGTACTCGAGCCTCTTGTCAATTTAAGCTATCGCTCAAAGCTATGCTACCCTTGAGTCCCAAATCAAACACTGATAAAACTTGAAATGGCCCTAACTTCTGTACGGTACGTCCTACACCTATCAAAGTTAGCAACATACAAATGCTTGTAAGTTTTTACTGGAGCGTCATAAAACCTTGAAATTTTTGTAACAATAAAGTACTCGAGCCTCTTTTCAATTTAAGCTATCGCTCAAAGCTATGCTACCCTTGAGTCCCAAATCAAACACTGATAAAACTTCAAATGGCCTTCATTTCTATACGGTACGTCCTACACCTATCACAGTTTGCAACATACAAATGCTTGTAACTTTTTACTGGAGCGTCATAAAACCTTGAAATTTGTAACAATAAAGTACTCGAGCCTCTTGTCAATTTAAGCTATCGCTCAAAGCTATGCTACCCTTGAGTCCCAAATCAAACACTGATAAAACAACAAATGGCCCAAACTTCTTTACGGTACGTCCTACACCTATCAACATTTGCAACATACAAATGCTTGTCACTTTTTACTGGAGCGTCATACAACCTTGAAATTTTTGTAACAATACAGTACTCGAGCCTCTTGTCAATTTAAGCTATCGCTCAAAACTATGCTTGAGTTCCAAATCAAACACTGATAAAACTTCAAATGGCAACAACTTCTACACGGGACGTCCTACACCTATCAAAGTTTTCAATATACAAATGCTTGTAACTTTTTACTGGAGCATCATAAAACCTTGAAATTTTGTAACAATAAAGTACTCGAGCCACTTGTCAATTTAAGCTATCGCTCAAAGCTATGCTACCCTTGAGTCCCAAATCAAACACTGATAAAACTTCAAATGGCCCTAACTTCTGTACGGTACGTCCTACACCTATCAAAGTTTGCAACATACAAATGCTTGTAAGTTTTTACTGGAGCGTCATAAAACCTTGAAATTTTTGTAACAATAAAGTACTCGAGCCTCTTTTTAATTTAAGCTATCGCTCAAAGCTATTCTACCCTTGAGTCCCAAATCAAACACTGATAAAACTTCAAATGGCCCTAACTTCTATACGGTACGTCCTACACCTATCACAGTTTGCAACATACAGATGCTTGTAACTTTTTACTGTAGCGTCGTGAAACCTTGAAATTTTGTAACAATAAAGTACTCGCGCCTCTTATCAATTTAAGCTATCGCTCAAAGCTGTGCTATCCTTGAGTCCCAAATCAAACACTGATAAAACTTCAAATAGCCCTCATTTCTATACGGTACGTCATTCACCTATCACAGTTTGCAACATACAAATGCTTGTAACTTTTTACTGGAGCGTCGTGAAACCTTGAAATTTTGTAACAATAAAGTACTCGAGCCTCTTATCAATTTAAGCTATCGCTCAAAGCTATGCTACCCTTGAGTCCCAAGTCAAACACTGATAAAATTTCAAATGACCCTAACTTCTATACGGGACGTCCTACACCTATCAAAGTTTGCAACATACAAATGCTTGTAACTTTTTACTGGAGCGTCATAAAACCTTGAAATTTTTGTAACAATACAGTACTCGAGCCTCTTGTCAATTTAAGCTATCGCTCAAAACTATGCTTGAGTTCCAAATCAAACACTGATAAAACTTCAAATGGCAACAACTTCTACACGGGACGTCCTACACCTATCAAAATTTTCAATATACAAATGCTTGTAACTTTTTACTGGAGCATCATAAAACCTTGAAATTTTGTAACAATAAAGTACTCGAGCCTCTTGTCAATTTAAGCTATCGCTCAAAGCTATGCTATCGTTGAGTCCCAAATGAAACACTGATAAAACTTCAAATGGCCCTCATTTCTATACGGTACGTCCTACACCTATCACAGTTTGCAACATACAAATGCTTGTAACTTTTTACTGGAGCGTCATAAAACCTTGAAATTTGTAACAATAAAGTACTCGAGCTTTTTGTCAATTTAAGCTATCGCTCAAAGCTATGCTACCCTTGAGTCCCAAATCAAACACTGATAAAACATCAAATGGCTCTAACTTCTTTACGGTACGTCCTACACCTATCAAAATTTGCAACATACAAATGCTTGTCACTTTTTACTGGAGCTTCTTGTCAATTTAAGCTATCGCTCAAAACTATGCTTGAGTTCCAAATCAAACACTGATAAAACTTCAAATGGCAACAACTTCTACACGGGACGTCCTACACCTATCCAAGTTTTCAATATACAAATGCTTGTAACTTTTTACTGGAGTATCATAAAACCTTGAAATTTTGTAACAATAAAGTACTCGAGCCTCTTGTCAATTTAAGCTATAGCTCAAAGCTATGCTACCCTTGAGTCCCAAATCAAACACTGATAAAACTTGAAATGGCCCTAACTTTTGTACGGTACGTCCTACACCTATCAAAGTTTGCAACATACAAATGCTTGTAAGTTTTTACTGGAGCGTCATAAAACCTTGAAATTTATGTAACAATAAAGTACTCGAGCCTCTTTTCAATTTAAGCTATCGCTCAAAGCTATGCTACCCTTGAGTCCCAAATCAAACACTGATAAAACTTCAAATGGCCTTCATTTCTATACGGTACGTCCTACACCTATCACAGTTTGCAACATACAAATGCTTGTAACTTTTTACTGGAGCGTCATAAAACCTTGAAATTTGTAACAATAAAGTACTCGAGCCTCTTGTCAATTTAAGCTATCGCTCAAAGCTATGCTACCCTTGAGTCCCAAATCAAACACTGATAAAACAACAAATGGCCCAAACTTCTTTACGGTACGTCCTACACCTATCAACATTTGCAACATACAAATGCTTGTCACTTTTTACTGGAGAGTCATACAACCTTGAAATTTTTGTAACAATACAGTACTCGAGCCTCTTGTCAATTTAAGCTATCGCTCAAAACTATGCTTGAGTTCCAAATCAAACACTGATAAAACTTCAAATGGCAACAACTTCTACACGGGACGTCCTACACCTATCAAAGTTTTCAATATACAAATGCTTGTAACTTTTTACTGGAGCATCATAAAACCTTGAAATTTTGTAACAATAAAGTACTAGAGCCTCTTGTCAATTTAAGCTATCGCTCAAAGCTATGCTACCCTTGAGTCCCAAATCAAACACTGATAAAACTTCAAATGGCCCTAACTTCTGTACGGTACGTCCTACACCTATCAAAGTTTGCAACATACAAATGCTTGTAAGTTTTTACTGGAGCGTCATAAAACCTTGAAATTTTTGTAACAATAAAGTACTCGAGCCTCTTTTTAATTTAAGCTATCGCTCAAAGCTATTCTACCCTTGAGTCCCAAATCAAACACTGATAAAACTTCAAATGGCCCTAACTTCTATACGGTACGTCCTACACCTATCAAAGTTTGCAACATACAGATGCTTGTAACTTTTTACTGGAGCGTCGTGAAACCTTGAAATTTTGTAACAATAAAGTACTCGAGCCTCTTATCAATTTAAGCTATCGCTCAAAGCTATGCTATCCTTGAGTCCCAAATCAAACACTGATAAAACTTCAAATGGCCCTCATTTCTATACGGTACGTCCTACACCTATCACAGTTTGCAACATACAAATGCTTGTAACTTTTTACTGGAGCGTCGTGAAACCTTGAAATTTTGTAACAATAAAGTACTCGAGCCTCTTATCAATTTAAACTATCGCTCAAAGCTATGCTACCCTTGAGTCCCAAGTCAAACACTGATAAAATTTCAAATGACCCTAACTTCTATACGGGACGTCCTACACCTATCAAAGTTTGCAACATACAAATGCTTGTAACTTTTTACTGGAGCGTCATAAAACCTTGAAATTTTTGTAACAATACAGTACTCGAGCCTCTTGTCAATTTAAGCTATCGCTCAAAACTATGCTTGAGTTCCAAATCAAACACTGATAAAACTTCAAATGGCAACAACTTCTACACGGGACGTCCTACACCTATCAAAATTTTCAATATACAAATGCTTGTAACTTTTTACTGGAGCATCATAAAACCTTGAAATTTTGTAACAATAAAGTACTCGAGCCTCTTGTCAATTTAAGCTATCGCTCAAAGCTATGCTATCGTTGAGTCCCAAATGAAACACTGATAAAACTTCAAATGGCCCTCATTTCTATACGGTACGTCCTACACCTATCACAGTTTGCAACATACAAATGCTTGTAACTTTTTACTGGAGCGTCATAAAACCTTGAAATTTGTAACAATAAAGTACTCGAGCTTTTTGTCAATTTAAGCTATCGCTCAAAGCTATGCTACCAAATCAAACACTGATAAAACTTCAAATGGCCTTCATTTCTATACGGTACGTCCTACACCTATCACAGTTTGCAACATACAAATGCTTGTAACTTTTTACTGGAGCGTCATAAAACCTTGAAATTTGTAACAATAAAGTACTCGAGCCTCTTGTCAATTTAAGCTATCGCTCAAAGCTATGCTACCCTTGAGTCCCAAATCAAACACTGATAAAACAACAAATGGCCCAAACTTCTTTACGGTACGTCCTACACCTATCAACATTTGCAACATACAAATGCTTGTCACTTTTTACTGGAGCGTCATACAACCTCGAAATTTTTGTAACAATACAGTACTCGAGCCTCTTGTCAATTTAAGCTATCGCTCAAAACTATGCTTGAGTTCCAAATCAAACACTGATAAAACTTCAAATGGCAACAACTTCTACACGGGACGTCCTACACCTATCAAAGTTTTCAATATACAAATGCTTGTAACTTTTTACTGGAGCATCATAAAACCTTGAAATTTTGTAACAATAAAGTACTAAAGCCTCTTGTCAATTTAAGCTATCGCTCAAAGCTATGCTACCCTTGAGTCCCAAATCAAACACTGATAAAACTTCAAATGGCCCTAACTTCTGTACGGTACGTCCTACACCTATCAAAGTTTGCAACATACAAATGCTTGTAAGTTTTTACTGGAGCGTCATAAAACCTTGAAATTTTTGTAACAATAAAGTACTCGAGCCTCTTTTTAATTTAAGCTATCGCTCAAAGCTATTCTACCCTTGAGTCCCAAATCAAACACTGATAAAACTTCAAATGGCCCTAACTTCTATACGGTACGTCCTACACCTATCAAAGTTTGCAACATACAGATGCTTGTAACTTTTTACTGGAGCGTCGTGAAACCTTGAAATTTTGTAACAATAAAGTACTCGAGCCTTTTATCAATTTAAGCTATCGCTCAAAGCTATGCTATCCTTGAGTCCCAAATCAAACACTGATAAAACTTCAAATGGCCCTCATTTCTATACGGTACGTCCTACACCTATCACAGTTTGCAACATACAAATGCTTGTAACTTTTTACTGGAGCGTCGTGAAACCTTGAAATTTTGTAACAATAATGTACTCGAGCCTCTTATCAATTTAAACTATCGCTCAAAGCTATGCTACCCTTGAGTCCCAAGTCAAACACTGATAAAATTTCAAATGACCCTAACTTCTATACGGGACGTCCTACACCTATCAAAGTTTGCAACATACAAATGCTTGTAACTTTTTACTGGAGCGTCATAAAACCTTGAAATTTTTGTAACAATACAGTACTCGAGCCTCTTGTCAATTTAAGCTATCGCTCAAAACTATGCTTGAGTTCCAAATAAAACACTGATAAAACTTCAAATGGCAACAACTTCTACACGGGACGTCCTACACCTATCAAAATTTTCAATATACAAATGCTTGTAACTTTTTACTGGAGCATCATAAAACCTTGAAATTTTGTAACAATAAAGTACTCGAGCCTCTTGTCAATTTAAGCTATCGCTCAAAGCTATGCTATCGTTGAGTCCCAAATGAAACACTGATAAAACTTCAAATGGCCCTCATATCTATACGGTACGTCCTACACCTATCACAGTTTGCAACATACAAATGCTTGTAACTTTTTACTGGAGCGTCATAAAACCTTGAAATTTGTAACAATAAAGTACTCGAGCTTTTTGTCAATTTAAGCTATCGCTCAAAGCTATGCTACCCTTGAGTCCCAAATCAAACACTGATAAAACATCAAATGGCTCTAACTTCTTTACGGTACGTCCTACACCTATCAACATTTGCAACATACAAATGCTTGTCACTTTTTACTGGAGCGTCATACAACCTTGAAATTTTTGTAACAATACAGTACTCGAGCTTCTTGTCAATTTAAGCTATCGCTCAAAACTATGCTTGAGTTCCAAATCAAACACTGATAAAACTTCAAATGGCAACAACTTCTACACGGGACGTCCTACACCTATCCAAGTTTTCAATATACAAATGCTTGTAACTTTTTACTGGAGCATCATAAAACCTTGAAATTTTGTAAAAATAAAGTACTCGAGCCTCTTGTCAATTTAAGCTATCGCTCAAAGCTATGCTACCCTTGAGTCCCAAATCAAACACTGATAAAACTTGAAATGGCCCTAACTTCTGTACGGTACGTCCTACACCTATCAAAGTTTGCAACATACAAATGCTTGTAAGTTTTTACTGGAGCGTCATAAAACCTTGAAATTTTTGTAACAATAAAGTACTCGAGCCTCTTTTCAATTTAAGCTATCGCTCAAAGCTATGCTACCCTTGAGTCCCAAATCAAACACTGATAAAACTTCAAATGGCCTTCATTTCTATACGGTACGTCCTACACCTATCACAGTTTGCAACATACAAATGCTTGTAACTTTTTACTGGAGCGTCATAAAACCTTGAAATTTGTAACAATAAAGTACTCGAGCCTTTTGTCAATTTAAGCTATCGCTCAAAGCTATGCTACCCTTGAGTCCCAAATCAAACACTGATAAAACATGAAATGGCCCTAACTTCTTTACGGTACATCCTACACCTATCAACATTTGCAACATACAAATGCTTGTCACTTTTTACTGGAGCGTCATACAACCTTGAAATTTTTGTAACAATACAGTACTCGAGCTTCTTGTCAATTTAAGCTATCGCTCAAAACTATGCTTGAGTTCCAAATCAAGCACTGATAAAACTTCAAATGGCAACAACTTCTACACGGGACGTCCTACACCTATCAAAGTTTTCAATATACAAATGCTTGTAACTTTTTACTGGAGCATCATAAAACCTTGAAATTTTGTAACAATAAAGTACTCGAGCCTCTTGTCAATTTAAGCTATCGCTCAAAGCTATTCTACCCTTGAGTCCCAAATCAAACACTGATAAAACTTCAAATGGCCCTAACTTCTATACGGTACGTCCTACACCTATCAAAGTTTGCAACATACAGATGCTTGTAACTTTTTACTGGAGCGTCGTGAAACCTTGAAATTTTGTAACAATAAAGTACTCGAGCCTTTTATCAATTTAAGCTATCGCTCAAAGCTATGCTATCCTTGAGTCCCAAATCAAACACTGATAAAACTTCAAATGGCCCTCATTTCTATACGGTACGTCCTACACCTATCACAGTTTGCAACATACAAATGCTTGTAACTTTTTACTGGAGCGTCGTGAAACCTTGAAATTTTGTAACAATAAAGTACTCGAGCCTCTTATCAATTTAAACTATCGCTCAAAGCTATGCTACCCTTGAGTCCCAAGTCAAACACTGATAAAATTTCAAATGACCCTAACTTCTATACGGGACGTCCTACACCTATCAAAGTTTGCAACATACAAATGCTTGTAACTTTTTACTGGAGCGTCATAAAACCTTGAAATTTTTGTAACAATACAGTACTCGAGCCTCTTGTCAATTTAAGCTATCGCTCAAAACTATGCTTGAGTTCCAAATAAAACACTGATAAAACTTGAAATGGCCCTAACTTCTGTACGGTACGTCCTACACCTATCAAAGTTTGCAACCTACAAATGCTTGTAAGTTTTTACTGGAGCGTCATAAAACCTTGAAATTTTTGTAACAATAAAGTACTCGAGCCTCTTTTCAATTTAAGCTATCGCTCAAAGCTATGCTACCCTTGAGTCCCAAATGAAACACTGATAAAACTTCAAATGGCCCTCATTTCTATACGGTACGTCCTACACCTATCACAGTTTGCAACATACAAATGCTTGTAACTTTTTACTGGAGCGTCATAAAACCTTGAAATTTGTAACAATAAAGTACTCGAGCCTCTTGTCAATTTAAGCTATCGCTCAAAGCTATGCTACCCTTGAGTCCCAAATCAAACACTGATAAAACAACAAATGGCCCAACCTTCTTTACGGTACGTCCTACACCTATCAAAATTTGCAACATACAAATGCTTGTCACTTTTTACTGGAGCGTCATACAACCTTGAAATTTTTGTAACAATACAGTACTCGAGCCTCTTGTCAATTTAAGCTATCGCTCAAAACTATGCTTGAGTTCCAAATCAAACACTGATAAAGCTTCAAATGGCAACAACTTCTACACGGGACGTCCTACACCTATCAAAGTTTGCAACATACAAATGCTTGTAAGTTTTTACTGGAGCGTCATAAAACCTTGAAATTTTTGTAACAATAAAGTACTCGAGCCTCTTTTTAATTTAAGCTATCGCTCAAAGCTATGCTACCCTTGAGTCCCAAATCAAACACTGATAAAACTTCAAATGGCCCTAACTTCTATACGGTACGTCCTACACCTATCAAAGTTTGCAACATACAGATGCTTGTAACTTTTTACTGGAGCGTCGTGAAACCTTGAAATTTTGTAACAATAAAGTACTCGAGCCTCTTATCAATTTAAGCTATCGCTCGAAGCTATGCTACCCTTGAGTCCCAAGTCAAATACTGATAAAATTTCAAATGACCCTAACTTCTATACGGGACGTCCTACACCTATCAAAGTTTGCAACATACAAATGCTTGTAACTTTTTACTGGAGCGTCATAAAACCTTGAAATTTTTGTAACAATACAGTAATCGAGCCTCTTGTCAATTTAAGCTATCGCTCAAAACTATGCTTGAGTTCCAAATCAAACACTGATAAAACTTCAAATGGCAACAACTTCTACACGGGACGTCCTATACCTATCAAAATTTTCAATATACAAATGCTTATAACTTTTTACTGGAGCATAATAAAACCTTGAAATTTTGTAACAATAAAGTACTCGAGCCTCTTGTCAATTTAAGCTATCGCTCAAAGCTATGCTATCCTTGAGTCCCAAATCAAACACTGATAAAACTTCAAATGGCCCTCATTTCTATACGGTACGTCCTACACCTATCACAGTTTGCAACATACAAATGCTTGTAACTTTTTACTGGAGCGTCATAAAACCTTGAAATTTGTAACAATAAAGTACTCGAGCCCCTTTTGCAATTTAAGCTATCGCTCAAAGCTATGCTACCCTTGAGTCCCAAATCAAACACTGATAAAACATCAAATGGCCCTAACTTCTTTACGGTACGTCCTACACCTATCAAAATTTGCAAAATACAAATGCTTGTCACTTTTTACTGGAGCGTCATACAACCTTGAAATTTTTGTAACAATACAGTACTCGAGCCTCTTGTCAATTTAAGCTATCGCTCAAAACTATGCTTGAGTTCCAAATCAAACACTGATAAAACTTCAAATGGCAACAACTTCTGCACGGGACGTCCTACACCTATCAAAGTTTTCAATATACAAATGCTTGTAACTTTTTACTGGAGCATCATAAAACCTTGAAATTTTTGTAACAATAAAGTACTCGAGCCTCTTTTCAATTTAAGCTATCGCTCAAAGCTATGCTACCCTTGAGTCCCATATCAAACACTGATAAAACTTCAAATGGCCCTAACTTCTATACGATATGTCCTACACCTATCAAAGTTTGCAACATACAGATGCTTGTAACTTTTTACTGGAGCGTCATGAAACCTTGAAATTTTGTAACAATAAAGTACTCGAGCCTCTTGTCAATTTAAGCTATCGCTCAAAGCTATGCTACCCTTGAGTCCCAAGTCAAACACTGATAAAATTTCAAATGACCCTAACTTCTATACGGGACGTCCTACACCTATCAAAGTTTGCAACATACAAATGCTTGTAACTTTTTACTGGAGCGTCATAAAACCTTGAAATTTTGTAACAATAAAGTACTCGAGACTCTTGTCAATTTAAGCAATCGCTCAGAGCTATGCTATCCTTGAGTCCCAAATCAAACACTGATAAAACTTCAAATGGCAATAACTTCTATACGGTACGTTCTACACCTATCAAAGTTTGCAATATACAAATGCTTATAACTTTTTACTGGAGCGTCATAAAACCTTGAAATTTTGTAACAATAAAGTACTCGAGCCTCTTGTCAATTTAAGCTTTCGCTGAAAGCTATGCTACGCTTGAGTCCCAAATCAAACACTGATAAAACTTCAAATGGCCCTAACTTCTATACGGTACGTCCTACACCTATCAAAATTTGCAACATACAAATGCTTGTAACTTTTTACTGGAGCATCATAAAACCTTGAAATTTTGTAACAATAAAGTACTCGAGCCTCTTGTCAATTCAAGCTATCGCTCAAAGCTATGCTACCCTTGAATCCCAAATCAAACATTGATAAAACTTCAAATGGCCCTAACTTCTGTACAGTACGTCCTAAACCTATCAAAGTTTGCAACATACAAATGCTTGTAAGTTTTTACTGGAGCGTCATAAAACCTTGAAATTTTGTAACAATAAAGTACTCGAGCCTCTTTTCAATTTAAGCTATCGCTCAAAGCTATGCTACCCTTGAGTCCTAAATCAAACACTGATAAAACTTCAAATGGCCCTAACTTATATACGGAACGTCCTACACCTATCAAAGTTTGCAACATACAAATGCTTGTAACTTTTTACTGGAGCGTCATAAAACCTTGAAATTTTGTAACAATAAAGTACTCGAGCCTCTTGTCAATTTAAGCTATCGCTTAACCCTATGCTACCCTTCAGTCCCAAATCAAACACTGATAAAACTTCAAATGGCCCTAACTTCTATACGGTACGTCTTACACCTATCAGAGTTTGCAACATACAAATGCTTGTAACTTTTTACTGGAGCATCATAAAACCTTGAAATTTTTGTAACAATAAAGTACTCGAGCCTTTTGTCAATTTAAGCTATCGTTCAAAACTATGCTACCCTTGAGTCCCAAATCAAACACTGATAAAACTACAAATGGCCCTTACTTCTATACGGTACGTCCTATACCTATCAAAGTTTGCAATATACAAATGCTTGTAACTTTTTACTGGAGCCTCATAAAACCTTGAAATTTTGTAACAATAAAGTACTCGAGCCTCTTGTCAATTAAAGCCATCGCTGAAAGCTATGCTACCCTTGAGTCCCAAATCAAACACTGATAAATCTGCAAATTGCCCTAACTTCTCTACGGTACGTCCCACACCTATCAAAGTTTGCAACATACAAATGCTTGTAACTTATTACTGGAGCCTCATAAAACCTTGAAATTTTGTAACAATAAAGTATTCGAGCCTCTTGTCAATTAAAGCCATCGCTGAAAGCTATGCTACCCTTGAGTCCCAAATCAAACACTGATATATCTGCAAATGGCCCTAACTTCTCTACGGTACGTCCCACACCTATCAAAGTTTGCAACATACAAATGCTTGTAACTTCTTACTCGAGCGTCATAAAACCTTGAAGTTTTGTAACAATAAACTACTCGAGCCTCTTGTCAATTTAAGCTATCGCTCAAAGCTATGCTACCCTTGAGTCCCAAATCAAACACTGATAAAACTTCAAATCGCCCTAACTTCTGTACGGTATGTCCTAAACCTATCAAAGTTTGCAACATACAAATGCTTGTAACTTTTTACTGGAGCGTCATAAAACCTTGAAATTTTGTAACAATAAAGTACTCGAGCCTCTTGTCAATTTAAGCTATCGCTCAAAGCTATACTACCCTTGAGTCCCAAATCAAACACTGATAAAACTTCAACTGGCCCTAACTTCTATACGGTACGTCCTACACCTATCAAAGTTTGCAACATACAGATGCTTGTAACTTTTTACTGGAGCGTCATAAAACCTTGAAATTTTGTAACAATAAAGTACTCGAGCCTCTTGTCAATTTAAGCTATCGCTCAAAGCTATGCTACCCTTGAGTCCCAAATCAAACACTGATCAAACTTCAAATGACCCTAACTTCTATACGGTACGTCCTACACCTATCAAAGTTTGCAACATACAAATGCTTGTAACTTTTTACTGGAGCTTCATAAAACCTTGAAATTTTGTAACAATAAAGTACTCGAGCCTCTTGTCAATTTAAGCTATCGCTGAAAGCTATGCTACCCTTGAGTGGCAAATCAAACACTGATAAAACTTCAAATGGCCCTAACTTCTATACGGTACGTCCTTCACCTATCAAAGTTTGCAACATACAAATGCTTGTAACTTCTTACTGGAGCCTCATAAAACCTTGAAATTTTGTAAAATAAAGTACTCGAGCCTCTTGTCAATTAAAGTCATCGCTGAAAGCTATGCTACCCTTGAGTCCCAAATCAAACACTGATAAATCTGCAAATAGCCCTAACTTCTCTACGGTACGTCCTACACCTATCAAAGTTTGCAACACACAAATGCTTGTAACTTCTTACTGGAGCGTCATAAAACCTTGAAATTTTGTAACAATAAACTACTCGAGCCTCTTGTCAATTTAAGCTATCGCTCAAAGCTATGCTACCCTTGAGTCCCAAATCAAACACTGATAAAACTTCAAATGGCCCTAACTTCTGTACGGACGTCCTAAACCTATCAAAGTTTGCAACATACAAATGCTTGTAAGTTTTTACTGGAACGTCATAAAACCTTGAAATTTTTGTAACAATAAAGTACTCGAGCCTCTTTTCAATTTAAGCTATCGCTCAAAGCTATGCTACCTTTCAGTCCCAAATCAAACACTGATAAAACCTCAAATGGCCCTAACTTCTATACGGTACGTCCTACACCTATCAAAGTTTGCAACATACAAATGCTTGTAACTTTTTACTGGAGCGTCATAAAACCTAGAAATTTTGTAACAATAAAGTATTCGAGCCTCTTGTCAATTTAAGCTATCGCTCAGGGCTATGCTACCCTTGAGTCCCAAATCAAACACTGATAAAACTTCAAATGGCCCTAACTTCTATACGGTACGTCCTACACCTATCAAAGTTTGCAACATACAGATGCTTGTAACTTTTTACTGGAGCATCATAAAACCTTGAAATTTTGTAACAATAAAGTAGTCGAGCCTCTTGTCAATTCAAGATATCGCTCAAAGCTATGCTACCCTTGAATCCCAAATCAAACATTGATAAAACTTCAAACGGCCCTAACTTCTGTACAGTATGTCCTAAACCTATCAAAGTTTGCAACATACAAATGCTTGTAAGATTTTACTGGAGCGTCATAAAACCTTAAAATTTTTGTAACAATAAAGTACTCGAGCCTCTTGTCAATTTAAACCATCGCTAAAAACTATGCTACCCTTGAGTCCCAAATCAAACACTGATAGAACTTCAAATGGCCCTAACTTCTATACGGTACGTCCTACACCTATCAAAGTTTGCAACATACAAATGCTTGTAACTTTTTACTGGAGCCTCATACAACCTTGAAATTTAGTAACAATAAAGTACTCGAGCCTCTTGTCAATTAAAGCCATCACTGAAAGCTATGCTACCCTTGAGTCCCAAATCAAACACTGATAAAACTTCAAATGGCAATAACTTCTATACGGTACGTCCTACAACTATCAAAGTTTCAATATACAAATGCTTGTAACTTTTTACTGGAGCGTCATAAAACCTTGAAATTTTGTAACAATAAAGTACTCGAGCCTCTTGTCAAATTAAGCTATCGCTCAAATTTATGATACCCTTGAGTCTCAAATCAAACACTGATAAAACTTCAAATGGCTCTAACTTCTATACGGTACGTCCTACACCTATCAAAGTTTGCAATATAGAAATGCTTGTAACTTTTTGCTGGGGCGTCATAAAACCTTGAAATTTTGTAACAAAAAAGTACTCGAGCCTCTTGTCAATTTAAGCTATCGCTCAAAGCTATGCTACCCTTGAATCCCAAATCAAACATTGATAAAACTTCAAATGGCCCTAACTTATGTACGGCACGTCCTAAACCTATCAAAGTTTGCAACATACAAATGCTTGTAACTTTTTACTGGAGCGTCATAAAACCTTGAAATTTTGTAACAATAAAGTACTCGAGCCTCTTGTCAATTTAAGCTATCGCTCAAAGCTATGCTACCCTTGAGTCCCATATCAAACACTGATAAAACTTCAAATGGCCCTAACTTCTATACGGTACGTCCTACACCTATCAAAGTTTGCAACATACAGATGCTTGTAACTTTTTACTGGAGCGTCATAAAACCTTGAAATTTTGTAACAATAAAGTACTCGAGCCTCTTGTCAATTTAAGCTATCGCTCAAAGCTATGCTACCCTTGAGTCCCAAATCAAACACTGATCAAACTTCAAATGACCCTAACTTCTATACGGTACGCCCTACACCTATCAAAGTTTGCAACATACAAATGCTTGTAACTTTTTACTGGAGCTTCATAAAACCTTGAAATTTTGTAACAATAAACTACTCGAGCCTCTTGTCAATTTAAGCTATCGGTCAAAGCTATACTACCCTTGAGTCCCAAATCAAACACTGATCAAACTTCAAATGACCCTAACTTCTATACGGTACGTCCTACACCTATCAAAGTTTGCAACATACAAATGCTTGTAACTTTTTACTGGAGCTTCATAAAACCTTGAAATTTTGTAACAATAAAGTACTCGAGCCTCTTGTCAATTTAAGCTATCGCTGAAAGCTATGCTACCCTTGAGTAGCAAATCAAACACTGATAAAACTTCAAATGGCCCTAACTTCTATACGGTACGTCCTTCACCTATCAAAGTTTGCAACATACAAATGCTTGTAACTTCTTACTGGAGCCTCATAAAACCTTGAAATTTTGTAAAATAAAGTACTCGAGCCTCTTGTCAATTAAAGTCATCGCTGAAAGCTATGCTACCCTTGAGTCCCAAATCAAACACTGATAAATCTGCAAATAGCCCTAACTTCTCTACGGTACGTCCTACACCTATCAAAGTTTGCAACACACAAATGCTTGTAACTTCTTACTGGAGCGTCATAAAACCTTGAAATTTTGTAACAATAAACTACTCGAGCCTCTTGTCAATTTAAGCTATCGCTCAAAGCTATGCTACCCTTGAGTCCCAAATCAAACACTGATAAAACTTCAAATGGCCCTAACTTCTGTACGGACGTCCTAAACCTATCAAAGTTTGCAACATACAAATGCTTGTAAGTTTTTACTGGAACGTCATAAAACCTTGAAATTTTTGTAACAATAAAGTACTCGAGCCTCTTTTCAATTTAAGCTATCGCTCAAAGCTATGCTACCTTTCAGTCCCAAATCAAACACTGATAAAACCTCAAATGGCCCTAACTTCTATACGGTACGTCCTACACCTATCAAAGTTTGCAACATACAAATGCTTGTAACTTTTTACTGGAGCGTCATAAAACCTAGAAATTTTGTAACAATAAAGTATTCGAGCCTCTTGTCAATTTAAGCTATCGCTCAGGGCTATGCTACCCTTGAGTCCCAAATCAAACACTGATAAAACTTCAAATGGCCCTAACTTCTATACGGTACGTCCTACACCTATCAAAGTTTGCAACATACAGATGCTTGTAACTTTTTACTGGAGCATCATAAAACCTTGAAATTTTGTAACAATAAAGTAGTCGAGCCTCTTGTCAATTCAAGATATCGCTCAAAGCTATGCTACCCTTGAATCCCAAATCAAACATTGATAAAACTTCAAACGGCCCTAACTTCTGTACAGTACGTCCTAAACCTATCAAAGTTTGCAACATACAAATGCTTGTAAGATTTTACTGGAGCGTCATAAAACCTTAAAATTTTTGTAACAATAAAGTACTCGAGCCTCTTGTCAATTTAAACCATCGCTAAAAACTATGCTACCCTTGAGTCCCAAATCAAACACTGATAGAACTTCAAATGGCCCTAACTTCTATACGGTACGTCCTACACCTATCAAAGTTTGCAACATACAAATGCTTGTAACTTTTTACTGGAGCCTCATACAACCTTGAAATTTAGTAACAATAAAGTACTCGAGCCTCATGTCAATTAAAGCCATCGCTGAAAGCTATGCTACCCTTGAGTCCCAAATCAAACACTGATAAAACTTCAAATGGCAATAACTTCTATACGGTACGTCCTACAACTATCAAAGTTTCAATATACAAATGCTTGTAACTTTTTACTGGAGCGTCATAAAACCTTGAAATTTTGTAACAATAAAGTACTCGAGCCTCTTGTCGAATTAAGCTATCGCTCAAATTTATGATACCCTTGAGTCTCAAATCAAACACTGATAAAACTTCAAATGGCTCTAACTTCTATACGGTACGTCCTACACCTATCAAAGTTTGCAATATAGAAATGCTTGTAACTTTTTGCTGGGGCGTCATAAAACCTTGAAATTTTGTAACAAAAAAGTACTCGAGCCTCTTGTCAATTTAAGCTATCGCTCAAAGCTATGCTACCCTTGAATCCCAAATCAAACATTGATAAAACTTCAAATGGCCCTAACTTATGTACGGCACGTCCTAAACCTATCAAAGTTTGCAACATACAAATGCTTGTAACTTTTTACTGGAGCGTCATAAAACCTTGAAATTTTGTAACAATAAAGTACTCGAGCCTCTTGTCAATTTAAGCTATCGCTCAAAGCTATGCTACCCTTGAGTCCCATATCAAACACTGATAAAACTTCAAATGGCCCTAACTTCTATACGGTACGTCCTACACCTATCAAAGTTTGCAACATACAGATGCTTGTAACTTTTTACTGGAGCGTCATAAAACCTTGAAATTTTGTAACAATAAAGTACTCGAGCCTCTTGTCAATTTAAGCTATCGCTCAAAGCTATGCTACCCTTGAGTCCCAAATCAAACACTGATCAAACTTCAAATGACCCTAACTTCTATACGGTACGCCCTACACCTATCAAAGTTTGCAACATACAAATGCTTGTAACTTTTTACTGGAGCTTCATAAAACCTTGAAATTTTGTAACAATAAAGTACTCGAGCCTCTTGTCAATTAAAGTCATCGCTGAAAGCTATGCTACCCTTGAGTCCCAAATCAAACACTGATAAATCTGCAAATAGCCCTAACTTCTCTACGGTACGTCCTACACCTATCAAAGTTTGCAACACACAAATGCTTGTAACTTCTTACTGGAGCGTCATAAAACCTTGAAATTTTTTAACAATAAACTACTCGAGCCTCTTGTCAATTTAAGCTATCGGTCAAAGCTATACTACCCTTGAGTCCCAAATCAAACACTGATAAAACTTCAAATGGCCCTAACTTCTGTACGGACGTCCTAAACCTATCAAAGTTTGCAACATACAAATGCTTGTAAGTTTTTACTGGAACGTCATAAAACCTTGAAATTTTTGTAACAATAAAGTACTCGAGCCTCTTGTCAATTTAAGCTATCGCTCAAAGCTATGCTACCCTTCAGTCCCAAATCAAACACTGATAAAACTTGAAATGGCCCTAACTTCTATACGGTACGTCCTACACCTATCAAAGTTTGCAACATACAAATGCTTCTAACTTTTTACTGGAGCGTCATAAAACCTTGAAATTTTGTAACAATAAAGTACTCGAGCCTCTTTTAAATTCAAGCTATCGCTCAAAGCTATGCTACCCTTGAATCCCAAATCAAACACTGATAAACCTTTAAATGGCCCTAACTTCTGTACGTTACGTCCAAAACCTATCAAAGTTTGCTACATACAAATGCTTGTAACTTTTCACTGGAGCGTCATAAAACCTAGAAATTTTGTAACAATAAAGTACTCGAGCCTCTTGTCAATTTAAGCTATCGCTCAAAGCTATGCTACCCTTCAGTCCCAAATCAAACACTGATAAATTTTGAAATGGCCTTAACTTCTATACGGTACGTCCTACACCTATCAAAGTTGGCAACATACAAATGCTTGTAACTTTTTACTGGAGCGTCATAAAACCTAGAAATTTTGTAACAATAAAGTACTCGAGCCTCTTGTCAATTTAAGCTATCGCTCAAAGCTATGCTAACCTTCAGTCCCAAATCAAACACTGATAACACTTGAAATGGCCCTAACTTCTATACGGTACGTCCTACACCTATCAAAGTTGGCAACATTCAAATGCTTGTAACTTTTTACTGGAGTGTCATACAACCTTGAAATGTTTGCAACAATAAAGTACTCGAGCCTCTTGTCAATTTAAGCTATCGCTCAAAGCAATGCTACCCTTGAATCACAAATCAAACACTGATAAAATTTCAAATAACCCAAACTTCTATACGGTACGTCCTACACCTATAAAAGTTTGCAACATACAAATGCTTGTAACTTTTTACTGGAGCGTCATACAGCCTTGAAATGTTTGCAACAATAAAGTACTCGAGCCTCTTGTCAATTTAAGCTATCGCTCAAAACTATGCTACCATTGAGTCCCAAATCAAACACTGATAAAACTTCAAATGGCCCTAACTTCTATGCGGTACGTCCTACACCTATAAAAATTTGCAACATACAAATGCTTGTAACTTTTTACTGGAGCGTCATAAAACCTTGAAATTTTGTAACAATAAAGTACTCGAGCCTCTTGTCAAATCAAGCTATCGCTCAAATTTATAATACCCTTGAGTCCCAAATCAAACACTGATAAAACTTCAAATAGCTCTAACTTTTATACGGTACGTCCTACACCTATCACAGTTTGCAACATACAAATGCTTGTAACTTTTTACTGGAGCGTCATAAGACCTTGAAATTTGTAACAATAAAGTACTCGAGCCTCTTGTCAATTTAAGCTATCGCTCAAAGCTATGCTACCCTTCAGTCCCAAATCAAACACTTATAAAACCTCAAATGGCCCTAACTTCTATACGGTACGTCCTACACCTATCAAAGTTTGCAACATACAAATGCTTGTAACTTTTTACTGGATCATCATAAAACCTTGAAATTTTGTAACAATAAAGTAGTCGAGCCTCTTGTCAATTCAAGATATCGCTCAAAGCTATGCTACCCTTGAATCCCAAATCAAACATTGATAAAACTTCAAACGGCCCTAACTTCTGTACAGTACGTCCTAAACCTATCAAAGTTTGCAACATACAAATGCTTGTAAGATTTTACTGGAGCGTCATAAAACCTTGAAATTTTTGTAACAATAAAGTACTCGAGCCTCTTGTCAATTTAAGCTATCGCTAAAAACTATGCTACCCTTGAGTCCCAAATCAAACACTGATAGCACTTCAAATGGCCCTAACTTCTGTACAGTACGTCCTAAACCTATCAAAGTTTGCAACATACAAATGCTTGTAACTTTTTACTGGAGCGACATAAAACCTTGAAATTTTGTAATAATAAAATACTCGAGCCTCTTGTCAATTTAAGCTATCGCTCAAAGCTATGCTACCCTTGAGTCCCAAATCAAACACTGATAAAACTTCAAATGGCCGTAACTTCTATACGGTACGTCCTACACCTATCAGAGTTTGCAACATACAAATGCTTGTAACAATAAAGTACTCGAGCCACTTGTCAATTTAAGCTATCGTTCAAAACTATGCTACCCTTGAGTCCTAAATCAAACACTGATAAAACTACAAATGGCCCTTACTTCTATACGGTACGTCCTACACCTATCAAAGTTTGCAATATACAAATGCTTGTAACTTTTTACTGGAGCGTCATAAAACCTTGAAATATTGTAACAATAAAGTACTCGAGCCTTTTGTCAATTTAAGCTATCGCTCAAAGCTATGCTACCCTTGAGTCCCAAATCAAACACTGATCAAACTTCAAATGGCCCTAACTTCTATACGGTACGTCCTACACCTATCAAAGTTTGCAACATACAAATGCTTGTAACTTTTTACTGGAGCTTCATAAAAACTTGAAATTTTGTTACAATAAAGTACTCGAGCCTCTTGTCAATTTAAGCTATCGCTGAAAGCTATGCTACCCTTGAGTCACAAATCAAACACTGATAAAACTTCAAATGGCCCTAACTTCTATACGGTACGACCTACACCTATCAAAGTTTGCAACATACAAATGCTTGTAACTTTTTACTGGAGCGTCATAAAACATTGAAATTTTGTAACAATAAAGTACTCGAGCCTCTTGACAATTTAAGCCATTGCTGAAAGCTATGCTACCCTTGAGTCCCAAATCAAACACAGATAAATCTGCAAATGGCCCTAACTTCTATACGATACGTCCTACACCTATCAACGTTTGCAACATGCAAATGCTTGTAACTTTTTACTGGAGCTTCATAAAACCTTGAAATTTTGTAACAATAAAGTACTCGAGCCTCTTGTCAATTTAAGCTGTCGCTGAAAGCTATGCTACCCTTGAGTCCCAAAACAAACACTGATAAAACTTCAAATGGCCCTAACTTCTGTACGGTACGTCCTAAACCTATCAAAGTTTGCAACATACAAATGCTTGTAAGTTTTTACTGAAGCGTCATAAAACCTTGAAATTTCGTAACAATAAACTACTCGAGCCTCTTGTCAAGTCAAGCTATCGCTCAAATTTATAATACCCTTGAGTCCCAAATCAAACACTGATAAAACTTCAAATGGTCCTAACTTCTATACGGTACGTCCTACACCTATCAAAGTTTGCAACATACAAATGCTTGAAAATTTTCATTGGAGCGTCATAAAACCTTGAAATTTTGTAACAATAAAGTACTCGAGCCTCTTGTCAATTTAAGCTATCGCTCAAAGCTATGCTACCCTTCAGTCCCAAATCAAACATTGATAAAACTTGAAATTGCCCTAACTTCTATACGGTACGTCCTACACCTATCAAAGTTGGCAACATACAAATGCTTGTAACTTTTTACTGGAGCGTCATACAACCTTGAAATGTTTGCAACAATAAAGTACTCGAGCCTCTTGTCAATTTAAGCTATCGCTCAAAGCAATGCTACCCTTGAATCACAAATCAAACACTGATAAAATTTCAAATAACCCAAACTTCTATACGGTACATCCTACACCTATAAAAGTTTGCAACATACAAATGCTTGTAACTTTTTACTGGAGCGTCATACAGCCTTGAAATGTTTGCAACAATAAAGTACTCGAACCTCTTGTCAATTTAAGCTATCGCTCAAAACTATGCTACCATTGAGTCCCAAATCAAACACTGATAAAACTTCAAATGGCAATAACTTCTATACGGTACGTCCTACCCCTATCAAAGTTTGCAATATACAAATGCTTGTAACTTTTTACTGGAGTGTCATAAAACCTTGAAATTTTGTAACAATAAAGTACTCGAGCCTCTTGTCAATTTAAGCTATCGCTCAAAGCTATGCTACCCTTCAGTCCCAAATCAAACACTGATAAAACTTGAAATGGCCCTAACTTCTATACGGTACGTCCTACACCTATCAAAGTTTGCAACATACAAATGCTTCTAACTTTTTACTGGAGCGTCATAAAACCTTGAAATTTTCTAACAACAAAGTACTCGAGCCTCTTTTAAATTCAAGCTATCGCTCAAAGCTATGCTAACCTTCAGTCCCAAATCAAACACTGATAACACTTGAAATGGCCCTAACTTCTATACGGTACGTCCTACACCTATCAAAGTTGGCAACATTCAAATGCTTGTAACTTTTTACTGGAGCGTCATACAACCTTGAAATGTTTGCAACAATAAAGTACTCGAGCCTCTTGTCAATTTAAGCTATCGCTCAAAGCAATGCTACCCTTGAATCACAAATCAAACACTGATAAAATTTCAAATAACCCAAACTTCTATACGGTACGTCCTACACCTATAAAAGTTTGCAACATACAAATGCTTGTAACTTTTTACTGGAGCGTCATACAGCCTTGAAATGTTTGCAACAATAAAGTACTCGAGCCTCTTGTCAATTTAAGCTATCGCTCAAAACTATGCTACCATTGAGTCCCAAATCAAACACTGATAAAACTTCAAATGGCAATAACTTCTATACGGTACGTCCTACACCTATCAAAGTTTGCAACATACAAATTGTTTGGGAGTTTTATACCCAAACAACCTTAATTACCATGCAAATCCACATCTGGTATCCCTGGATACCAATATCAACATATTAACTAAGGCAAATGAGTCAAGGTTGTACGGTTGTCGTTTTCTCATGATTTGTGCAACAGAGACAAAAAACTCTAACTGTTGCTTAATGTGTAGGTCCAACTTGAGGGGGTATTGTTAGCGGTGTAAAGAGAATGCAGTTTCTGCTGGAGAGTTTTTTACCATTAACTTCGAGAAGAAGTTGAAGAAGATTTTAAATGAGTAGAAAAAATAGTGTTGAACAATGAAGAGCTCCTCGAGAACAATAAAATAATTAATAGTTACTAAAAATTCCGTGTAAAATTATTTAAAAAAAATAATAACTGAACTGAAGAAGAAAAAAAGATAAAATTAATTAATAAAAAAAATGACTTTTTATTAAAAGAAACTCTCATACATAAAAGTGGTGCCGAAACCCGGGAACTGTCCATGTGCTGACACAAATCCCTCATATTTTACATAAAAAGTTACTGCCGTCGTGCTACGGATAAAATAACCTCATTTTGTTGCCACGAATTTCGAGCTAAATTCACTACAAAATGGAGACAGTTATTGAAGATCAACATAATATAATCAACTATATCGCTCGTATGCAGCAATCTTTTAATGCTACACCAAAGGAGCGTAAGTCCAAAGGTTATGCTCAAGCTGTGCTCGAAGACTTGGAGCAGAATTTCAAATTATTTAAAGATGGCCACGAGTTGGTTATGAGCACAGTTCGAGAACAGTCCCTCGCGGAGAAGGATGTACCCTACCTAAGTACCAATATGTATTACACTTGTTGTGATACATATATCTCATTTAAAACTAATATTCTTGATTTAATGTTTGAATTTGATTCTCCACAGACTCCAACCGTCCACGCAAGTACATTCGCCGCAAGCAGCCGCAACGAAACATTTGTCGCCGGAGTACGACTGCCAAAAATACAACTTCCAACATTTTCTGGAGATTATCTCGATTGGGTCTCTTATCGCGATACGTTTTTGTCACTAGTTCATGAACCAGCGTCACTCACTGATATCCAGAAATTTTTATATTTGAAAAGTTCGTGCACAGGTACTCCCCTTTCTATGATCAACGAATATCCAGTTGCCGGTTCTAGCTATGCACTTGCATGGGAAGCTCTGGGGAGGAGATTTCACAATGAAAGAAAGCTTGTCGATCAAATCTTAAAGCGATTATTTTCCATACCGCCCACCAAGGGAAACGTTTATTCTATTAAAGAACTTCTCGATACCACCAGAAATTGTTTAGCTCAACTAAAAGCATTAAAAATCGATACTACCACCTGGGATTCGATTTTGATTTATTTGACGTCTCAGAAGCTAGACGTTCAAACCCGCAAAGAATGGGAGCAGTCGCTCAAGGCCAGTACAACGGTACCTCCTATGACTGAAATGCTTGGTTTTTTGGAAACAACTTTTAGAGCTTTGGAATGCGTTGAAGATGCAAATATTCCAAGCAGTTCAAACAAAAGTTATGGGGACAGCAAATTTGAAAATCGTCGTAAGCCAACGAAAATTGTTCGAGCCCACACAGCTACTTCTACTATGTTGGATGAAAACTGCCCGTGCTGCAACAAACGTCATCCGTTATACAAATGTTTTAAATTTGCAACGATATCTTCAGCAGAGAAGAAAAACATCGTCAATCAACATCGGCTGTGTCGAAACTGTCTTCGTACCGGACATTTACAAGCCGCATGTAAGTTGAAGTCAGTTTGTCAAAACTGTAGTGAGCCACATCACACTGTTGTCCACAACGAATACTATTCTGGAAACACCTCGTTGACAACTGCTACGACACCAAATGCTACAGCAAACCAGACTTTTGCTCAACCTCCTACTACTTCTACTCCTACAACTGCATCTGTAAGTACGCTTCACTCCAATATGAATACATGCCATATAAATCCTGCCTTACTTGCCACAGTAAAGGTAATTATAAAAATTAATAAGTCTGCTTATAGTGTAAAAGCCCTTGTAGACCAAGGATCTCAGGTCTCATTTATATCTGAGGAATTAGCCCAACTATTGCCCATACCGAAATTAAAAACGCATGTCGATGTCTGTGGGATTGGAGGAAACAAATCCGTCACGGTGAAGAAGTCCGTAAATTTAAATCTCTACTCCACATATGATCAACAATTTGAATTGCCGATAACTGCACTTGTTGTACCATCAGTTTCATCATATATTCCTCCCAAATTAAATTTGATCACAATTCCAGATTTACCAGAAAATCATCTTGCCGATAATAATTTCTTGTTAGCAGAAAAAATTGATCTCCTTCTCGGAAATGACGTCTATGGGGATCTATTACTAGCTCAGACGAAAAAATTAGAAAATGGTCTATTTTTACAAGAAACTCATTTTGGATACATGGTTTCTGGGTCTCCAAGATCAAATTTCTCCGCAGCAACAATTTCTGCTAATTTGTGTTCGCTAGAAAATCAGCTACGCCTATTTTGGGAACAGGAAGAATTTGTAGATGAGAAACAATTCACACCCGAAGAGATGTTATGTGAAAAATTGTTTAATGAAACGCATACTAGAGATGATACCGGACGCTATACTGTCCATTTACCCTTCAAGAGTATACTTCAAGGTCAACCCCCTCCAACTTTTTCCCACACGGACTATAATGCGCTTAAACGGTTAAAACAGCTGGAATCTACTTTCAAAAATAAACCTAAATTTGCTGAGGAATATAAGAAATTCATGATGGAGTATGAAACGCTTAACCATATGGTAAAACTTGGTGAGTACCCTCATGCAATACCGAAAAATGCTTATTTCTTTCCCCATCATGGTGTACTCAGAGAGAGTAGTACAACAACAAAATTACGTGTTGTTTTTGATGGTCGAAATCACAGACCCCCTCAGACTTCTATAAATGAGGAACTATCAGTCGGGCCTGCACTGCAAAATGATTTGTCTACTATTATATCTCGATGGAGGAGATATCGAATAGCTTTCACAGCTGATATAGAAAAAATGTTCAGACAAATCAATGTATGTAAAGAATATCAGCCTTCACAATGTATACTTTGGAGAGATGAAACTACAAATAAAATTAACATTTACAGTTTACTTACAGTAACGTATGGTACTACGTCAGCTCCATATTTGGCAATCAGAGTACTACAACAGCTCGCCGAAGATGAAGAGAAACAATTCCCACAAGCGAGCCAAATACTTCGCTCAGACACATATGTCGATGACGTTATATCTGGCGCTGATAGTTTTGATGACGCTCTAAGATTACAGCAACAACTTTGCTCTTTAGTGAAATCTGGTGGATTTCACCTTCGAAAATGGAACTCTAATTCTTCACGATTAATTAATCACATTCCAGAGGAAGATCGTGAAAAGAAAGAGCTATTTACACTCAATGAACCAAACATGGCGAAAGCTCTTGGTCTTTATTGGGACATTACAACCGATTCTTTTTGCTTTACAATAAATTTTACATTTGCTCAAACTGTTACTAAACGCACCTTGCTTTCAGATGCAGCTAAGTTATTTGATCCCCTAGGCTGGTTATCTCCCACAACTATAAAAGCGAAAATTATGTTCCAGCTACTATGGAAACTAAAACGCGATTGGGATGATACACAACCAGAACAGATTCAAAACGAATGGATAAATTTTCGATCAACGCTGAAGTCTTTTGAGAAAATACGAATTCCTCGATGGCTTGGGTATACATCTAAACAATCTACAATTGACCTTCACGGCTTTAGTGACGCATCACTAACTGCCTACGCTGCTGTTGTCTACGCTCGAATTGTAGCTGAATCTGGTGAGATAATTATTAATTTATTACAGGCAAAAACAAAGGTAGCCCCTTTAAAAAATGAAACAATTCCGAGACTGGAATTAAGTGCAGCTATGCTTTTAGCAAAATTGATCGCTAAAATTAAATCAAACAACGATTTCAACATTGGGCGCATCGTATACTGGACGGATAGTACCATCGTTCTTGCGTGGCTAAAAAATTACAACAGACGGTTGGAAGTCTACGTGGCAAACAGAGTTGCACAAATTCATAAGCTTTGCGACGTCACCGATTGGAGATATGTTCCATCAGCTGATAACCCTGCAGATTGTGCTTCTCGCGGATTATTTCCTGAAGAACTTATCAAGCATTCATTATGGTGGACTGGTCCATCATGGCTGAAAACTGATTCAAATGATTGGCCTTCCTCCCCGGCAAATTCATATATTGATAAATCTACAGTAAACGCTGCTACAGAAGAAAAAATTTACAACAACAATGTTATTGTCTGTCACTCAACCAATACAGAAACAGCAACAGCATTCCCTAAACTCCTGTCGAAATATTCCAGTTTCACTACGTTAATACGTGTGATGGCATAGCTTTTTCGTTATTTCGAAAATTTAAAATGCAAAATACAGAAGATCGAAATAGATACAAGCTTTTTAAAAACATGGGAACTTACAAGAGCAAGGAATCATCTAATTCGAATAACACAAGCTGTAACATTTCGGGAAGAAGTACAATGCTTAAAATCAAGTAAACCTCTTCCTAATAATAGCCGAATTCTGAAGTTATCACCATTTTTAGATGAATTGGATATTGTCAGAGTTGGTGGTCGCATATCTCAGGCCGAGATTCCATTCCACACGAAGCATCCTATACTTTTGACCAAACAAAATCCTATTTCCCTTCTTATCTTTTCAGAAGCACATAAAAAGACTTGCCACGGTAGTCTTCTGCTAATGCAGGCCTATGTTTCACGGCATTATTGGGTAGTCTCTGCTCGTGACTTAGAAAAAAAGGTGCAACGCAATTGCATCGTGTGCTTCAAATACAAAACTAAGACTTGTCAACAATTAATGGGTAACCTGCCAGCTGTCCGCCTTCAGCCAGCCCGCCCCTTCAAGCATAGTGGGCTCGACTATGCCGGCCCCATCAATATAAAAACATCATCCTTAAGAACGGCATCTACTTCGAAGGGATACATTTGCCTTTTCATATGTATGTGCACCAAGGCAATACATTTGGAAGCCGTCACCAGCCTTAATGTAGATGCATTCTTAGCAGCTTATCGCCGTTTTATTGCTCGTCGAGGAATTTGTACGGACTTATACTCCGATTGTGGTACAAATTTCGTTGGTGCGAATAAAGAGCTGCGAGTCATTTATCAGCGCAATAAATTATCCCTTCCCGAGCATCTCGCTGAAACACTGGCCAATCAAGGTACGAAATGGCACTTCATTCCTCCTGCTTCGCCTCATTTTGGTGGACTCTGGGAAGCAGGAGTAAAATCCACAAAACATCATTTACGTCGAATAGTCAATGATCGTCTCCTCAATTACGAAGAACTAAGCACGCTTCTCGCACAGATTGAAAGCATTCTAAACTCCAGACCTCTATGTCCCCTGTCAACTGATCCCCAAGATCACAACGCGCTTACACCTGCGCACTTTTTAATCGGTGAACCTACAGTTTGCATTCCGGATGAAGATTTATTGGATGCAAACGTTGATCGACTCTGTCGTTGGAAACAGATTGTACTTCTTAAGCAACACTTCTGGGAAAGATGGAAAAGAGAGTACATGTGTCGACTACAATCACGCCCCAAATGGAATAAAATAATCGATAACATTAAAGTTGGCGACATCGTACTCTTAGTCAATGAAAAAAGTGTTCCTGGTCAGTGGCCTCTCGCAAAAGTTGAAGAATTACATCCTGGTAATGATGGCTTGGTTCGAGTTGTTACTCTCTACTGCAACAAGAAATATATTAAACGTCCAATTGCCAAACTGTGTCGATTACCAACAAATGACATCACGTCAACAGAAGATACGGAATCATCAAGCAACAGTCCTAATTAAGAACAGAGGTTCTTGGCGGGGAGAATGTTTGGGAGTTTTATACCCAAACAACCTTAATTACCATGCAAATCCACATCTGGTATCCCTGGATACCAATATCAACATATTAACTAAAGCAAATGAGTCAAGGTTGTACGGTTGTCGTTTTCTCATGATTTGTGCAACAGAGACAAAAAAACTCTAACTGTTGCTTAATGTGTAGGTCCAACTTGAGGGGGTATTGTTAGCGGTGTAAAGAGAATGCAGTTTCTGCTGGAGAGTTTTTTACCATTAACTTCGAGAAGAAGTTGAAGAAGATTTTTAATGAGTAGAAAAAATAGTGTTGAACAATGAAGAGCTCCTCGAGAACAATAAAATAATTAATAGTTACTAAAAATTCCGTGTAAAATTATTTTTAAAAAAAATAATAACTGAACTGAAGAAGAAAAAAAGATAAAATTAATTAATAAAAAAAATGACTTTTTATTAAAAGAAACAGAAACTCTCATACACAAATGCTTGGAACTTTTTACTGGAGCGTCATAAAACCTTGAAATTTTGTAACAATAAAGTACTCGAGCCTCTTTTAAATTCAAGCTATCGCTCAAAGCTATGCTACCCTTGAATCCCAAATCAAACACTGATAAAATTTTAAATGGCCCTAACTTCTGTACGGTACGTCCTAAACCTATCAAAGTTTGCTACATACAAATGCTTGTAACTTTTCACTGGAGGGTCATAAAACCTTGAAATTTTGTAACAATAAAGTACTCGAGCCTCTTGTCAATTTAAGCTATCGCTCAAAGCTATGCTACCCTTCAGTCCCAAATCAAACACTGATAAAACTTGAAATGGCCCTAACTTCTATACGGTACGTCCTACACCTATCAAAGTTGGCAATATACAAATCCTTGTAACTTTTTACTGGAGCGTCATAAAACCTTGAAATTTTGTAACAATAAAGTACTCGAGCCTCTTTTCAATTTAAGCTATCGCTCAAAGCTATCCTACCCTTGAGTCCAAAATCAAACACTGATAAAACTTCAAATGGCCCTAACTTCTATACGGTACGTCCTACACCTATCAAA
Source organism: Clusia tigrina (assembly GCA_920105625.2). Taxonomy (NCBI): domain Eukaryota; kingdom Metazoa; phylum Arthropoda; class Insecta; order Diptera; family Clusiidae; genus Clusia; species Clusia tigrina. The sequence goes on from CAKKTE020000594.1 coordinate 29,855, forward strand.
ATTTGCTACATACAAATGCTTGTAACTTTTCACTGGAGCGTCATAAAATCTTGAAATTTTGTAACAATAAAGTACTCGAGCCTCTTGTCAATTTAAGCTATCGCTCAGAGCTATGCTACCCTTCAGTCCCAAATCAAACACTGATAAAACTTGAAATGGCCCTAATTTCTATACGGTACGTCCTACACCTATCAAAGTTTGCAACATACAAATGCTTGTAACTTTTTACTGGAGCGTCATAAAACCTTGAAATTTTGTAACAATAAAGTACTCGAGCCTCTTGTCAATTTAAGCTATCGCTCAAAGCTATGCTACCCTTCAGTCCCAAATCAAACACTGATAAAACTTGAAATTGCCCTAATTTCTATACGGTACGTCCTACACCTATCAAAGTTGGCAACATACAAATGCTTGTAACTTTTTACTGGAGCGTCATACAACCTTGAAATGTTTGCAACAATAAAGTACTCGAGCCTCTTGTCAATTTAAGCTATCGCTCAAAGCAATGCTACCCTTGAATCACAAATCAAACACTGATAAAATTTCAAATAACCCAAACTTCTATACGGTACATCCTACACCTATAAAAGTTTGCAACATACAAATGCTTGTAACTTTTTACTGGAGCGTCATACAGCCTTGAAATGTTTGCAACAATAAAGTACTCGAACCTCTTGTCAATTTAATCTATCGCTCAAAACTATGCTACCATTTAGTCCCAAATCAAACACTGATAAAACTTCAAATGGCAATAACTTCTATACGGTACGTCCTACCCCTATCAAAGTTTGCAATATACAAATGCTTGTAACTTTTTACTGGAGTGTCATAAAACCTTGAAATTTTGTAACAATAAAGTACTCGAGCCTCTTGTCAATTTAAGCTATCGCTCAAAGCTATGCTACCCTTCAGTCCCAAATCAAACACTGATAAAACTTGAAATGGCCCTAACTTCTATACGGTACGTCCTACACCTATCAAAGTTTGCAACATACAAATGCTTCTAACTTTTTACTGGAGCGTCATAAAACCTTGAAATTTTGTAACAATAAAGTACTCGAGCCTCTTTTAAATTCAAGCTATCGCTCAAAGCTATGCTACCCTTGAATCCCAAATCAAACACTGATAAACCTTTAAATGGCCCTAACTTCTGTACGGTACGTCCTAAACCTATCAAAGTTTACTACATACAAATGCTTGTAACTTTTCACTGGAGCGTCATAAAACCTAGAAATTTTGTAACAATAAAGTACTCGAGCCTCTTGTCAATTTAAGCTATCGCTCAAAGCTATGCTACCCTTCAGTCCCAAATCAAACACTGATAAAATTTGAAATGGCCCTAACTTCTATACGGTACGTCCTACACCTATCAAAGTTGGCAACATACAAATGCTTGTAACTTTTTACTGGAGCGTCATAAAACCTAGAAATTTTGTAACAATAAAGTACTCGAGCCTCTTGTCAATTTAAGCTATCGCTCAAAGCTATGCTAACCTTCAGTCCCAAATCAAACACTGATAAAACTTGAAATGGCCCTAACTTCTATGCCGTACGTCCTACACCTATCAAAGTTGGCAACATTCAAATGCTTGTAACTTTTTACTGGAGCGTCATACAACCTTGAAATGTTTGCAACAATAAAGTACTCGAGCCTCTTGTCAATTTAAGCTATCGCTCAAAACTATGGGACCATTGAGTCCCAAATCAAACACTGATAAAACTTCAAATGGCAATAACTTCTATACGGTACGTCCTACCCCTATCAAAGTTTGCAATATACAAATGCTTGTAACTTTTTACTGGAGCGTCATAAAACCTTGAAATTTTGTAACAATAAAGTACTCGAGCCTCTTGTCAATTTAAGCTATCGCTCAAAGCTATGCTACCCTTCAGTCCCAAATCAAACACTGATAAAACTTGAAATGGCCCTAACTTCTATACGGTACGTCCTACACCTATCAAAGTTTGCAACATACAAATGCTTGGAACTTTTTACTGCAGCGTCATAAAACCTTGAAATTTTGTAACAATAAAGTACTCGAGCCTCTTTTAAATTAAAGCTATCGCTCAAAGCTATGCTACCCTTGAATCCCAAATCAAACACTGATAAAACTTTAAATGTACGGTACGTCCTAAACCTATCAAAGTTTGCAACATACAAATGCTTGTAACTTTTTACTGGAGCGTCATAAAACCTTGAAATTTTGTAACAATAAAGTACTCGAGCCTCTTTTCAATTTAAGCTATCGCTCAAAGCTATCCTACCCTTGAGCCCAAAATCAAACACTGATAAAACTTCAAATGGCCCTATCTTCTATACGGTACGTCCTACACCTATCAAAATTTGCTACATACAAATGCTTGTAACTTTTTACTGGAGCTTCATAAAACCTTGAAATTTTGTAACAATAAAGTACTCGAGCCTCTTGTCAATTTAAGCCCTCGCTGAAAGCTATGCTACCCTTGAGTCCCAAATCAAACTCTGATAAAACTTCAAATGGCCCTAACTTCTATACGGTACGTCCTACAGCTATCTAAGTTTGCAACATACAAATGCTTGTAACTTTTTACTGGAGCGTCATAAAACCTTGAAATTTTGTAACAATAAAGTACTCGAGCCTCTTTTCAATTCAAGCTATCGCTCAAAGCTATGCTACCCTTGAATCCCAAATCAAACACTGATAAAACTTTAAATGGCCCTAACTTCTGTACGGTACGTCCTAAACCTATCAAAGTTTGCAACATACAAATGCTTGTAAGTTTTTACCGGAGCGTCATAAAACCTTGAAATTTTGTAACAATAAAGTACTCGAGCCTCTTGTCAATTTAAGCTATCGCTCAAAGCAATGCTACCCTTGAATCACAAATCAAACACTGATAAAATTTCAAATAACCCAAACTTCTATACGGTACGTCCTACACCTATAAAAGTTTGCAACATACAAATGCTTGTAACTTTTTACTTGAGCGTCATACAGCCTTGAAATGTTTGCAACAATAAAGTACTCGAGCCTCTTGTCAATTCAAGCTATCGCTCAAAACTATGCTACCATTGAGTCCCAAATCAAACACTGATAAAACTTCAAATGGCAATAACTTCTATACGGTACGTCCTACCCCTATCAAAGTTTGCAATATACAAATGCTTGTAACTTTTTACTGGAGCGTCATAAAACCTTGAAATTTTGTAACAATAAAGTACTCGAGCCTCTTGTCAATTTAAGCTATCGCTCAAAGCTATGCTACCCTTCAGTCCCAAATCAAACACTGATAAAACTTGAAATGGCCCTAACTTCTATACGGTACGTCCTACACCTATCAAAGTTTGCAACATACAAATGCTTCTAACTTTTTACTGTAGCGTCATAAAACCTTGAAATTTTGTAACAATAAAGTACTCGAGCCTCTTTTAAATTCAAGCTATCGCTCAAAGCTATGCTACCCTTGAATCCCAAATCAAACACTGATAAAACTTTAAATGGCCCTAACTTCTGTACGGTACGTCCTAAACCTATCAAAGTTTGCTACATACAAATGCTTGTAACTTTTTACTGGAGCTTCATAAAACCTTGAAATTTTGTAACAATAAAGTACTCGAGCCTCTTGTCAATTTAAGCCGTCGCTGAAAGCTATGCTACCCTTGAGTCCCAAATCAAACACTGATAAAACTTCAAATGGCCCTAACTTCTATACGGTACGTCCTACACCTATCTAAGTTTGCAACATACAAATGCTTGTAACTTTTTACTGGAGCGTCATAAAACCTTGAAATTTTGTAACAATAAAGTACTCGAGCCTCTTTTCAATTCAAGCTATCGCTCAAAGCTATGCTACCCTTGAATCCCAAATCAAACACTGATAAAAGTTTAAATGGCCCTAACTTCTGTACGGTACGTCCTAAACCTATCAAAGTTTGCAACATACAAATGCTTGTAAGTTTTTACTGGAGCGTCATAAAACCTTGAAATTTTGTAACAATAAAGTACTCGAGCCTCTTGTCAATTTAAGCTATCGCTCAAAGCAATGCTACCCTTGAATCACAAATCAAACACTGATAAAATTTTAAATAACCCAAACTTCTATACGGTACGTCCTACACCTATAAAAGTTTGCAACATACAAATGCTTGTAACTTTTTACTTGAGCGTCATACAGCCTTGAAATGTTTGCAACAATAAAGTACTCGAGCCTCTTGTCAATTTAAGCTATCGCTCAAAACTATGCTACCATTGACTCCCAAATCAAACACTGATAAAACTTCAAACGGCAATAACTTCTATACGGTACGTCCTACCCCTATCAAAGTTTGCAATATACAAATGCTTGTAACTTTTTACTGGAGCGTCATAAAACCTTGAAATTTAGTAACAATAAAGTACTCGAGCCTCTTGTCAATTTAAGCTATCGCTCAAAGCTATGCTACCCTTCAGTCCCAAATCAAACACTGATAAAACTTTAAATGGCCCTAACTTCTGTACGGTACGTCCTAAACCTATCAAAGTTTGCTACATACAAATGCTTGTAACTTTTCACTGGAGCGTCATAAAACCTTGAAATTTTGTAACAATAAAGTACTCGAGCCTCTTGTCAATTTAAGCTATCGCTCAAAGCTATGCTACCCTTCAGTCCCAAATCAAACACTGATAAAACTTGAAATGGCCCTAACTTCTATACGGTACGTCCTACACCTATCAAAGTTTGCAACATACAAATGCTTGTAACTTTTTACTGGAGCGTCATAAAACCTTGAAATTTTGTAACAATAAAGTACTCGAGCCTCTTTTAAATTCAAGCTATCGCTCAAAGCTATGCTACCCTTGAATCCCAAATCAAACACTGATAAAACTTTAAATGGCCCTAACTTCTGTACGGTACGTCCTAAACCTATCAAAGTTTGCTACATACAAATGCTTGTAACTTTTCACTGGAGCGTCATAAAACCTTGAAATTTTGTAACAATAAAGTACTCGAGCCTCTTGTCAATTTAAGCTATCGCTCAAAGCTATGCTACCGTTCAGTCCCAAATCAAACACTGATAAAACTTGAAATGGCCCTAACTTCTATACGGTACGTCCTACACCTATCAAAGTTGGCAACATACAAATGCTTGTAACTTTTTACTGGAGCGTCATAAAACCTTGAAATTTTGTAACAATAAAGTACTCGAGCCTCTTTTCAATTTAAGCTATCGCTCAAAGCAATGCTACCCTTGAATCACAAATCAAACACTGATAAAATTTCAAATAACCCAAACTTCTATACGGTACGTCCTACACCTATAAAAGTTTGCAACATACAAATGCTTGTAACTTTTTACTGGAGCGTCATAAAACCTTGAAATTTTGTAACAATAAAGTACTCGAGTCTCTTTTCAATTTAAGCTATCGCTCAAAGCTATCCTACCCTTGAGTCCAAAATCAAACACTGATAAAACTTCAAATGGCCCTAACTTCTATACGGTACGTCCTACACCTATAAAAATTTACTACATACAAATGCTTGTAACTTTTTACTGGAGCTTCATAAAACCTTGAAATTTTGTAACAATAAAGTACTCGAGCCTCTTGTCAATTTAAGCCGTCGCTGAAAGCTATGCTACCCTTGAGTCCCAAATCAAACACTGATAAAACTTCAAATGGCCCTAACTTCTATACGGTACGTCCTACACCTATCTAAGTTTGCAACATACAAATGCTTGTAACTTTTTACTGGAGCGTCATAAAACCTTGAAATTTTGTAACAATAAAGTACTCGAGCCTCTTTTCAATTCAAGCTATCGCTCAAAGCTATGCTACCCTTGAATCCCAAATCAAACACTGATAAAACTTTAAGTGGCCCTAACTTCTGTACGGTACGTCCTAAACCTATCAAAGTTTGCAACATACAAATGGTTGTAAGTTTTTACTGGAGCGTCATAAAACCTTGAAATTTTGTAACAATAAAGTACTCGAGCCTCTTGTCAATTTAAGCTATCGCTCAAAGCTATGCTACCCTTCAGTCCCAAATCAAACACTGATAAAACTTGAAATGGCTCTAACTTCTATCCGATACGTCCTACACCTATCAAAGTTTGCAACATACAAATGCTTGTAACTTTTTACTGGAGCTTCATAAAACCTTGAAATTTTGTAACAATAAAGTACTCGAGCCTCTTGTCAATTTAAGCCGTCGCTGAAAGCTATGCTACCCTTGAGTCCCAAATCAAACACTGATAAAACTTCAAATGGCAATAACTTCTATACGGTACGTCCTACCCCTATCAAAGTTTGCAATATACAAATGCTTGTAACTTTTTACTGGAGCGTCATAAAACCTTGAAATTTTGTAACAATAAAGTACTCGAGCCTCTTGTCAATTTAAGCTATCGCTCAAAGCTATGCTACCCTTCAGTCCCAAATCAAACACTGATAAAACTTGAAATGGCCCTAACTTCTATACGGTACGTCCTACACCTATCAAAGTTTGCAACATACAAATGCTTGTAACTTTTTACTGGAGCGTCATAAAACCTTGAAATTTTGTAACAATAAAGTACTCGAGCCTCTTTTAAATTCAAGCTATCGCTCAAAGCTATGCTACCCTTGAATCCCAAATCAAACACTGATAAAACTTTAAATGGCCCTAACTTCTGTACGGTACGTCCTAAACCTATCAAAGTTTGCTACATACAAATGCTTGTAACTTTTCCCTGGAGCGTCATAAAACCTTGAAATTTTGTAACAATAAAGTACTCGATCCTCTTGTCAATTTAAGCTATCGCTCAAAGCTATGCTACCCTTCAGTCCCAAATCAAACACTGATAAAACTTGAAATGGCCCTAACTTCTATACGGTACGTCCTACACCTATCAAAGTTGGCAACATACAAATGCTTGTAACTTTTTACTGGAGCGTCATAAAACCTTGAAATTTTGTAACAATAAAGTACTCGAGCCTCTTTTCAATTTAAGCTATCGCTCAAAGCTATCATACCCTTGAGTCCCAAATCAAACACTGATAAAACTTCAAATGGCCCTAACTTCTATACGGTACGTCCTACACCTATCAAAATTTGCTACATACAAATGCTTGTAACTTTTCACTGGAGCGTCATAAAATCTTGAAATTTTGTAACAATAAAGTACTCGAGCCTCTTGTCAATTTAAGCTATCGCTCAGAGCTATGCTACCCTTCAGTCCCAAATCAAACACTGATAAAACTTGAAATGGCCCTAATTTCTATACGGTACGTCCTACACCTATCAAAGTTTGCAACATACAAATGCTTGTAACTTTTTACTGGAGCGTCATAAAACCTTGAAATTTTGTAACAATAAAGTACTCGAGCCTCTTTTAAATTCAAGCTATCGCTCAAAGCTATGCTACCCTTGAATCCCAAATCAAACACTGATAAAACTTTAAATGTACGGTACGTCCTAAACCTATCAAAGTTTGCAACATACAAATGCTTGTAACTTTTTACTGGAGCGTCATAAAACCTTGAAATTTTGTAACAATAAAGTACTCGAGCCTCTTTTCAATTTAAGTTATCGCTCAAAGCTATCTTACCCTTGAGCCCAAAATCAAACACTGATAAAACTTCAAATGGCCCTAACTTCTATACGGTACGTCCTACACCTATCAAAATTTGCTACATACAAATGCTTGTAACTTTTTACTGGAGCTTCATAAAACCTTGAAATTTTGTAACAATAAAGTACTCGAGCCTCTTGTCAATTTAAGCCGTCGCTGAAAGCTATGCTACCCTTGAGTCCCAAATCAAACACTGATAAAACTTCAAATGGCCCTAACTTCAATACGGTACGTCCTACAGCTATCTAAGTTTGCAACATACAAATGCTTGTAACTTTTTACTGGAGCGTCATAAAACCTTGAAATTTTGTAACAATAAAGTACTCGAGCCTCTTTTTAATTCAAGCTATCGCTCAAAGCTATGCTACCCTTGAATCCCAAATCAAACACTGATAAAACTTTAAATGGCCCTAACTTCTGTACGGTACGTCCTAAACCTATCAAAGTTTGCAACATACAAATGCTTGTAAGTTTTTACTGGAGCGTCATAAAACCTTGAAATTTTGTAACAATAAAGTACTCGAGCCTCTTGTCAATTTAAGCTATCGCTCAAAGCAATGCTACCCTTGAATCACAAATCAAACACTGATAAAATTTCAAATAACCCAAACTTCTATACGGTACGTCCTACACCTATAAAAGTTTGCAACATACAAATGCTTGTAACTTTTTTCTTGATCGTCATACAGCCTTGAAATGTTTGCAACAATAAAGTACTCGAGCCTCTTGTCAATTCAAGCTATCGCTCAAAACTATGCTACCATTGAGTCCCAAATCAAACACTGATAAAACTTCAAATGGCAATAACTTCTATACGGTACGTCCTACCCCTATCAAAGTTTGCAATATACAAATGCTTGTAACTTTTTACTGGAGCGTCATAAAACAATAAAGTACTCGAGCCTCTTGTCAATTTAAGCTATCGCTCAAAGCTATGCTACCCGTCAGTCCCAAATCAAACACTGATAAAACTTGAAATGGCCCTAACTTCTATACGGTACGTCCTACACCTATCAAAGTTTGCAACATACAAATGCTTCTAACTTTTTACTGTAGCGTCATAAAACCTTGAAATTTTGTAACAATAAAGTACTCGAGCCTCTTTTAAATTCAAGCTATCGCTCAAAGCTATGCTACCCTTGAATCCCAAATCAAACACTGATAAAACTTTTAATGGCCCTAACTTCTGTACGGTACGTCCTAAACCTATTAAAGTTTGCTACATACAAATGCTTGTAACTTTTTACTGGAGCTTCATAAAACCTTGAAATTTTGTAACAATAAAGTACTCGAGCCTCTTGTCAATTTAAGCCGTCGCTGAAAGCTATGCTACCCTTGAGTCCCAAATCAAACACTGATAAAACTTCAAATGGCCCTAACTTCTATACGGTACGTCCTACACCTATCTAAGTTTGCAACATACAAATGCTTGTAACTTTTTACTGGAGCGTCATAAAACCTTGAAATTTTGTAACAATAAAGTACTCGAGCCTCTTTTCAATTCAAGCTATCGCTCAAAGCTATGCTACCCTTGAATCCCAAATCAAACACTGATAAAACTTTAAATGGCCCTAACTTCTATACGGTACGTCCTAAACCTATCAAAGTTTGCAACATACAAATGCTTGTAAGTTTTTACTGGAGCGTCATAAAACCTTGAAATTTTGTAACAATAAAGTACTCGAGCCATTTGTCAATTTAAGCTATCGCTCAAAGCAATGCTACCCTTGAATCACAAATCAAACACTGATAAAATTTCAAATAACCCAAACTTCTATACGGTACGTCCTACACCTATAAAAGTTTGCAACATACAAATGCTTGTAACTTTTTACTGGAGCGTCATAAAACCTTGAAATTTTGTAACAATAAAGTACTCGAGCCTCTTGTCAATTTAAGCTATCGCTCAAAGCTATGCTACCCTTCAGTCCCAAATCAAACACTGATAAAACTTGAAATGGCCCTAACTTCTATACGGTACGTCCTACACCTATCAAAGTTGGCAACATACAAATGCTTGTAACTTTTTACTGGAGCGTCATAAAACCTTGAAATTTTGTAACAATAAAGTACTCGAGCCTCTTGTCAATTTAAGCTATCGCTCAAAGCTATGCTAACCTTCAGTCCCAAATCAAACACTGATAAAACTTGAAATGGCCCTAACTTCTATACGGTACGTCCTACACCTATCAAAGTTGGCAACATACAAATGCTTGTAACTTTTTACTGGAGCGTCATACAACCTTGAAATGTTTGCAACAATAAAGTACTCGAGCCTCTTGTCAATTTAAGCTATCGCTCAAAGTAATGCTACCCTTGAATCACAAATCAAACACTGATAAAATTTCAAATAACCCAAACTTCTATACGGTACGTCCTACACCTATAAAAGTTTGCAACATACAAATGCTTGTAACTTTTTACTGGAGTGTCATACAGCCTTGAAATGTTTGCAACAATAAAGTACTCGAGCCTCTTGTCAATTTAAGCTATCGCTCAAAACTATGCTACCATTGAGTCCCAAATCAAACACTGATAAAACTTCAAATGGCAATAACTTCTATACGGTACGTCCTACCCCTATCAAAGTTTGCAATATACAAATGCTTGTAACTTTTTACTGGAGCGTCATAAAACCTTGAAATTTTGTAACAATAAAGTACTCGAGCCTCTTGTCAATTTAAGCTATCGCTCAAAGCTATGCTACCCTTCAGTCCCAAATCAAACACTGATAAAACTTGAAATGGCCCTAACTTCTATACGGTACGTCCTACACCTATCAAAGTTTGCAACATACAAATGCTTGTAACTTTTTACTGGAGCGTCATAAAACCTTGAAATTTTGTAACAATAAAGTACTCGAGCCTCTTTTAAATTCAAGCTATCGCTCAAAGCTATGCTACCCTTGAATCCCAAATCAAACACTGATAAAACTTTAAATGGCCCTAACTTCTGTACGGTACGTCCTAAACCTATCAAAGTTTGCTACATACAAATGCTTGTATTTTTTCACTGGAGCGTCATAAAACCTTGAAATTTTGTAACAATAAAGTACTCGAGCCTCTTGTCAATTTAAGCTATCGCTCAAAGCTATGCTACCGTTCAGTCCCAAATCAAACACTGATAAAACTTGAAATGGCCCTAACTTCTATACGGTACGTCCTACACCTATCAAAGTTGGCAACATACAAATGCTTGTAACTTTTTACTGGAGCGTCATAAAACCTTGAAATTTTGTAACAATAAAGTACTCGAGCCTCTTTTCAATTTAAGCTATCGCTCAAAGCTATCCTACCCTTGAGTCCAAAATCAAACACTGATAGAACTTCAAATGGCCCTAACTTCTATACGGTACGTCCTACACCTATCAAAATTTGCTACATACAAATGCTAGTAACTTTTCACTGGAGCGTCATAAAATCTTGAAATTTTGTAACAATAAAGTACTCGAGCCTCTTGTCAATTTAAGCTATCGCTCAAAGCTATGCTACCCTTCAGTCCCAAATCAAACACTGATAAAACTTGAAATGGCCCTAATTTCTATACGGTACGTCATACACCTATCAAAGTTTGCAACATACAAATGCTTGTAACTTTTTACTGGAGCGTCATAAAACCTTGAAATTTTGTAACAATAAAGTACTCGAGCCTCTTTTAAATTCAAGCTATCGCTCAAAGCTATGCTACCCTTGAATCCCAAATCAAACACTGATAAAACTTTAAATGGCAGTAACTTCTGTACGGTACGTCCTAAACCTATCAAAGTTTGCAACATACAAATGCTTGTAACTTTTTACTGGAGCGTCATAAAACCTTGAAATTTTGTAACAATAAAGTACTCGAGCCTCTTTTCAATTTAAGCTATCGCTCAAAGCTATCCTACCCTTGAGTCCAAAATCAAACACTGATAAAACTTCAAATGGCCCTAACTTCTATACGGTACGTCCTACACCTATCAAAATTTGCTACATACAAATGCTTGTAACTTTTTACTGGAGCTTCATAAAACCTTGAAATTTTGTAACAATAAAGTACTCGAGCCTCTTGTCAATTTAAGCCGTCGCTGAAAGCTATGCTACCCTTGAGTCCCAAATCAAACACTGATAAAACTTCAAATGGCCCTAACTTCTATACGGTACGTCCTACACCTATCTAAGTTTGCAACATACAAATGCTTGTAACTTTTTACTGGAGCGTCATAAAACCTTGAAATTTTGTAACAATAAAGTACTCGAGCCTCTTTTCAATTCAAGCTATCGCTCAAAGCTATGCTACCCTTGAATCCCAAATCAAACACTGATAAAACTTTAAATGGCCCTAACTTCTGTACGGTACGTCCTAAACCTATCAAAGTTTGCAACATACAAATGCTTGTAAGTTTTTACTGGAGCGTCATAAAACCTTGAAATTTTGTAACAATAAAGTACTCGAGCCTCTTTTCAATTTAAGCTATCGCTCAAAGCTATGCTGCCCTTAAGTCCCAAATCAAACATTGATAAAACTTCAAATGGCCCTAACTTCTATACGGTACGTCCTACACCAATCAAAGTTTGCAACATACATATGCTTGTAACTTTTTACTGGAGCGTCATAAAACCTTGAAATTTTGTAACAATAAAGTACTCGAGCCTCTTGTCAAATTAAGCTATCGCTCAAAGCTATGCTACCCTTGAGTCCCAAATCAAACACTGATAAAACTTCGTATGGCTCTAACTTCTATCCGATACGTCCTACACCTATCAAAGTTGGCAACATACAAATGCTTGTAACTTTTTACTGGAGCTTCATAAAACCTTGAAATTTTGTAACAATAAAGTACTCGAGCCTCTTGTCAATTTAATCCGTCGCTGAAAGCTATGCTACCCTTGAGTCCCAAATCAAACACTGATAAAACTTCAAATGGCCCTAACTTCTATACGGTACGTCCTACACATATCTAAGTTTGCAACATACAAATGCTTGTAACTTTTTACTGGAGCGTCATAAAACCTTGAAATTTTGTAACAATAAAGTACTCGAGCCTCTTTTCAATTCAAGCTATCGCTCAAAGCTATGCTACCCTTGAATCCCAAATCAAACACTGATAAAACTTTAAATGGCCCTAACTTCTGTACGGTACGTCCTAAACCTATCAAAGTTTGCAACATACAAATGGTTGTAAGTTTTTACTGGAGCGTCATAAAACCTTGAAATTTTGTAACAATAAAGTACTCGAGCCTCTTGTCAATTTAAGCTATCGCTCAAAGCTATGCTACCCTTCAGTCCCAAATCAAACACTGATAAAACTTGAAATGGCCCTAACTTCTATACGGTACGTCCTATACCTATCAAAGTTTGCAACATACAAATGCTTGTAACTTTTTTCTGGAGCGTCATAAAACCTGGAAATTTTGTAACAATAAAGTACTCGAGCCTCTTGTCAATTTAAGCTATCGCTCAAAGCTATGCTACCCTTGAGTCCCAAATCAAACACTGATAAAACTTCGAATGGCTCTAACTTCTATCCGATACGTCCTACACCTATCAAAGTTTGCAACATACAAATGCTTGTAACTGTTCACTGGAGCGTCATAAAACCGTGAAATTTTGTAACAATAAAGTACTCGAGCCTCTGGTCAATTTAAGCTATCGCTCAAAGCTATGCTACCCTTCAGTCCCAAATCAAACACTGATAAAACTTGAAATGGCCCTAACTTCTATACGGTACGTCCTACACCTATCAAAGTTTGCAACATACAAATGCTTGTAACTTTTTACTGTAGCGTCATAGAACCTTGAAATTTGGTAACAATAAAGTACTCGAGCCTCTTGTCAATTTAAGCAATCGCTCAAAGCAATGCTACCCTTGAATCCCAAATCAAACACTGATAAAATTTCAACTGACCCAAACTTCTATACGGTACGTCCTACACCTATCAAAGTTTGCAACATACAAATGCTTGTAACTTTTTCGTGGAGCGTCATAAAACCTTGAAATTCTGTAACAATAAAGTACTCGAGCCTCTTGTTAATTTAAGCTATCGCTCAAAACTACGCTACCATTGATTCCCAAATCAAACACTAATAAAACTTCATATGACAATAACTTCTATACGGTACGTCCTACCCCTATCAATTTTTGCAATATACAAATGCTTGTAACTTTTTACTGGATCGTCATAAAAGCTTCAAATTTTGTAACAATAAAGTACTCGAGCCTCTTGTCAAATTAAGCTATCGCTCAAAGCTATGCTACCCTTGAGTCCCAAATCAAACACTAATAAAACTTCGAATGGCTCTAACTTCTATCCGATACGTCCTAAACCTATCAAAGTTTGCAACATACAAATGGTTGTAAGTTTTTACTGGAGCGTCATAAAACCTTGAAATTTTGTAACAATAAAGTACTCGAGCCTCTTGTCAATTTAAGCTATCGCTCAAAGCTATGCTACCCTTCAGTCCCAAATCAAACACTGATAAAACTTGAAATGGCCCTAACTTCTATACGGTACGTCCTACACCTATCAAAGTTTGCAACATACAAATGCTTGTAACTTTTTTCTGGAGCGTCATAAAACCTGGAAATTTTGTAACAATAAAGTACTCGAGCCTCTTGTCAATTTAAGCTATCGCTCAAAGCTATGCTACCCTTGAGTCCCAAATCAAACACTGATAAAACTTCGAATGGCTCTAACTTCTATCCGATACGTCCTACACCTATCAAAGTTTGCAACATACAAATGCTTGTAACTGTTCACTGGAGCGTCATAAAACCGTAAAATTTTGTAACAATAAAGTACTCGAGCCTCTGGTCAATTTAAGCTATCGCTCAAAGCTATGCTACCCTTCAGTCCCAAATCAAACACTGATAAAACTTGAAATGGCCCTAACTTCTATACGGTACGTCCTACACCTATCAAAGTTTGCAACATACAAATGCTTGTAACTTTTTACTGTAGCGTCATAGAACCTTGAAATTTGGTAACAATAAAGTACTCGAGCCTCTTGTCAATTTAAGCAATCGCTCAAAGCAATGCTACCCTTGAATCCCAAATCAAACACTGATAAAATTTCAACTGACCCAAACTTCTATACGGTACGTCCTACACCTATCAAAGTTTGCAACATACAAATGCTTGTAACTTTTTCGTGGAGCGTCATAAAACCTTGAAATTCTGTAACAATAAAGTACTCGAGCCTCTTGTTAATTTAAGCTATCGCTCAAAACTACGCTACCATTGATTCCCAAATCAAACACTAATAAAACTTCATATGACAATAACTTCTATACGGTACGTCCTACCCCTATCAATTTTTGCAATATACAAATGCTTGTAACTTTTTACTGGAGCGTCATAAAAGCTTCAAATTTTGTAACAATAAAGTACTCGAGCCTCTTGTCAAATTATGCTATCGCTCAAAGCTATGCTACCCTTGAGTCCCAAATCAAACACTGATAAAACTTCGAATGGCTCTAACTTCTATCCGATACGTCCTACACCTATCAAAGTTTCCAACATACAAATGCTTGTAACTTTTTACTGGAGCTTCATAAAACCTTGAAATTTTGTAACAATAAAGTACTCGAGCCTCTTGCCAATTTAAGCCGTCGCTGAAAGCTATGCTACCCTTGAGTCCCAAATCAAACACTGATAAAACTTCAAATGGCCCTAACTTCTATACGGTATGTCCTACACCTATCTAAGTTTGCAACATACAAATGCTTGTAACATTTTACTGGAGCGTCATAAAACCTGGAAATTTTGTAACAATAAAGTACTCGAGCCTCTTGTCAATTTAAGCTATCGCTCAAAGCTATGCTACCCTTCAGTCCCAAATCAAACACTGATAAAACTTGAAATGGCCCTAACTTCTATACGGTACGTCCTACTCCTATCAAAGTTTGCGACATACAAATGCTTGTAACTTTTTACTGGAGCGTCATAAAACCTTGAAATTTTGTAACAATAAAGTACTCGAGCCTCTTTTAAATTCAAGCTATCGCTCAAAGCTATGCTACCCTTGCATCCCAAATCAAACAATGATAAAACTTTAAATGGCCCTAACTTCTGTTCGGTACGTCCTAAACCTATCAAAGTTTGCAACATACAAATGCTTGTAAGTTTTTACTAGAGCGTCATAAAACCTTGAAATTTTGTAACAATAAAGTACTCGAGCCTCTTTTCAATTTAAGCTATCGCTCAAAGCTATGCTACCCTTCAGTCCCAAATCAAACACTGATAAAACTTCGAATGGCTCTAACTTCTATCCGATACGTCCTAAACCTATCAAAGTTTGCAACATACAAATGGTTGTAAGTTTTTACTGGAGCGTCATAAAACCTTGAAATTTTGTAACAATAAAGTACTCGAGCCTCTTGTCAATTTAAGCTATCGCTCAAAGCTATGCTACCCTTCAGTCCCAAATCAAACACTGATAAAACTTGAAATGGCCCTAACTTCTATACGGTACGTCCTACACCTATCAAAGTTTGCAACATACAAATGCTTGTAACTTTTTTCTGGAGCGTCATAAAACCTGGAAATTTTGTAACAATAAAGTACTCGAGCCTCTTGTCAATTTAAGCTATCGCTCAAAGCTATGCTACCCTTGAGTCCCAAATCAAACACTGATAAAACTTCGAATGGCTCTAACTTCTATCCGATACGTCCTACACCTATCAAAGTTTGCAACATACAAATGCTTGTAACTGTTCACTGGAGCGTCATAAAACCGTAAAATTTTGTAACAATAAAGTACTCGAGCCTCTGGTCAATTTAAGCTATCGCTCAAAGCTATGCTACCCTTCAGTCCCAAATCAAACACTGATAAAACTTGAAATGGCCCTAACTTCTATACGGTACGTCCTACACCTATCAAAGTTTGCAACATACAAATGCTTGTAACTTTTTACTGTAGCGTCATAGAACCTTGAAATTTGGTAACAATAAAGTACTCGAGCCTCTTGTCAATTTAAGCAATCGCTCAAAGCAATGCTACCCTTGAATCCCAAATCAAACACTGATAAAATTTCAACTGACCCAAACTTCTATACGGTACGTCCTACACCTATCAAAGTTTGCAACATACAAATGCTTGTAACTTTTTCGTGGAGCGTCATAAAACCTTGAAATTCTGTAACAATAAAGTACTCGAGCCTCTTGTTAATTTAAGCTATCGCTCAAAACTACGCTACCATTGATTCCCAAATCAAACACTAATAAAACTTCATATGACAATAACTTCTATACGGTACGTCCTACCCCTATCAATTTTTGCAATATACAAATGCTTGTAACTTTTTACTGGAGCGTCATAAAAGCTTCAAATTTTGTAACAATAAAGTACTCGAGCCTCTTGTCAAATTATGCTATCGCTCAAAGCTATGCTACCCTTGAGTCCCAAATCAAACACTGATAAAACTTCGAATGGCTCTAACTTCTATCCGATACGTCCTACACCTATCAAAGTTTCCAACATACAAATGCTTGTAACTTTTTACTGGAGCTTCATAAAACCTTGAAATTTTGTAACAATAAAGTACTCGAGCCTCTTGCCAATTTAAGCCGTCGCTGAAAGCTATGCTACCCTTGAGTCCCAAATCAAACACTGATAAAACTTCAAATGGCCCTAACTTCTATACGGTATGTCCTACACCTATCTAAGTTTGCAACATACAAATGCTTGTAACATTTTACTGGAGCGTCATAAAACCTGGAAATTTTGTAACAATAAAGTACTCGAGCCTCTTGTCAATTTAAGCTATCGCTCAAAGCTATGCTACCCTTCAGTCCCAAATCAAACACTGATAAAACTTGAAATGGCCCTAACTTCTATACGGTACGTCCTACTCCTATCAAAGTTTGCGACATACAAATGCTTGTAACTTTTTACTGGAGCGTCATAAAACCTTGAAATTTTGTAACAATAAAGTACTCGAGCCTCTTTTAAATTCAAGCTATCGCTCAAAGCTATGCTACCCTTGCATCCCAAATCAAACAATGATAAAACTTTAAATGGCCCTAACTTCTGTTCGGTACGTCCTAAACTTATCAAAGTTTGCAACATACAAATGCTTGTAAGTTTTTACTAGAGCGTCATAAAACCTTGAAATTTTGTAACAATAAAGTACTCGAGCCTCTTTTCAATTTAAGCTATCGCTCAAAGCTATGCTACCCTTCAGTCCCAAATCAAACACTGATAAAACTTGAAATGGCCCTAACTTCTATACGGTACGTCCTACACCTATCAAAGTTTGCAACATACAAATGCTTGTAACTTTTTACTGGAGCTTCATAAAACCTTGAAATTTTGTAACAATAAAGTACTCGAGCCTGGTGTCAATTTAAGCCGTCGTTGAAAGCTATACTACCCTTGAGTCCCAAATCAAACACTGATAAAACTTCAAATGGCCCTAACTTCTATACGGTGCGTCCTACACCTATCTAAGTTTGCGACATACAAATGCTTGTAACTTTTTACTGGAGCGTCATAAAACCTTGAAATTTTGTAACAATAAAGTACTCGAGCCTCTCTTAAATTGAAGCTATCGCTCAAAGCTATGCTGCCCTTGAGTCCCAAATCAAACACTGATAAAACTTCAAATGGCCCTAACTTTTATACGGTACGTCTTACACCTATCAAAGTTTGCTACATACAAATGCTTGTAACTTTTCACTGGAGCGTCATAAAACCTTGAAATTTTGTAACAATAAAGTACTCGAGCCTCTTGTCAATTTAAGCTATCGCTCAAAGCTATGCTACCATTCAGTCCCAAATCAAACACTGATAAAACTTGAAATGGCCCTAACTTCTATACGGTACGTCCTACACCTATAAAAGTTTGCAACATACAAATGCTTGTAACTTTTTACTGGAGCGTCATACAACCTTGAAATGTTTGCAACAATAAAGTACTCGAGCCTCTTGTCAATTTAAGCTATCGCTGAAAACTATGCTACCATTGATTCCCAAATCAAACACTGATAAAACTTCATATGGCAATAACTTCTATACGGTATGTCCTACACCTATCAAAGTTTGCAACATACAAATGCTTGTAACTTTTTACTGGAGCGTCATAAAACCTTGAAATTTTGTAACAATAAAGTACTCGAGCCTCTTGTCAATTTAAGCTATCGCTCAAAGCAATGCTACCCTTGAATCCCAAATCAAACACTGATAAAATTTCAAATGACCCAAACTTCTATACGGTACGTCCTACACCTATCCAAGTTTGCAACATACAAATGCTTGTAACTTTTTCCTGGAGCGTCATAAAACCTTGAAATTTTGTAACAATAAAGTACTCGAGCCTCTTGTCAATTTAAGCTATCGCTCAAAGCTCTGCTACAATTGAGTCCCAAATCAAACACTGATAAAACTTCAAATGGCCCTACCTTCTATATGGTACGTCCTACACCTAACACAGTTTGCAACATACAAATGCTTGCAACTTTTTACTGGAGCGTCATAAAACCTTGAAATTTGTAACAATAAAGTACTCGAGCCTCTTGTCAATTTAAGCTATCGCTCAAAGCCATGCTACCCTTGAGTCCCAAATCAAACACTGATAAAACTTCAAATGGCCCTAACTTCTATACGGTACGTCCTACACCTATAAAAGTTTGCAACATACAAATGCTTGTAACTTTTTACTGGAGCGTCATACAACCTTGAAATGTTTGCAACAATAAAGTACTCGAGCCTCTTGTCAATTTAAGCTCAAAACTATGCTACCATTGATTCCCAAATCAAACACTGATAAAACTTCATATGGCAATAACTTCTATACGGTACGTCCTACCCCTATCAAAGTTTGCAATATACAAATGCTTGTAACTTTTTACTGGAGCGTCATAAAACCTTGAAATTTTGTAACAATAAAGTACTCGAGCCTCATGTCAAATTAAGCTATCGCTCAAAGCTATGCTACCCTTGAGTCCCAAATCAAACACTGATAAAACTTCGAATGGCTCTAACTTCTATACGATACGTCCTACACCTATCAAAGTTTGCAACATACAAATGCTTGTAACTTTTTACTGGAGCTTCATAAAACCTTGAAATTTTGTAACAATAAAGTACTCGAGCCTCTTGTCCATTTACGCCGTCGCTGAAAGCTATGCTACCCTTGAGTCCCAAATCAAACACTGATAAAATTTCAAATGGCCCTAACTTCTATACGGTACGTCCTACACCTCTCTAAGTTTGCAACATACAAATGCTTGTAACTTTTTACTGGAGCGTCATAAAACCTTGAAATTTTGTAACAATAAAGTACTCGAGCCTCTTTTCAATTCAAGCTATCACTCAATGCTATGCTACCTTTCAGTCCCAAATCAAACACTGATAAAACTTGAAATGGCCCTAACTTCTATACGGTACGTCCTACACCTATCAAAGTTTGCAACATACAAATGCTTGTAACTTTTTACTGGAGCGTCATAAAACCTGGAAATTGTGTAACAATAAAGTACTCGAGCCTCTTGTCTATTTAAGCTATCGCTCAAAGCTATGTTACCCTTCAGTCCCAAATCAAACACTGATAAAACTTGAAATGGCCCTAACTTCTATACGGTACGTCCTACTCGTATCAAAGTTTGCAACATACAAATGCTTGTAACTTTTTACTGGAGCGTCATAAAACCTTGAAATTTTGTAACAATAAATTACTCGATCCTCTTGTCAATTTAAGCTATCGCTGAAAGCTATGCTACCCTTGAGCCCCAAATCAAACACTAATAAAACTTCAAATGGCCCTAACTTCTATAACGTACGTCCTACACCTATCAAAGTTTGCAATATACAAATGCTTGTAACTTTTTACTGGAGCGTCATAAAACCTAGAAATTTTGTAACAATAAAGTAGTCGAGCCTCTTGTCAAATTAAGCTATCGCTCAAAGCTATGCTACCATTGAGTCCCAAATCAAACACTGATAAAACTTCGAATGGCTCTAACTTCTATACGATACGTCCTACACCTATCAAAGTTTGCAACATGCAAATGCTTGTACCTTTTTACTGGAGCTTCATAAAACCTTGAAATTTTGTAACAATAAAGTACTCGAGCCTCTTGTCAATTTAAGCCGTCGCTGAAAGCTATGCTACCCTTGAGTCCCAAATCAAATACTGATAAAACTTCAAATGGCCCTAACTTCTATACGGTACGTCCTACACCTATCTAAGTTTGCAACATACAAATGCTTGTAACTTTTTACTGGAGCGTCATAAAACCTTGAAATTTTGTAACAATAAAGTACTCGAGCCTCTTTTCAATTCAAGCTATCGCTCAAAGCTATGCTACCCTTGAATCCCAAATCAAACACTGATAAAACTTCAAATGGCCCTAACTTCTGTACGGTACGTGCTAAACCTATCAAAGTTTGCAACATACAAATGCTTGTAAGTTTTTACTGGAGCGTCATAAAACCTTGAAATTTTGTAACAATAAAGTACTCGAGCCTCTTGTCAATTTAAGCTATCGCTCAAAGCTATGCTACCCTTCAGTCCCAAATCAAACACTGATAAAACTTGAAATGGCCCTAACTTCTATACGGTACGTCCTACACCTATCAAAGTTTGCAACATACAAATGCTTGTAACTTTTTACTGGAGCGTCATAAAACCTGGAAATTTTGTAACAAGAAAGTACTCGAGCCTCTTGTCAATTTAAACTATCGCTGAAAGCTATGCTACCCTTGAGTCCCAAATCAAACACTAATAAAACTTCAAATGGCCCTAACTTCTATAAGGTACGTCCTACACCTATCAAAGTTTGCAATATACAAATGCTTGTAACTTTTTACTGGAGCGTCACAAAACCTGGAAATTTTGTAACAATAAAGTACTCGAGCCTCTTGTCAATTTAAGCTGTCGCTCAAAGCTATGCTACCCTTCAGTCCCAAATCAAAAACTGATAAAACTTGAAATGGCCCTAACTTCTATATGGTACGTCGTACTCCTATCAAAGTTTGCGACATACAAATGCTTGTAACTTTTTACTGGAGCGTCATAAAACCTTGAAATTTTGTAACAATAAAGTACTCGAGCCTCTTTTAAATTCAAGCTATCGCTCAAAGCTATGCTACCCTTGAATCCCAAATCAAACACTGATAAAACTTGAAATGGCCCTAGCTTCTATACGGTACCTCCTACACCTATCAAAGTTTGCAACATACAAATGCTTGTAACTTTTTACTGGAGCTTCATAAAACCTTGAAATTTTGTAACAATAAAGTACTCGAGCCTCTTGTCAATTTAAGCTATCGCTGAAAGCTATGCTACCCTTGAGTCCCAAATCAAACACTAATAAAACTTCAAATGGCCCTAACTTCTATACAGTACGTCCTACACCTATCAAAGTTTGCAACATACAAATGCTTGTAACTTTTTACTGGAGCGTCATAAAACATTGAAATTTTGTAACAATAAAGTACTCGAGCCTCTTGTCAATTTAAGCCATCGCTCAAAGCTATACTACCCTTGAGTCCCAAATCAAACACTGATAAAACTTCAATTGGCAATAACGTCTATACGGTACGTCCTACACCTATCAAAGTTTGCAATATACAAATGCTTGTAACTTTTTACTGGAGCGTCATAAAACCTTGAAATTTTGTAACAATAAAGTACTTGAGCCTCTTGTCAATTTAAGCTATCGCTCAAAGCTATGCTACCCTTGAGTCCCAAATTAAACACTGATAAAATTCAAATGGCCCTAACTTCTGTACAGTACGTCCTAAACCTATCAAAGTTTGCAACATACAAATGCTTGTAAGTTTTTACTGGAGCGTCATAAACCTTGAAATTTTTGTGACAATAAAGTACTCGAGCCTCTTTTCAATTTAAGCTATCGCTCAAAGCTATGCTATCCTTGATTCCCAAATCAAACACTGATACAACTTCAAATGGCGCTAACTTCTATACGGTACGTCCTACACCTATCAAAGTTTGCAACATACAAATGCTTGTAACTTTTTACTGGAGCGTCATAAAACCTTGAAATTTTGTAATAATAAAGTTCTCGAGCCTCTTGTCAATTTAAGCCATCGCTCAAAACTATACTACCCTTGAGTCCCAAATCAAACACTGATAAAACTTCAATTGGCAATAACTCCTATACGGTACGTCCTACACCTATCAAAGTTTGCAATATACAAATACTTGTAACTTTTTACTGGAGCGTCATAAAACCTTGAAATTTTGTAACAATAAAGTACTTGAGCCTCTTGTCAATTTAAGCTATCGCTCAAAGCTATGCTACCCTTGAGTCCCAAATCAAACACTGATAAAATTTCAAATGGCCCTAACTTCTGTACAGTACGTCCTAAACCTATCAAAGTTTGCAACATACAAATGCTTGTAAGTTTTTACTGGAGCGTCATAAACCTTGAAATTTTTGTGACAATAAAGTACTCGAGCCTCTTTTCAATTTAAGCTATCGCTCAAAGCTATGCTATCCTTGATTCCCAAATCAAACACTGATACAACTTCAAATGGCGCTAACTTCTATACGGTACGTCCTACACCTATCAAAGTTTGCAACATACAAATGCTTGTAACTTTTTACTGGAGCGTCATAAAACCTTGAAATTTTGTAATAATAAAGTTCTCGAGCCTCTTGTCAATTTAAGCTATCGCTCAAAGCTATGCTACCCTTGAGTCCCAAATCAAACACTGATAAAACTTCAAATGGCTCCAACTTCTATACGGTACGTCCTACATTTATCAAAGTTTGCAACATACAAATGCTTGTAACTTTTTACTGGAGCGTCATAAAACCTTGAAATTTTCTAACAATAAAGTACTCGAGCCTCTTTTCAATTTAAGCTATCGCTCAAAGCTATGCTATCCTTGATTCCCAAATCAAACGCTGATAAAACTTCAAATGGCCCTAAGTTCTATACGGTACGTCCTACACCTATCAGAGTTTGCAACATACAAATGTTTGTAACTTTTTGCTGGAGCGTCATAAAACCTTGAAATTTTTGTAACAATAAAGTACTCGAGACTTTTGTCAATTTAAGCTATCACTCAAAACTATGCTACCCTTGAGTCCCAAATCAAACACTGATAAAACTTCAAATGCCCCTAAGTTCTATACGGTATGTCCTACACCTATCAAACATACAAATGCTTGTAACTTTTTACTGGAGCATCATAAAACCTTGAAATTTTCTAACAATAAAGTACTAGAGCCTCTGTCAATTTAAGCTATAGTTCAAACCTATACTAGCCTTGAGACCCAAATCAAACACTGATAAAATTTCATATGGCCCTAACTTCTATACGGTACGTCCTACACCTATCAGAGTTTGCAACATACAAATGCTTGTAACTTTTTACTGGAGCGTCATAAAACCTTGAAATTTTTGTAACAATAAAGTACTCGAGACTCTTGTCAATTTAAGCTATCGCTCAAAACGATGCTACCCTTGAGTCCCAAATCAAACACTGATAAAAATTCAAATGGCCCTAACTTCTATACGGTACGTCCTACACCTATCAAAGTTTGCAATATACAAATGCTTGTAACTTTTTACTGGAGCGTCATAAAACCTTGAAATTTTCGAACAATAAAGTAGTCGAGCCTCTTTTCAATTTAAGCTATCGCTCAAAGCTATGCTATCCTTGAGACCCAAATCAAACACTGATAAAATTTCATATGGCCCTAACTTCTATACGGTACGTCCTACACCAATCAGAGTTTGCAACATACAAATGCTTGTAACTTTTTACTGGAGCGTCATAAAGCCTTGAAATTTTGTAACAACAAAGCACTCGAGCCTATTGTCAATTTAAGCTATCGCTCAAAGCTATGCTACCCTTGAGTCCCAAATCAAACACTGATAAAACTTCAAATGGCCCTAAGTTCTATACGGTACGTCCTACACCTATCAAAGTTTGCAACATACAAATGCTTGTAACTTTTTACTGGAGCGTCATAAAACCTTAAAATGTTGTAAAAAAAAAGTACTCGAGCCTCTTGTCAATTTAAGCTATCGCTCATAGCTATGCTACCCTTGAGTCCCAAATCAAACACTCACAAAACTTCAAATGGCCCTATCTTTTATACGGTACGTCCTACATCTATCAAAGTTTGCAACATACAAATGCTTGTACCTTTTTACTGGAGCATCATAAAACTTGAAATTTTCTAACAATAAAGTACTAGAGCCTCTGTCAATTTAAGCTATAGTTCAAACCTATGCTACCCTTGAGACCCAAATCAAACACTGATAAGACTTCAAATGGCCCTAACTTCTATACGGTACGTCCTACACCTATCAGAGTTTGCAACATACAAATGCTTGTAACTTTTTACTGGAGCGTCATAAAACCTTGAAATTTTTGTAACAATAAAGTACTCGAGACTCTTGTCAATTTAAGCTATTGCTCAAAACTATGCTACCCTTGAGTCCCAAATCAAACACTGATAAAACTTCAAATGGCCCTAACGTCTATACGGTACGTCCTACACCTATCAAAGTTTGCAATATACAAATGCTTGTAACTTTTTACTGGAGCGTCATAAAACCTTGAAATTTTGTAACAATAAAGTACTCGAGCCTCTTGTCAATTTAAGTTATCGCGCAAAGCTATGCTACCCTTGAGTCCCAAATCAAACACTAATAAAACTTCAAATGGCCCTAACTTCTATACTGTACGTCCTACACCTATCAAAGTTTGCAACATACAAATGCTTGTAACTTTTTACTGGAGCGTCATAAAACCTTGAAATTTTGTAACAATAAAGTACTCGAGCCTCTTGTCAATTTAAGCCATCGCTCAAAGCTATGCTACCCTTGAGTCCCAAATCAAACACTGATAAAACTTCAATTGGCAATAACTTATATACGGTACGTCCTACACCTATCAAAGTTTGCAATATACAAATGCTTGTAACTTTTTACTGGAGCGTCATAAAACCTTGAAATTTTGTAATAATAAATTACTCGAGCCTCTTGTCAATTTAAGTTATCACTCAAAGCTATGCTACCCTTGAGTCCCAAATCAAACACTGATAAAACTTCAAATGGCTCCAACTTCTATACGGTATGTCCTACACTTATCAAAGTTTGCAACATACAAATGCTTGTAACTTTTTACTGGAGCGTCATAAAACCTTGAAATTTTGTAACAATAAAGTACTCGAGCCTCTTTTAAATTTAAGCTATCGCTCAAAGCTATGCTGCCATTGAGTCCCAAATCAAACAATGATAAAACTTCAAATGGCCCTAAGTTCTATACGGTACGTCCTACACCTATGAAAGTTTGCAACATACAAATGCTTGTAAGTTTTTACTGGAGCGTCATAAAACCTTGAAATTTTGTAACAATAAAGTACTCGAGCCTCTTGTTAATTTAAGCTATCGCTCAAAGCTATGCTACCCTTGAGTCCCAAATCAAACACTGATAAAACTTCAAATGGCCCTAACTTCGATACGGTAAGTCCTACACCTATCAAAGTTTGCAACATACAAATGCTTGTAAATTTTTACTGGAGCGTCATAAAACCTTGAAATTTGTTAACTATAAAGTACTCGAGCCTCTTGTCAATTTAAGCTATTGCTCAAAGCAATGCTACCTTTGAGTCCCAAATCAAACACTGATAAAACTTCAAATGACCCTAACTTATATACGGTACGTAATACACCTATCAAAGTTTGCAATATACAAATGCTTGTAACTTTTTACTGGAGCGTCATAAAACCTTGAAATTTTGTAAAAAAAGTACTCGAGCCTCTTGTCAATTTAAGCTATCGCTCATAGCTATGCTACCCTTGAGTCCCAAATCAAACACTGACAAAACTTCAAATGGCCCTAACTTCTATACGGTACGTCCTACACCTATCAAAGTTTGCAACATACAAATGCTTGTAACTTTTTACTGGAGCATCATAAAACCTTGAAATTTTCTAACAATAAAGTACTAGAGCGTCTGTCAATTTAAGGTATCGCTCAAACCTATGCTACCCTTGAGACCCAAATCAAACACTGATAAAACTTCAAATGGCCCTAACTTCTATACGGTACGTCCTACACCTATCAGAGTTTGCAACATACAAATGCTTGTAACTTTTTACTGGAGCGTCATAAAACCTTGAAATTTTGTAACAATAAAGTACTCGAGCTTCTTGTCAATTTAAGCTATCGTTCAAAGCTATGCTACCCTTGAGTCCCAAATCAAACACTGATAAAACTTCAAATGGCCCTAACGTCTATACGGTACGTCCTACACCTATCAAAGTTTGCAATATACAAATGCTTGTAACTTTTTACTGGAGCTGCATAAAACCTTGAAATTTTGTAACAATAAAGTACTCGAGCCACTTGTCAATTTAAGCCATCGCTCAAAGCTATACTACCCTTGAGTCCCAAATCAAACACTGATAAAACTTCAATTGGCAATAACTTCTATACGGTACGTCCTACACCTATCAAAGTTTGCAATATACAAATGCTTGTAACTTTTTACTGGAGCGTCATAAAACCTTCAAATTTTGTAACAATAAAGTACTTGAGCCTCTTGTCAATTTAAGCTATCGCTCAAAGCTATGCTACCCTTGAGTCCCAAATCAAACACTGATAAAATTTCAAATGGCGCTAACTTCTGTACAGTACGTCCTAAACCTATCAAAGTTTGCAACATACAAATGCTTGTAAGTTTTTACTGGAGCGTCATAAACCTTGAAATTTTTGTAACAATAAAGTACTCGAGCCTCTTTTCAATTTAAGTTATCGCTCAAAGGTATGCTATCCTTGAGTCCCAAATCAAACACTGATAAAACTTCAAATGGCGCTAACTTCTATACGGTACGTCCTACACCTATCAAAGTTTGCAACATACAAATGCTTGTAACTTTTTACTGGAGCGTCATAAAACCTTGAAATTTTGTAATAATAAAGTACTCGAGCCTCTTGTCAATTTAAGCTATCGCTCAAAGCTATGCTACCCTTGAGTCCCAAATCAAACACTGATAAAACTTCAAATGGCTCCAACTTCTATACGGTACGTCCTACATTTATCAAAGTTTGCAACATACAAATGCTTGTAACTTTTTACTGGAGCGTCATAAAAGCTTGAAATTTTCTCACAATAAAGTACTCGAGCCTCTTTTCAATTTAAGCTATCGCTCAAAGCTATGCTACCCTTGAGTCCCAAATCAAACGCTGATAAAACTTCAAATGGCCCTAAGTTCTATACGGTACGTCCTACACCTATCAGAGTTTGCAACATACAAATGTTTGTAACTTTTTGCTGGAGCGTCATAAAACCTTGAAATTTTTGTAACAATAAAGTACTCGAGACTTTTGTCAATTTAAGCTATCACTCAAAACTATGCTACCCTTGAGTCCCAAATCAAACACTGATAAAACTTCAAATGCCCCTAAGTTCTATACCGTATGTCCTACACCTATCAAACATACAAATGCTTGTAACTTTTTACTGGAGCGTCATAAAACCTTGAAATTTTGTAACAATAAAGTACTCGAGCTTCTTGTTAATTTAAGCTATCGCTCAAAGCTATGCTACCCTTGAAATTTTGTAACAACAAAGTACTTGAGCCTCTTGTCAATTTAAGCTATCGCTCAAACCTATGCTACCCTTGAGACCCAAATCAAACACTGATAAAACTTCAAATGGTCCTAACTTCTATACGGTACGTCCTACACCTATCAAAGTTTGCAATATACAAATGCTTGTAACTTTTTACTGGAGCGTCATAAAGCCTTGAAATTTTGTAACAACAAAGCAGTCGAGCCTGTTGTCAATTTAAGTTATCGCTCAAAGCTATGCTACCCTTGAGTCCCAAATCAAACACTGAGAAAACTTCAAATGGCCCTAAGTTCTATACGGTACGTCCTACACCTATCAAAGTTTGCAACATACAAATGCTTGTAACTTTTTACTGGAGCGTCATAAAACCTTGAAATGTTGTAAAAAAAAAGTACTCGAGCCTCTTGTCAATTTAAGCTATCGCTCATAGCTATGCTACCCTTGAGTCCCAAATCAAACACTGACAAAACTTCAAATGGCCCTATCTTCTATACGGTACGTCCTACATCTATCAAAGTTTGCAACATACAAATGCTTATAACTTTTTACTGGAGCATCATAAAACCTTGAAATTTTCTAACAATA
The DNA here is from genome assembly GCA_920105625.2 of Clusia tigrina. NCBI lineage: Eukaryota > Metazoa > Arthropoda > Insecta > Diptera > Clusiidae > Clusia > Clusia tigrina. The sequence continues at coordinate 58,553 of CAKKTE020000594.1, forward strand.
AAGTACTAGAGCCTCTGTCAATTTAAGCTATAGTTCAAACCTATGCTACCCTTGAGACCCAAATCAAACACTGATAAAATTTCATATGGCCCTAACTTCTATACGGTACGTCCTACACCTATCAGAGTTTGCAACATACAAATGCTTGTAACTTTTTACTGGAGCGTCATAAAACCTTGAAATTTTTGTAACAATAAAGTACTCGAGACTCTTGTCAATTTAAGCTATTGCTCAAAACTATGCTACCCTTGAGTCCCAAATCAAACACTGATAAAACTTCAAATGGCCCTAATTTCTATACGGTACGTCCTACATCTATCAAAGTTTGCAATATACAAATGCTTGTAACTTTTTACTGGAGCGTCATAAGACCTTGAAATTTTGTAACAATAAAGTCCTCGAGCCTCTTGTCAATTTAAGTTATCGCTCAAAGCTATGCTACCCTTGAGTCCCAAATCAAACACTAATAAAACTTCAAATGGCCCTAACTTCTATACTGTACGTCCTACACCTATCAAAGTTTGCAACATACAAATGCTTGTAACTTTTTACTGGTGCGTCATAAAACCTTGAAATTTTGTAACAATAAAGTACTCGAGCCTCTTGTCAATTTAAGCCATCGCTCAAAGCTATGCTACCCTTGAGTCCCAAATCAAACACTGATAAAACTTCAATTGGCAATAACTTATATACGGTACGTCCTACACCTATCAAAGTTTGCAATATACAAATGCTTGTAACTTTTTACTGGAGCGTCATAAAACCTTGAAATTTTGTAATAATAAATTACTCGAGCCTCTTGTCAATTTAAGTTATCGCTCAAAGCTATGCTACCCTTGAGTCCCAAATCAAACACTGATAAAACTTCAAATGGCTCCAACTTCTATACGGTACGTCCTACACTTATCAAAGTTTGCAACATACACATGCTTGTAACTTTTTACTGGAGCGTCATAAAACCTTGAAATTTTGTAACAATAAAGTACTCGAGCCTCTTTTAAATTTAAGCTATCGCTCAAAGCTATGCTGCCATTGAGTCCCAAATCAAACAATGATAAAACTTCAAATGGCCCTAAGTTCTATACGGTACGTCCTACACCTATGAAAGTTTGCAACATATAAATGCTTGTAACTTTTTATTGGAGCGTCATAAAGCCTTGAAATTTTGTAACAATAAAGTACTCGAGCCTCTTGTTAATTTAAGCTATCGCTCAAAGCTATGCTACCCTTGAGTCCCAAATCAAACACTGATAAAACTTCAAATGGCCCTAACCATACGGTAAGTCCTACACCTATCAAAGTTTGCAACATACAAATGCTTGTAACTTTTTACTGGAGCGTCATAAAACCTTGAAATTTTGTAACAATAAAGTACTCGAGCCTCTTGTCAATTTAAGCCATCGCTCAAAGCTATACTACCCTTGAGTCCCAAATCAAACACTGATAAAACTTCAATTGGCAATAACGTCTATACGGTACGTCCTACACCTATCAAAGTTTGCAATATACAAATGCTTGTAACTTTTTACTGGAGCATCATAAAACCTTGAAATTTTGTAACAATAAAGTACTTGAGCCTCTTGTCAATTGAAGCTATCGCTCAAAGCTATGCTACCCTTGAGTCCCAAATCAAACACTGATACAATTTCAAATGGCCCTAACTTCTGTACAGTACGTCCTAAACCTATCAAACTTTGCAACATACAAATGCTTGTAAGTTTTTACTGGAGCGTCATAAACCTTGAAATTTTTGTAACAATAAAGTACTCGAGCCTCTTTTCAATTTAAGCTATCGCTCAAAGCTATGCTATCCTGGAGTCCCAAATCAAACACTGATAAAACTTCAAATGGCGCTAACATCTATACGGTACGTCCTACACCTATCAAAGTTTGCAACATACAAATGCTTGTAACTTTTTACTGGAGCGTCATAAAACCTTGAAATTTTGTAATAATAAAGTACTCGAGCCTCTTGTCTATTTAAGCTATCGCTCAAAGCTATGCTACCCTTGAGTCCCAAATCAAACACTGATAAAACTTCAAATGGCTCCAACTTCTATACGGTACGTCCTACATTTATCAAAGTTTGCAACATACAAATGCTTGTAAATTTTTACTGGAGCGTCATAAAACCTTGAAATTTTGTAACAATAAAGTACTTGAGCTTCTTGTCAATTTAAGCTATCGCTCAAACCTATGCTACCCTTGAGACCCAAATCAAACGCTGATAAAACTTCAAATGGCCCTAAGTTCTATACGGTACGTCCTACACCTATCAGAGTTTGCAACATACAAATGTTTGTAACTTTTTGCTGGAGCGTCATAAAACCTTGCAATTTTTGTAACAATAAAGTACTCGAGACTTTTGTCAATTTAAGCTATCACTCAAAACTATGCTACCCTTGAGTCCCAAATCAAACACTGATAAAACTTCAAATGCCCCTAAGTTCTATACGGTATGTCCTACACCTATCAAACATACAAATGCTTGTAACTTTTTACTGGAGCGTCATAAAACCTTGAAATTTTGTAACAATAAAGTACTCGAGCCTCTTGTTAATTTAAGCTATCGGTCAAAGCTATGCTACCCTTGAGTCCCAAATCAAACACTGAGAAAACTTCAAATGGCCCTAACTTCTATACGGTACGTCCTACACCTATCAAAGTTTGCAACATACAAATGCTTGTAAATTTTTACTGGAGCGTCATAAAACCTTGAAATTTTGTAACAATAAAGTACTTGAGCTTCTTGTCAATTTAAGCTATCGCTCAAACCTATGCTACCCTTGAGACCCAAATCAAACACTGATAAAACTTCAAATGGCCCTAACTTCTATACGGTACGTCCTACACCTATCAAAGTTTGCAATATACAAATGCTTGTAACTTTTTACTGGAGCGTCATAAAGCCTTGAAATTTTGTAACAATAAAGCACTCGAGCCTATTGTCAATTTAAGCTATCGCTCAAAGCTATGCTACCCTTGAGTCCCAAATCAAACACTGATAAAACTTCAAATGGCCCTAAGTTCTATACGGTACGTCCTACACCTATCAAAGTTTGCAACTTACAAATGCTTGTAACTTTTTACTGGAGCGTCATAAAACCTTGAAATGTTGTAAAAAAAAAGTACTCGAGCCTCTTGTCAATTTAAGCTATCGCTCATAGCTATGATACCCTTGAGTCCCAAATCAAACACTGACAAAACTTCAAATGGCCCTATCTTCTATACGGTACGTACTACGTCTATCAAAGTTTGCAACATACAAATGCTTGTAACTTTTTACTGGAGCATCATAAAACCTTGAAATTTTCTAACAATAAAGTACTAGAGCCTCTGTCAATTTAAGCTATAGTTCAAACCTATGCTACCCTTGAGACCCAAATCAAACACTGATAAAATTTCATATGGCCCTAACTTCTATACGGTACGTCCTACACCTATCAAAGTTTGCAACATACAAATGCTTGTAACTTTTTAGTGGAGCATCATAAAACCTTGAAATTTTCTAACAATAAAGTACTAGAGCCTCTGTCAATTTAAGCTATCGCTCAAACCTATGCTACCCTTGAGACCCAAATCAAACACTGATAAAACTTCAAATGGCCCTAACTTCTATACGGTACGTCCTACACCTATCAAAGTTTGCAACATACAAATGCTTGTAACTTTTTACTGGAGCTGCATAAAACCTTGAAATTTTGTAACAATAAAGTACTCGAGCCACTTGTCAATTTAAGCCATCGCTCAAAGCTATACTACCCTTGAGTCCCAAATCAAACACTGATAAAACTTCAATTGGCAATAACTTCTATACGGTACGTCCTACACCTATCAAAGTTTGCAATATACAAATGCTTGTAACTTTTTACTGGAGCGTCATAAAACCTTCAAATTTTGTAACAATAAAGTACTTGAGCCTCTTGTCAATTTAAGCTATCGCTCAAAGCTATGCTACCCTTGAGTCCCAAATCAAACACTGATAAAATTTCAAATGGCGCTAACTTCTGTACAGTACGTCCTAAACCTATCAAAGTTTGCAACATACAAATGCTTGTAAGTTTTTACTGGAGCGTCATAAACCTTGAAATTTTTGTAACAATAAAGTACTCGAGCCTCTTTTCAATTTAAGTTATCGCTCAAAGGTATGCTATCCTTGAGTCCCAAATCAAACACTGATAAAACTTCAAATGGCGCTAACTTCTATACGGTACGTCCTACACCTATCAAAGTTTGCAACATACAAATGCTTGTAACTTTTTACTGGAGCGTCATAAAACCTTGAAATTTTGTAATAATAAAGTACTCGAGCCTCTTGTCAATTTAAGCTATCGCTCAAAGCTATGCTACCCTTGAGTCCCAAATCAAACACTGATAAAACTTCAAATGGCTCCAACTTCTATACGGTACGTCCTACATTTATCAAAGTTTGCAACATACAAATGCTTGTAACTTTTTACTGGAGCGTCATAAAAGCTTGAAATTTTCTAACAATAAAGTACTCGAGCCTCTTTTCAATTTAAGCTATCGCTCAAAGCTATGCTACCCTTGAGTCCCAAATCAAACGCTGATAAAACTTCAAATGGCCCTAACTTCTATACGGTACGTCCTACACCTATCAGAGTTTGCAACATACAAATGTTTGTAACTTTTTGCTGGAGCGTCATAAAACCTTGAAATTTTTGTAACAATAAAGTACTCGAGACTTTTGTCAATTTAAGCTATCACTCAAAACTATGCTACCCTTGAGTCCCAAATCAAACACTGATAAAACTTCAAATGCCCCTAAGTTCTATACCGTATGTCCTACACCTATCAAACATACAAATGCTTGTAACTTTTTACTGGAGCGTCATAAAACCTTGAAATTTTGTAACAATAAAGTACTCGAGCTTCTTGTTAATTTAAGCTATCGCTCAAAGCTATGCTACCCTTGAAATTTTGTAACAATAAAGTACTTGAGCCTCTTGTCAATTTAAGCTATCGCTCAAACCTATGCTACCCTTGAGACCCAAATCAAACACTGATAAAACTTCAAATGGTCCTAACTTCTATACGGTACGTCCTACACCTATCAAAGTTTGCAATATACAAATGCTTGTAACTTTTTACTGGAGCGTCATAAAGCCTTGAAATTTTGTAACAACAAAGCAGTCGAGCCTGTTGTCAATTTAAGCTATCGCTCAAAGCTATGCTACCCTTGAGTCCCAAATCAAACACTGAGAAAACTTCAAATGGCCCTAAGTTCTATACGGTACGTCCTACACCTATCAAAGTTTGCAACATACAAATGCTTGTAACTTTTTACTGGAGCGTCATAAAACCTTGAAATGTTGTAAAAAAAAAGTACTCGAGCCTCTTGTCAATTTAAGCTATCGCTCATAGCTATGCTACCCTTGAGTCCCAAATCAAACACTGACAAAACTTCAAATGGCCCTATCTTCTATACGGTACGTCCTACATCTATCAAAGTTTGCAACATACAAATGCTTATAACTTTTTACTGGAGCATCATAAAACCTTGAAATTTTCTAACAATAAAGTACTAGAGCCTCTGTCAATTTAAGCTATAGTTCAAACCTATGCTACCCTTGAGACCCAAATCAAACACTGATAAAATTTCATATGGCCCTAACTTCTATACGGTACGTCCTACACCTATCAGAGTTTGCAACATACAAATGCTTGTAACTTTTTACTGGAGCGTCATAAAACCTTGAAATTTTTGTAACAATAAAGTACTCGAGACTCTTGTCAATTTAAGCTATCGCTCAAAACTATGCTACCCTTGAGTCCCAAATCAAACACTGATAAAACTTCAAATGGCCCTAATTTCTATACGGTACGTCCTACATCTATCAAAGTTTGCAATATACAAATGCTTGTAACTTTTTACTGGTGCGTCATAAAACCTTGAAATTTTGTAACAATAAAGTACTCGAGCCTCTTGTCAATTTAAGCCATCGCTCAAAGCTATGCTACCCTTGAGTCCCAAATCAAACACTGATAAAACTTCAATTGGCAATAACTTATATACGGTACGTCCTACACCTATCAAAGTTTGCAATATACAAATGCTTGTAACTTTTTACTGGAGCGTCATAAAACCTTGAAATTTTGTAATAATAAATTACTCGAGCCTCTTGTCAATTTAAGTTATCGCTCAAAGCTATGCTACCCTTGAGTCCCAAATCAAACACTGATAAAACTTCAAATGGCTCCAACTTCTATACGGTACGTCCTACACTTATCAAAGTTTGCAACATACAAATGCTTGTAACTTTTTACTGGAGCGTCATAAAACCTTGAAATTTTGTAACAATAAAGTACTCGAGCCTCTTTTAAATTTAAGCTATCGCTCAAAGCTATGCTGCCATTGAGTCCCAAATCAAACAATGATAAAACTTCAAATGGCCCTAAGTTCTATACGGTACGTCCTACACCTATGAAAGTTTGCAACATATAAATGCTTGTAACTTTTTATTGGAGCGTCATAAAGCCTTGAAATTTTGTAACAATAAAGTACTCGAGCCTCTTGCTAATTTAAGCTATCGCTCAAAGCTATGCTACCCTTGAGTCCCAAATCAAACACTGATAAAACTTCAAATGGCCCTAACCATACGGTAAGTCCTACACCTATCAAAGTTTGCAACATACAAATGCTTGTAACTTTTTACTGGAGCGTCATAAAACCTTGAAATTTTGTAACAATAAAGTACTCGAGCCTCTTGTCAATTTAAGCCATCGCTCAAAGCTATACTACCCTTGAGTCCCAAATCAAACACTGATAAAACTTCAATTGGCAATAACGTCTATACGGTACGTCCTACACCTATCAAAGTGTGCAATATACAAATGCTTGTAACTTTTTACTGGAGCATCATAAAACCTTGAAATTTTGTAACAATAAAGTACTTGAGCCTCTTGTCAATTTAAGCTATCGCTCAAAGCTATGCTACCCTTGAGTCCCAAATCAAACACTGATAAAATTTCAAATGGCCCTAACTTCTGTACAGTACGTCCTAAACCTATCAAACTTTGCAACATACAAATGCTTGTAAGTTTTTACTGGAGCGTCATAAACCTTGAAATTTTTGTAACAATAAAGTACTCGAGCCTCTTTTCAATTTAAGCTATCGCTCAAAGCTATGCTATCCTGGAGTCCCAAATCAAACACTGATAAAACTTCAAATGGCGCTAACATCTATACGGTACGTCCTACACCTATCAAAGTTTGCAACATACAAATGCTTGTAACTTTTTACTGGAGCGTCATAAAACCTTGAAATTTTGTAATAATAAAGTACTCGAGCCTCTTGTCTATTTAAGCTATCGCTCAAAGCTATGCTACCCTTGAGTCCCAAATCAAACACTGATAAAACTTCAAATGGCTCCAACTTCTATACGGTACGTCCTACATTTATCAAAGTTTGCAACATACAAATGCTTGTAACTTTTTACTGGAGCGTCATAAAACCTTGAAATTTTCTAACAATAAAGTACTCGAGCCTCTTTTCAATTTAAGCTATCGCTCAAAGCTATGCTACCCTTGAGTCCCAAATCAAACGCTGATAAAACTTCAAATGGCCCTAAGTTCTATACGGTACGTCCTACACCTATCAGAGTTTGCAACATACAAATGTTTGTAACTTTTTGCTGGAGCGTCATAAAACCTTGAAATTTTTGTAACAATAAAGTACTCGAGACTTTTGTCAATTTAAGCTATCACTCAAAACTATGCTACCCTTGAGTCCCAAATCAAACACTGATAAAACTTCAAATGCCCCTAAGTTCTATACGGTATGTCCTACACCTATCAAACATACAAATGCTTGTAACTTTTTACTGGAGCGTCATAAAACCTTGAAATTTTGTAATAATAAAGTACTCGAGCCTCTTGTTAATTTAAGCTATCGGTCAAAGCTATGCTACCCTTGAGTCCCAAATCAAACACTGAGAAAACTTCAAATGGCCCTAACTTCTATACGGTACGTCCTACACCTATCAAAGTTTGCAACATACAAATGCTTGTAAATTTTTACTGGAGCGTCATAAAACCTTGAAATTTTGTAACAATAAAGTACTTGAGCTTCTTGTCAATTTAAGCTATCGCTCAAACCTATGCTACCCTTGAGACCCAAATCAAACACTGATAAAACTTCAAATGGCCCTAACTTCTATACGGTACGTCCTACACCTATCAAAGTTTGCAATATACAAATGCTTGTAACTTTTTACTGGAGCGTCATAAAGCCTTGAAATTTTGTAACAATAAAGCACTCGAGCCTATTGTCAATTTAAGCTATCGCTCAAAGCTATGCTACCCTTGAGTCCCAAATCAAACACTGATAAAACTTCAAATGGCCCTAAGTTCTATACGGTACGTCCTACACCTATCAAAGTTTGCAACTTACAAATGCTTGTAACTTTTTACTGGAGCGTCATAAAACCTTGAAATGTTGTAAAAAAAAAAGTACTCGAGCCTCTTGTCAATTTAAGCTATCGCTCATAGCTATGATACCCTTGAGTCCCAAATCAAACACTGACAAAACTTCAAATGGCCCTATCTTCTATACGGTACGTACTACGTCTATCAAAGTTTGCAACATACAAATGCTTGTAACTTTTTACTGGAGCATCATAAAACCTTGAAATTTTCTAACAATAAAGTACTAGAGCCTCTGTCAATTTAAGCTATAGTTCAAACCTATGCTACCCTTGAGACCCAAATCAAACACTGATAAAATTTCATATGGCCCTAACTTCTATACGGTACGTCCTACACCTATCAAAGTTTGCAACATACAAATGCTTGTAACTTTTTACTGGAGCATCATAAAACCTTGAAATTTTCTAACAATAAAGTACTAGAGCCTCTGTCAATTTAAGCTATCGCTCAAACCTATGCTACCCTTGAGACCCAAATCAAACACTGATAAAACTTCAAATGGCCCTAACTTCTATACGGTACGTCCTACACCTATCAGAGTTTGCAACATACAAATGCTTGTAACTTTTTACTGGAGCGTCATAAAACCTTGAAATTTTTGTAACAATAAAGTACTCGAGACTCTTATCAATTTAAGCTATCGCTCAAAACTATGCTACCCTTGAGTCCCAAATCAAACACTGATAAAACTTCAAATGGCCCTAACTTCTATACGGTACGTCCTACACCTATCAAAGTTTGCAATATACAAATGCTTGTAACTTTTTACTGGAGCGTCATAAAACCTTGAAATTTTGTAACAATAAAGTACTCGAGCCTCTTGTCAATTTAAGCCATCGCTCAAAGCTATGCTACCCTTGAGTCCCAAATCAAACACTGATAAAACTTCAATTGGCAATAACTTATATACGGTACGTCCTACACCTATCAAAGTTTGCAAATATACAAATGCTTGTAACTTTTTACTGAAGCGTCATAAAACCTTGAAATTTTGTAATAATAAATTACTCGAGCCTCTTGTCAATTTAAGTTATCGCTCAAAGCTATGCTACCCTTGAGTCCCAAATCAAACACTGATAAAACTTCAAATGGCTCCAACTTCTATACGGTACGTCCTACACTTATCAAAGTTTGCAACATACAAATGCTTGTAACTTTTTACTGGAGCGTCATAAACCTTGAAATTTTTGTAACAATAAAGTACTCGAGCCTCTTTTCAATTTAAGCTATCGCTCAAAGCTATGCTATCCTTGAGTCCCAAATCAAACACTGATAAAACTTCAAATGGCGCTAACTTCTATACGGTACGTCCTACACCTATCAAAGTTTGCAACATACAAATGCTTGTAACTTTTTACTGGAGCGTCATAAAACCTTGACATTTTGTAATAATAAAGTACTCGAGCCTCTTGTCAATTTAAGCTATCGCTCAAAGCTATGCTACCCTTGAGTCCCAAATCAAACACTGATAAAACTTTAAATGGCTCCAACTTCTATACGGTACGTCCTAAACCTATCAAAGTTTGCAACATGCAAATGCTTGTAAGTTTTTACTGGAGCGTCATAAACCTTGAAATTTTTGTAACAATAAAGTACTCGAGCCTCTTTTCAATTTAAGCTATCGCTCAAAGCTATGCTATCCTTGAGTCCCAAATCAAACACTGATAAAACTTCAAATGGCGCTAACTTCTATACGGTACGTCCTACACCTATCAAAGTTTGCAACATACAAATGCTTGTAACTTTTTACTGGAGCGTCATAAAACCTTGAAATTTTGTAATAATAAAGTACTCGAGCCTCTTGTCAATTTAATCTATCGCTCAAAGCTATGCTACCCTTGAGTCCCAAATCAAACACTGATAAAACTTCAAATGGCTCCAACTTCTATACGGTACGTCCTACACCTATCAAAGTTTGCAACATACAAATGCTTGTAAATTTTTACTGGAGCGTCATAAAACCTTGAAATTTTGTAATAATAAAGTACTCGAGCCTCTTGTTAATTTAAGCTATCGGTCAAAGCTATGCTACCCTTGAGTCCCAAATCAAACACTGAGAAAACTTCAAATGGCCCTAACTTCTATACGGTACGTCCTACACCTATCAAAGTTTGCAACATACAAATGCTTGTAAATTTTTACTGGAGCGTCATAAAACCTTGAAATTTTGTAACAATAAAGTACTTGAGCTTCTTGTCAATTTAAGCTATCGCTCAAACCTATGCTACCCTTGAGACCCAAATCAAACACTGATAAAACTTCAAATGGCCCTAACTTCTATACGGTACGTCCTACACCTATCAAAGTTTGCAATATACAAATGCTTGTAACTTTTTACTGGAGCGTCATAAAGCCTTGAAATTTTGTAACAATAAAGCACTCGAGCCTATTGTCAATTTAAGCTATCGCTCAAAGCTATGCTACCCTTGAGTCCCAAATCAAACACTGATAAAACTTCAAATGGCCCTAAGTTCTATACGGTACGTCCTACACCTATCAAAGTTTGCAACTTACAAATGCTTGTAACTTTTTACTGGAGCGTCATAAAACCTTGAAATGTTGTAAAAAAAAAAGTACTCGAGCCTCTTGTCAATTTAAGCTATCGCTCATAGCTATGATACCCTTGAGTCCCAAATCAAACACTGACAAAACTTCAAATGGCCCTATCTTCTATACGGTACGTACTACGTCTATCAAAGTTTGCAACATACAAATGCTTGTAACTTTTTACTGGAGCATCATAAAACCTTGAAATTTTCTAACAATAAAGTACTAGAGCCTCTGTCAATTTAAGCTATAGTTCAAACCTATGCTACCCTTGAGACCCAAATCAAACACTGATAAAATTTCATATGGCCCTAACTTCTATACGGTACGTCCTACACCTATCAAAGTTTGCAACATACAAATGCTTGTAACTTTTTACTGGAGCATCATAAAACCTTGAAATTTTGTAACAATAAAGTACTAGAGCCTCTGTCAATTTAAGCTATCGCTCAAACCTATGCTACCCTTGAGACCCAAATCAAACACTGATAAAACTTCAAATGGCCCTAACTTCTATACGGTACGTCCTACACCTATCAGAGTTTGCAACATACAAATGCTTGTAACTTTTTACTGGAGCGTCATAAAACCTTGAAATTTTTGTAACAATAAAGTACTCGAGACTCTTATCAATTTAAGCTATCGCTCAAAACTATGCTACCCTTGAGTCCCAAATCAAACACTGATAAAACTTCAAATGGCCCTAACTTCTATACGGTACGTCCTACACCTATCAAAGTTTGCAATATACAAATGCTTGTAACTTTTTACTGGAGCGTCATAAAACCTTGAAATTTTGTAACAATAAAGTACTCGAGCCTCTTGTCAATTTAAGCCATCGCTCAAAGCTATGCTACCCTTGAGTCCCAAATCAAACACTGATAAAACTTCAATTGGCAATAACTTATATACGGTACGTCCTACACCTATCAAAGTTTGCAAATATACAAATGCTTGTAACTTTTTACTGAAGCGTCATAAAACCTTGAAATTTTGTAATAATAAATTACTCGAGCCTCTTGTCAATTTAAGTTATCGCTCAAAGCTATGCTACCCTTGAGTCCCAAATCAAACACTGATAAAACTTCAAATGGCTCCAACTTCTATACGGTACGTCCTACACTTATCAAAGTTTGCAACATACAAATGCTTGTAACTTTTTACTGGAGCGTCATAAACCTTGAAATTTTTGTAACAATAAAGTACTCGAGCCTCTTTTCAATTTAAGCTATCGCTCAAAGCTATGCTATCCTTGAGTCCCAAATCAAACACTGATAAAACTTCAAATGGCGCTAACTTCTATACGGTACGTCCTACACCTATCAAAGTTTGCAACATACAAATGCTTGTAACTTTTTACTGGAGCGTCATAAAACCTTGACATTTTGTAATAATAAAGTACTCGAGCCTCTTGTCAATTTAAGCTATCGCTCAAAGCTATGCTACCCTTGAGTCCCAAATCAAACACTGATAAAACTTTAAATGGCTCCAACTTCTATACGGTACGTCCTAAACCTATCAAAGTTTGCAACATGCAAATGCTTGTAAGTTTTTACTGGAGCGTCATAAACCTTGAAATTTTTGTAACAATAAAGTACTCGAGCCTCTTGTCAATTTAAGCTATCGCTCAAAGCTATGCTATCCTTGAGTCCCAAATCAAACACTGATAAAACTTCAAATGGCGCTAACTTCTATACGGTAAGTCCTACACCTATCAAAGTTTGCAACATACAAATGCTTGTAACTTTTTACTGGAGCGTCATAAAACCTTGAAATTTTGTAATAATAAAGTACTCGAGCCTCTTGTCAATTTAATCTATCGCTCAAAGCTATGCTACCCTTGAGTCCCAAATCAAACACTGATAAAACTTCAAATGGCTCCAACTTCTATACGGTACGTCCTACATTTATCAAAGTTTGCAACATACAAATGCTTGTAACTTTTTACTGGAGCGTCATAAAACCTTGAAATTTTCTAACAATAAAGTACTCGAGCCTCTTGTTAATTAAAGCTATCGCTCAAAGCTATGCTACCCTTGAGTCCCAAATCAAACACTGATAAAACTTCAAATGGCCCTAACTTCTATACGGTACGTCCTACACCTATCAAAGTTTGCAACATACAAATGCTTGTAAATTTTTACTGGAGCGTCATAAAACCTTGAAATTTTGTAACAATAAAGTACTTGAGCTTCTTGTAAATTTAAGCTATCGCTCAAACCTATGCTACCCTTGAGACCCAAATCAAACACTGATAAAACTTCAAATCGCCCTAACTTCTATACGGTACGTCCTACACCTATCAAAGTTTGCAATATACAAATGCTTGTAACTTTTTGCTGGAGCGTCATAAAACATTGAAATTTTTGTAACAATAAAGTACTCGAGACTTTTGTCAATTTAAGCTATCACTCAAAACTATGCTACCCTTGAGTCCCAAATCAAACACTGATAAAACTTCAAATGCCCCTAAGTTCTATACGGTATGTCCTACACCTATCAAACATACAAATGCTTGTAACTTTTTACTGGAGCGTCATAAAACCTTGAAATTTTGTAACAATAAAGTACTCGAGCCTCTTGTTAATTTAAGCTATCGCTCAAAGCTATGCTACCCTTGAGTCCCAAATCAAACACTGATAAAACTTCAAATGGCCCTAACTTCTATACGGTACGTCCTACACCTATCAGAGTTTGCAACATACAAATGCTTGTAACTTTTTACTGGAGCGTCATAAAACCTTGAAATTTTTGTAACAATAAAGTACTCGAGACTCTTATCAATTTAAGATATCGCTCAAAACTATGCTACCCTTGAGTCCCAAATCAAACACTGATAAAACTTCAAATGGCCTTAACTTCTATACGGTACGTCCTACACCTATCAAAGTTTGCAATATACAAATGCTTGTAACTTTTTACTTGAGCGTCATAAAACCTTGAAATTTTGTAACAATAAACTACTCGAGCCTCTTGTCAATTTAAGCCATCGCTCCAAGCTATGCTACCCTTGAGTCCCAAATCAAACACTGATAAAACTTCAATTGGCAATAACTTATATACGGTACGTCCTACACCTATCAAAGTTTGCAAATATACAAATGCTTGTAACTTTTTACTGGAGCGTCATAAAACCTTGAAATTTTGTAATAATAAATTACTCGAGCCTCTTGTCAATTTAAGTTATCGCTCAAAGCTATGCTACCCTTGAGTCCCAAATCAAACACTGATAAAACTTCAAATGGCTCCAACTTCTATACGGTACGTCCTACACTTATCAAAGTTTGCAACATACAAATGCTTGTAACTTTTTACTGGAGCGTCATAAACCTTGAAATTTTTGTAACAATAAAGTACTCGAGCCTCTTTTCAATTTAAGCTATCGCTCAAAGCTATGCTATCCTTGAGTCCCAAATCAAACACTGGTAAAACTTCAAATGGCGCTAACTTCTATACGGTACGTCCTACACCTATCAAAGTTTGCAACATACAAATGCTTGTAACTTTTTACTGGAGCGTCATAAAACCTTGAAATTTTGTAATAATAAAGTACTCGAGCCTCTTGTCAATTTAAGCTATCGCTCAAAGCTATGCTACCCTTGAGTCCCAAATCAAACACTGATAAAACTTCAAATGGCTCCAACTTCTATACGGTACGTCCTAAACCTATCAAAGTTTGCAACATACAAATGCTTGTAAGTTTTTACTGGAGCGTCATAAACCTTGAAATTTTTGTAACAATAAAGTACTCGAGCCTCTTTTCAATTTAAGCTATCGCTCAAAGCTATGCTATCCTTGAGTCCTAAATCAAACACTGATAAAACTTCAAATGGCGCTAACTTCTATACGGTACGTCCTACACCTATCAAAGTTTGCAACATACAAATGCTTGTAACTTTTTACTGGAGCGTCATAAAACCTTGAAATTTTGTAATAATAAAGTACTCGAGCCTCTTGTCAATTTAATCTATCGCTCAAAGCTATGCTACCCTTGAGTCCCAAATCAAACACTGATAAAACTTCAAATGGCTCCAACTTCTATACGGTACGTCCTACATTTATCAAAGTTTGCAACATACAAATGCTTGTAACTTTTTACTGGAGCGTCATAAAACCTTGAAATTTTCTAACAATAAAGTACTCGAGCCTTTTTTCAATTTAAGCTATCGCTCAAAGCTATGCTACCCTTGAGTCCCAAATCAAACGCTGATAAAACTTCAAATGGCCCTAAGTTCTATACGGTACGTCCTACACCTATCAGAGTTTGCAACATACAAATGTTTGTAACTTTTTGCTGGAGCGTCATAAAACCTTGAAATTTTTGTAACAATAAAGTACTCGAGACTTTTGTCAATTTAAGCTATCACTCAAAACTATGCTACCCTTGAGTCCCAAATCAAACACTGATAAAACTTCAAATGCCCCTAAGTTCTATACGGTATGTCCTACACCTATCAAACATACAAATGCTTGTAACTTTTTACTGGAGCGTCATAAAACCTTGCAATTTTGTAACAATAAAGTACTCGAGCCTCTTGTTAATTTAAGCTATCGCTCAAAGCTATGCTACCCTTGAGTCCCAAATCAAACACTGATAAAACTTCAAATGGCCCTAACTTCTATACGGTACGTCCTACACCTATCAAAGTTTGCAACATACAAATGCTTGTAAATTTTTACTGGAGCGTCATAAAACCTTGAAATTTGTAACAATAAAGTACTTGAGCTTCTTGTAAATTTATGCTATCGCTCAAACCTATGCTACCCTTGAGACCCAAATCAAACACTGATAAAACTTCAAATCGCCCTAACTTCTATACGGTACGTCCTACACCTATCAAAGTTTGCAATATACAAATGCTTGTAACTTTTTACTGGAGCGTCATAAAGCCTTGAAATTTTGTAACAATAAAGCACTCGAGCCTATTGTCAATTTAAGCTATCGCTCAAAGCTATGCTACCCTCGAGTCCCAAATCAAACACTGATAAAACTTCAAATGGCCCTAAGTTCTATACGGTACGTCCTACACCTATCAAAGTTTGCAACATACAAATGCTTGTAACTTTTTACTGGAGCGTCATAAAATCTTGAAATGTTGTAAAAAAAAGTACTCGAGCCTCTTGTCAATTTAAGCTATCGCTCATAGCTATGCTACCCTTGAGTCCCAAATCAAACACTGACAAAACTTCAAATGGCCCTATCTTCTATACGGTACGTCCTACATCTATCAAAGTTTGCAACATACAAATGCTTGTAACTTTTTACTGGAGCATCATAAAACCTTGAAATTTTCTAACAATAAAGTACTAGAGCCTCTGTCAATTTAAGCTATAGTTCAAACCTATGCTACCCTTGAGATCCAAATCAAACACTGATAAAATTTCATATGGCCCTAACGTCTATACGGTACGTCCTACACCTACCAAAGTTTGCAATATACAAATGCTTGTAACTTTTTACTGGAGCGTCATAAAACCTTGAAATTTTGTAACAATAAAGTACTCGAGCCTCTTGTCAATTTAAGCTATCGTTCAAAGCTATGCTATCCTTGAGTCCCAAATCAAACACTGATAAAACTTCAAATGGCTCTAACTTCTATACGGTACGCCCTACACCTATCAAAGTTTGCAACATACAAATGCTTGTAACTTTTTACTGGAGCTGCATAAAACCTTGAAATTTTGTAATAATAAAGTACTCGAGCCGCTTGTCAATTTAAGCTATCGCTGAAAGCTATGCTACCCTTGAGTCCCAAATCAAACACTAATACAACTTCAAATGGCCCTAACTTCTATACGGTACGTCCTACACCTATCAAAGTTTGCAACATACAAATGCTTGTAACTTTTTACTGGAGCGTCATAAAACCTTGAAATTTTGTAACAATAAAGTACTCGAGCCTCTTGTCAATTTAAGCCATCGCTCAAAGCTATACTACCCTTGAGTCCCAAATCAAACACTGATAAAACTTCAATTGGCAATAACGTCTATACGGTACGTCCTACACCTATCAAAGTTTGCAATATACAAATGCTTGTAACTTTTTACTGGAGCGTCATAAAACCTTGAAATTTTGTAACAATAAAGTACTTGAGCCTCTTGTCAATTTAAGCTATCGCTCAAAGCTATGCTACCCTTGAATCCTAAATCAAACACTGATAAAATTTCAAATGGCCCTAACTTCTGTACAGTACGTCCTAAACCTATCAAAGTTTGCAACATACAAATGCTTGTAAGTTTTTACTGGAGCGTCATAAACCTTGAAATTTTTGTAACAATAAAGTACTCGAGCCTCTTTTCAATTTAAGCTATCGCTCAAAGCTATGCTATCCTTGAGTCCCAAATCAAACACTGATAAAACTTCAAATGGCGCTAACTTCTATACGGTACGTCCTACACCTATCAAAGTTTGCAACATACAAATGCTTGTAAGTTTTTACTGGAGCGTCATAAAACCTTGAAATTTTGTAATAATAAAGTACTCGAGCCTCTTGTCAATTTAAGCTATCGCTCAAAGCTATGCTACCCTTGAGTCCCAAATCAAACAGTGATAAAACTTCAAATGGCTCCAACTTCTATACGGTACGTCCTACACTTATCAAAGTTTGCAACATACAAATGCTTGTAACTTTTTACTGGAGCGTCATAAAACCTTGAAATTTTCTAACAATAAAGTACTCGAGCCTCTTTTCAATTTAAGCTATCGCTCAAAGCTATGCTACCCTTGAATCCCAAATCAAACACTGATAAAATTTCAAATGGCCCTAACTTCTGTACAGTACGTCCTAAACCTATCAAAGTTTGCAACATACAAATGCTTGTAAGTTTTTACTGGAGCGTCATAAACCTTGAAATTTTTGTAACAATAAAGTACTCGAGCCTCTTTTCAATTTAAGCTATCGCTCAAAGCTATGCTATCCTTGAGTCCCAAATCAAACACTGATAAAACTTCAAATGGCGCTAACTTCTATACGGTACGTCCTACACCTATCAAAGTTTGCAACATACAAATGCTTGTAACTTTTTACTGGAGCGTCATAAAACCTTGACATTTTGTAATAATAAAGTACTCGAGCCTCTTGTCAATTTAAGCTATCGCTCAAAGCTATGCTACCCTTGAGTCCCAAATCAAACACTGATAAAACTTTAAATGGCTCCAACTTCTATACGGTACGTCCTAAACCTATCAAAGTTTGCAACATGCAAATGCTTGTAAGTTTTTACTGGAGCGTCATAAACCTTGAAATTTTTGTAACAATAAAGTACTCGAGCCTCTTTTCAATTTAAGCTATCGCTCAAAGCTATGCTATCCTTGAGTCCCAAATCAAACACTGATAAAACTTCAAATGGCGCTAACTTCTATACGGTACGTCCTACACCTATCAAAGTTTGCAACATACAAATGCTTGTAACTTTTTACTGGAGCGTCATAAAACCTTGAAATTTTGTAATAATAAAGTACTCGAGCCTCTTGTCAATTTAATCTATCGCTCAAAGCTATGCTACCCTTGAGTCCCAAATCAAACACTGATAAAACTTCAAATGGCTCCAACTTCTATACGGTACGTCCTACATTTATCAAAGTTTGCAACATACAAATGCTTGTAACTTTTTACTGGAGCGTCATAAAACCTTGAAATTTTCTAACAATAAAGTACTCGAGCCTCTTGTTAATTAAAGCTATCGCTCAAAGCTATGCTACCCTTGAGTCCCAAATCAAACACTGATAAAACTTCAAATGGCCCTAACTTCTATACGGTACGTCCTACACCTATCAAAGTTTGCAACATACAAATGCTTGTAAATTTTTACTGGAGCGTCATAAAACCTTGAAATTTTGTAACAATAAAGTACTTGAGCTTCTTGTAAATTTAAGCTATCGCTCAAACCTATGCTACCCTTGAGACCCAAATCAAACACTGATAAAACTTCAAATCGCCCTAACTTCTATACGGTACGTCCTACACCTATCAAAGTTTGCAATATACAAATGCTTGTAACTTTTTGCTGGAGCGTCATAAAACATTGAAATTTTTGTAACAATAAAGTACTCGAGACTTTTGTCAATTTAAGCTATCACTCAAAACTATGCTACCCTTGAGTCCCAAATCAAACACTGATAAAACTTCAAATGCCCCTAAGTTCTATACGGTATGTCCTACACCTATCAAACATACAAATGCTTGTAACTTTTTACTGGAGCGTCATAAAACCTTGAAATTTTGTAACAATAAAGTACTCGAGCCTCTTGTTAATTTAAGCTATCGCTCAAAGCTATGCTACCCTTGAGTCCCAAATCAAACACTGATAAAACTTCAAATGGCCCTAACTTCTATACGGTACGTCCTACACCTATCAGAGTTTGCAACATACAAATGCTTGTAACTTTTTACTGGAGCGTCATAAAACCTTGAAATTTTTGTAACAATAAAGTACTCGAGACTCTTATCAATTTAAGCTATCGCTCAAAACTATGCTACCCTTGAGTCCCAAATCAAACACTGATAAAACTTCAAATGGCCTTAACTTCTATACGGTACGTCCTACACCTATCAAAGTTTGCAATATACAAATGCTTGTAACTTTTTACTTGAGCGTCATAAAACCTTGAAATTTTGTAACAATAAAGTACTCGAGCCTCTTGTCAATTTAAGCCATCGCTCCAAGCTATGCTACCCTTGAGTCCCAAATCAAACACTGATAAAACTTCAATTGGCAATAACTTATATACGGTACGTCCTACACCTATCAAAGTTTGCAAATATACAAATGCTTGTAACTTTTTACTGGAGCGTCATAAAACCTTGAAATTTTGTAATAATAAATTACTCGAGCCTCTTGTCAATTTAAGTTATCGCTCAAAGCTATGCTACCCTTGAGTCCCAAATCAAACACTGATAAAACTTCAAATGGCTCCAACTTCTATACGGTACGTCCTACACTTATCAAAGTTTGCAACATACAAATGCTTGTAACTTTTTACTGGAGCGTCATAAACCTTGAAATTTTTGTAACAATAAAGTACTCGAGCCTCTTTTCAATTTAAGCTATCGCTCAAAGCTATGCTATCCTTGAGTCCCAAATCAAACACTGGTAAAACTTCAAATGGCGCTAACTTCTATACGGTACGTCCTACACCTATCAAAGTTTGCAACATACAAATGCTTGTAACTTTTTACTGGAGCGTCATAAAACCTTGAAATTTTGTAATAATAAAGTACTCGAGCCTCTTGTCAATTTAAGCTATCGCTCAAAGCTATGCTACCCTTGAGTCCCAAATCAAACACTGATAAAACTTCAAATGGCTCCAACTTCTATACGGTACGTCCTAAACCTATCAAAGTTTGCAACATACAAATGCTTGTAAGTTTTTACTGGAGCGTCATAAACCTTGAAATTTTTGTAACAATAAAGTACTCGAGCCTCTTTTCAATTTAAGCTATCGCTCAAAGCTATGCTATCCTTGAGTCCTAAATCAAACACTGATAAAACTTCAAATGGCGCTAACTTCTATACGGTACGTCCTACACCTATCAAAGTTTGCAACATACAAATGCTTGTAACTTTTTACTGGAGCGTCATAAAACCTTGAAATTTTGTAATAATAAAGTACTCGAGCCTCTTGTCAATTTAATCTATCGCTCAAAGCTATGCTACCCTTGAGTCCCAAATCAAACACTGATAAAACTTCAAATGGCTCCAACTTCTATACGGTACGTCCTACATTTATCAAAGTTTGCAACATACAAATGCTTGTAACTTTTTACTGGAGCGTCATAAAACCTTGAAATTTTCTAACAATAAAGTACTCGAGCCTTTTTTCAATTTAAGCTATCGCTCAAAGCTATGCTACCCTTGAGTCCCAAATCAAACGCTGATAAAACTTCAAATGGCCCTAAGTTCTATACGGTACGTCCTACACCTATCAGAGTTTGCAACATACAAATGTTTGTAACTTTTTGCTGGAGCGTCATAAAACCTTGAAATTTTTGTAACAATAAAGTACTCGAGACTTTTGTCAATTTAAGCTATCACTCAAAACTATGCTACCCTTGAGTCCCAAATCAAACACTGATAAAACTTCAAATGCCCCTAAGTTCTATACGGTATGTCCTACACCTATCAAACATACAAATGCTTGTAACTTTTTACTGGAGCGTCATAAAACCTTGCAATTTTGTAACAATAAAGTACTCGAGCCTCTTGTTAATTTAAGCTATCGCTCAAAGCTATGCTACCCTTGAGTCCCAAATCAAACACTGATAAAACTTCAAATGGCCCTAACTTCTATACGGTACGTCCTACACCTATCAAAGTTTGCAACATACAAATGCTTGTAAATTTTTACTGGAGCGTCATAAAACCTTGAAATTTGTAACAATAAAGTACTTGAGCTTCTTGTAAATTTATGCTATCGCTCAAACCTATGCTACCCTTGAGACCCAAATCAAACACTGATAAAACTTCAAATCGCCCTAACTTCTATACGGTACGTCCTACACCTATCAAAGTTTGCAATATACAAATGCTTGTAACTTTTTACTGGAGCGTCATAAAGCCTTGAAATTTTGTAACAATAAAGCACTCGAGCCTATTGTCAATTTAAGCTATCGCTCAAAGCTATGCTACCCTCGAGTCCCAAATCAAACACTGATAAAACTTCAAATGGCCCTAAGTTCTATACGGTACGTCCTACACCTATCAAAGTTTGCAACATACAAATGCTTGTAACTTTTTACTGGAGCGTCATAAAATCTTGAAATGTTGTAAAAAAAAGTACTCGAGCCTCTTGTCAATTTAAGCTATCGCTCATAGCTATGCTACCCTTGAGTCCCAAATCAAACACTGACAAAACTTCAAATGGCCCTATCTTCTATACGGTACGTCCTACATCTATCAAAGTTTGCAACATACAAATGCTTGTAACTTTTTACTGGAGCATCATAAAACCTTGAAATTTTCTAACAATAAAGTACTAGAGCCTCTGTCAATTTAAGCTATAGTTCAAACCTATGCTACCCTTGAGATCCAAATCAAACACTGATAAAATTTCATATGGCCCTAACGTCTATACGGTACGTCCTACACCTACCAAAGTTTGCAATATACAAATGCTTGTAACTTTTTACTGGAGCGTCATAAAACCTTGAAATTTTGTAACAATAAAGTACTCGAGCCTCTTGTCAATTTAAGCTATCGTTCAAAGCTATGCTATCCTTGAGTCCCAAATCAAACACTGATAAAACTTCAAATGGCTCTAACTTCTATACGGTACGCCCTACACCTATCAAAGTTTGCAACATACAAATGCTTGTAACTTTTTACTGGAGCTGCATAAAACCTTGAAATTTTGTAATAATAAAGTACTCGAGCCGCTTGTCAATTTAAGCTATCGCTGAAAGCTATGCTACCCTTGAGTCCCAAATCAAACACTAATACAACTTCAAATGGCCCTAACTTCTATACGGTACGTCCTACACCTATCAAAGTTTGCAACATACAAATGCTTGTAACTTTTTACTGGAGCGTCATAAAACCTTGAAATTTTGTAACAATAAAGTACTCGAGCCTCTTGTCAATTTAAGCCATCGCTCAAAGCTATACTACCCTTGAGTCCCAAATCAAACACTGATAAAACTTCAATTGGCAATAACGTCTATACGGTACGTCCTACACCTATCAAAGTTTGCAATATACAAATGCTTGTAACTTTTTACTGGAGCGTCATAAAACCTTGAAATTTTGTAACAATAAAGTACTTGAGCCTCTTGTCAATTTAAGCTATCGCTCAAAGCTATGCTACCCTTGAATCCTAAATCAAACACTGATAAAATTTCAAATGGCCCTAACTTCTGTACAGTACGTCCTAAACCTATCAAAGTTTGCAACATACAAATGCTTGTAAGTTTTTACTGGAGCGTCATAAACCTTGAAATTTTTGTAACAATAAAGTACTCGAGCCTCTTTTCAATTTAAGCTATCGCTCAAAGCTATGCTATCCTTGAGTCCCAAATCAAACACTGATAAAACTTCAAATGGCGCTAACTTCTATACGGTACGTCCTACACCTATCAAAGTTTGCAACATACAAATGCTTGTAAGTTTTTACTGGAGCGTCATAAAACCTTGAAATTTTGTAATAATAAAGTACTCGAGCCTCTTGTCAATTTAAGCTATCGCTCAAAGCTATGCTACCCTTGAGTCCCAAATCAAACAGTGATAAAACTTCAAATGGCTCCAACTTCTATATGGTACGTCCTACACTTATCAAAGTTTGCAACATACAAATGCTTGTAACTTTTTACTGGAGCGTCATAAAACCTTGAAATTTTCTAACAATAAAGTACTCGAGCCTCTTTTCAATTTAAGCTATCGCTCAAAGCTATGCTACCCTTGAATCCCAAATCAAACACTGATAAAATTTCAAATGGCCCTAACTTCTGTACAGTACGTCCTAAACCTATCAAAGTTTGCAACATACAAATGCTTGTAAGTTTTTACTGGAGCGTC
The DNA here is from genome assembly GCA_920105625.2 of Clusia tigrina. Taxonomy (NCBI): domain Eukaryota; kingdom Metazoa; phylum Arthropoda; class Insecta; order Diptera; family Clusiidae; genus Clusia; species Clusia tigrina. The sequence goes on from CAKKTE020000594.1 coordinate 82,060, forward strand.
ATAAACCTTGAAATTTTTGTAACAATAAAGTACTCGAGCCTCTTTTCAATTTAAGCTATCGCTCAAAGCTATGCTATCCTTGAGTCCCAAATCAAACACTGATAAAACTTCAAATGGCGCTAACTTCTATACGGTACGTCCTACACCTATCAAAGTTTGCAACATACAAATGCTTGTAACTTTTTACTGGAGCGTCATAAAACCTTGAAATTTTGTAACAATAAAGTACTCGAGCCTCTTGTCAATTTAAGCTATCGTTCAAAGCTATGCTACCCTTAAGTCCCAAATCAAACACTGACAAAACTTCAAATGGCCCTAACTTCTATACGGTACGTCCTACACCTATAAAAGTTTGCAACATACAAATGCTTGTAACTTTTTACTGGAGCTTCATAAAACCTTGAAATTTTGTAACAATAAAGTACTCGAGCCTCTTGTCAATTTAAGCCATCGCTCAAAGCTATACTACCCTTGAGTCCCAAATCAAACACTGATAAAACTTCAATTGGCAATAACTTCTATACGGTACGTCCTACACCTATCAAAGTTTGCAATATACAAATGCTTGTAACTTTTTACTGGAGCGTCATAAAACCTTGAAATTTTGTAACAATAAAGCACTTGAGCCTCTTGTCAATTTAAGCTATCGCTCAAAGCTATGCTACCCTTGAGTCCCAAATCAAACACTGATAAAATTTCAAATGGCCCTAACTTCTGTACAGTACGTCCTAAACCTATCAAAGTTTGCAACATACAAATGCTTGTAAGTTTTAACTGGAGCGTCATAAACCTTGAAATTTTTGTAACAATAAAGTACTCGAGCCTCTTTTCAATTTAAGCTATCGCTCAAAGCTATGGTACCCTTGAGTCCCAAATCAAACACTGATAAAACTTCAAATGGCCCTAAGTTCTATACGGTACGTCCTACACCTATCAAACATACACATGCTTGTAACTTTTTACTGGAGCTTCATAAAACCTTGAAATTTTGTAACAATAAAGTACTCGAGTCTCTTGTTAATTTAAGCTATCGCTCAAAGCTATGCTACCCTTGAGTCCCAAATCAAACGCTGATAAAACTTCAAATGGCCCTAACTTCTATACGGTACGTCCTACACCTATCAAAGTTTGCAACATACAAATGCTTGTAAATTTTCACTGGAGCGTCATAAAACCTTGAAATTTGTTAACTATAAAGTACTCGAGCCTCTTGTCAATTTACGCTATTGCTCAAAGCAATGCTACCTTTGAGTCCCAAATGAAACACTGATAAAACTTCAAATGGCCCTAACTTCTATACGGTACATCCTACACCTATCAAAGTTTGCAATATACAAATGCTTGTAACTTTTTACTGGAGCGTCATAAAACCTTGAAATTTTGTAAAAAAAAAGTACTCGAGCCTCTTGTCAATTTAAGCTATCGCTCATAGCTATGCTATCCTTGAGTCCCAAATCAAACACTGACAAAACTTCAAATGGCCCTAACTTCTATACGGTACGTCCTACACCTATCAAAGTTTGCAACATACAAATGCTTGTAACTTTTTACTGGAGCATCATAAAACCTTGAAATTTGCTAACAATACAGTACTAGACCCTCTGTCAATTTAAGCTATCGCTCAAACCTATGCTACCCTTGAGACCCAAATCAAACACTGATAAAACTTCAAATGGCCCTAACTTCTATACGGTACGTCCTACACCTATCAGAGTTTCCAACATACAAATGCTTGTAACTTTTTACTGGAGCGTCATAAAACCTTGAAATTTGTTAACTATAAAGTACTCGAGCCTCTTGTCAATTTAAGCTATTGCTCAAAGCAATGCTACCTTTGAGTCCCAAATCAAACACTGATAAAACTTCAAATGGCCCTAACTTCTATACGGTACGTCCTACACCTATCAAAGTTTGCAATATACAAATGCTTGTAACTTTTTACTGGAGCGTCATAAAACCTTGAAATTTTGTAAAAAAAAAAAGTACTCGAGCCTGTTGTCAATTTAAGCTATCGCTCATAGCTATGCTACCCTTGAGTCCCAAATCAAACACTGACAAAACTTCAAATGGCCCTAACTTCTATACGGTACGTCCTACACCTATCAAAGTTTGCAATATACAAATGCTTGTAACTTTTTACTGGAGCGTCATAAAACCTTGAAATTGTTTAATAATAAAGTACTCGAGCCTCTTGTCAATTTAAGCTATCGTTCAAAGCTATGCTACCCTTGAGTCCCAAATCAAACACTGATAAAACTTCAAATGGCCCTAACTTCTATACGGTACGTCCTACACCTATCAAAGTTTGCAACATACAAATGCTTGTAACTTTTTACTGGAGCGTCATAAAACCTTGAAATTGTGTAACAATAAAGTACTCGAGCCTCTTGTCAATTTAAGCTATCGTTCAAAGCTATGCTACCCTTGAGTCCCAAATCAAACACTGACAAAACTTCAAATGGCCCTAACTTCTATAGGTACGTCCTACACCTATAAAAGTTTGCAACATACAAATGCTTGTAACTTTTTACTGGAGCTTCATAAAACCTTGAAATTTTGTAACAATAAAGTACTCGAGTCTCTTGTTAATTTAAGCTATCGCTCAAAGCTATGCTACCCTTGAGTCCCAAATCAAACACTGATAAAACTTCAAATGGCCCTAACTTCTATACGGTACGTCCTACACCTATCAAAGTTTGCAACATACAAATGCTTGTAAATTTTTACTGGAGCGTCATAAAACCTTGAAATTTGTTAACTATAAAGTACTCGAGCCTCTTGTCAATTTACGCTATTGCTCAAAGCAATGCTATCCTTGAGTCCCAAATCAAACACTGACAAAACTTCAAATGGCCCTAACTTCTATACGGTACGTCCTACACCTATCAAAGTTTGCAACATACAAATGCTTGTAACTTTTTACTGGAGCATCATAAAACCTTGAAATTTGCTAACAATACAGTACTAGACCCTCTGTCAATTTAAGCTATCGCTCAAACCTATGCTACCCTTGAGACCCAAATCAAACACTGATAAAACTTCAAATGGCCCTAACTTCTATACGGTACGTCCTACACCTATCAGAGTTTCCAACATACAAATGCTTGTAACTTTTTACTGGAGCGTCATAAAACCTTGAAATTTGTTAACTATAAAGTACTCGAGCCTCTTGTCAATTTAAGCTATTGCTCAAAGCAATGCTACCTTTGAGTCCCAAATCAAACACTGATAAAACTTCAAATGGCCCTAACTTCTATACGGTACGTCCTACACCTATCAAAGTTTGCAATATACAAATGCTTGTAACTTTTTACTGGAGCGTCATAAAACCTTGAAATTTTGTAAAAAAAAAAAGTACTCGAGCCTGTTGTCAATTTAAGCTATCGCTCATAGCTATGCTACCCTTGAGTCCCAAATCAAACACTGACAAAACTTCAAATGGCCCTAACTTCTATACGGTACGTCCTACACCTATCAAAGTTTGCAATATACAAATGCTTGTAACTTTTTACTGGAGCGTCATAAAACCTTGAAATTGTGTAACAATAAAGTACTCGAGCCTCTTGTCAATTTAAGCTATCGTTCAAAGCTATGCTACCCTTGAGTCCCAAATCAAACACTGATAAAACTTCAAATGGCCCTAACTTCTATACGGTACGTCCTACACCTATCAAAGTTTGCAACATACAAATGCTTGTAACTTTTTACTGGAGCGTCATAAAACCTTGAAATTGTGTAACAATAAAGTACTCGAGCCTCTTGTCAATTTAAGCTATCGTTCAAAGCTATGCTACCCTTGAGTCCCAAATCAAACACTGACAAAACTTCAAATGGCCCTAACTTCTATAGGTACGTCCTACACCTATAAAAGTTTGCAACATACAAATGCTTGTAACTTTTTACTGGAGCTTCATAAAACCTTGAAATTTTGTAACAATAAAGTACTCGAGTCTCTTGTTAATTTAAGCTATCGCTCAAAGCTATGCTACCCTTGAGTCCCAAATCAAACGCTGATAAAACTTCAAATGGCCCTAACTTCTATACGGTACGTCCTACACCTATCAAAGTTTGCAACATACAAATGCTTGTAAATTTTTACTGGAGCGTCATAAAACCTTGAAATTTGTTAACTATAAAGTACTCGAGCCTCTTGTCAATTTACGCTATTGCTCAAAGCAATGCTACCTTTGAGTCCCAAATGAAACACTGATAAAACTTTAAATGGCCCTAACTTCTATACGGTACATCCTACACCTATCAAAGTTTGCAATATACAAATGCTTGTAACTTTTTACTGGAGCGTCATAAAACCTTGAAATTTTGTAAAAAAAAAAGTACTCGAGCCTCTTGTCAATTTAAGCTATCGCTCATAGCTATGCTATCCTTGAGTCCCAAATCAAACACTGACAAAACTTCAAATGGCCCTAACTTCTATACGGTACGTCCTACACCTATCAAAGTTTGCAACATACAAATGCTTGTAACTTTTTACTGGAGCATCATAAAACCTTGAAATTTGCTAACAATACAGTACTAGACCCTCTGTCAATTTAAGCTATCGCTCAAACCTATGCTACCCTTGAGACCCAAATCAAACACTGATAAAACTTCAAATGGCCCTAAATTCTATACGGTACGTCCTACACCTATCAGAGTTTCCAACATACAAATGCTTGTAACTTTTTACTGGAGCGTCATAAAACCTTGAAATTTGTTAACTATAAAGTACTCGAGCCTCTTGTCAATTTAAGCTATTGCTCAAAGCAATGCTACCTTTGAGTCCCAAATCAAACACTGATAAAACTTCAAATGGCCTTAACTTCTATACGGTACGTCCTACACCTATCAAAGTTTGCAATATACAAATGCTTGTAACTTTTTACTGGAGCGTCATAAAACCTTGAAATTTTGTAAAAAAAAAAGTACTCGAGCCTGTTGTCAATTTAAGCTATCGCTCATAGCTATGCTACCCTTGAGTCCCAAATCAAACACTGACAAAACTTCAAATGGCCCTAACTTCTATACGGTACGTCCTACACCTATCAAAGTTTGCAATATACAAATGCTTGTAACTTTTTACTGGAGCGTCATAAAACCTTGAAATTGTGTAACAATAAAGTACTCGAGCCTCTTGTCAATTTAAGCTATCGTTCAAAGCTATGCTACCCTTGAGTCCCAAATCAAACACTGATAAAACTTCAAATGGCCCTAACTTCTATACGGTACGTCCTACACCTATCAAAGTTTGCAACATACAAATGCTTGTAACTTTTTACTGGAGCGTCATAAAACCTTGAAATTGTGTAACAATAAAGTACTCGAGCCTCTTGTCAATTTAAGCTATCGTTCAAAGCTATGCTACCCTTGAGTCCCAAATCAAACACTGACAAAACTTCAAATGGCCCTAACTTCTATACGGTACGTCCTACACCTATAAAAGTTTGCAACATACAAATGCTTGTAACTTTTTACTGGAGCGTCATAAAACCTTGAAATTGTGTAACAATAAAGTACTCGAGCCTCTTGTCAATTTAAGCTATCGTTCAAAGCTATGCTACCCTTGAGTCCCAAATCAAACACTGACAAAATTTCAAATGGCCCTAACTTCTGTACAGTACGTCCTAAACCTATCAAAGTTTGCAACATACAAATGCTTGTAAGTTTTTACTGGAGCGTCATAAACCTTGAAATTTTTGTAACAATAAAGTACTCGAGCCTCTTTTCAATTTAAGCTATCGCTCAAAGCTATGCTACGCTTGAGTCCCAAATCAAACACTGATAAAACTTCAAATGGCCCTAAGTTCTATACGGTACGTCCTACACCTATCAGAGTTTGCAACATACAAATGCTTGTAACTTTTTACTGGAGCGTCATAAAACCTTGAAATTTTTGTAACAATAAAGTACTCGAGACTTTTGTCAATTTAAGCTATCACTCAAAACTATGCTACCCTTGAGTCCCAAATCAAACACTGATAAAACTTCAAATGCCCCTAACGTCTATACGGTACGTCCTACACCTATCAAAGTTTGCAATATACAAATGCTTGTAACTTTTTACTGGAGCGTCATAAAACCTTGAAATTTTTAAAAAAAAAAAAGTACTCGAGCCTCTTGTCAATTTAAGCTATCGCTCATAGCTATGCTACCCTTGAGTCCCAAATCAAACACTGACAAAACTTCAAATGGCCCTAACTTCTATACGGTACGTCCTACACCTATCAAAGTTTCCAACATACAAATGCTTGTAACTTTTTACTGGAGCGTCATAAAACCTTGAAATTGTGTAACAATAAAGTACTCGAGCCTCTTGTCAATTTAAGCTATCGTTCAAAGCTATGCTACCCTTGAGTCCCAAATCAAACACTGATAAAACTTCAAATGGCCCTAACTTCTATACGGTACGTCCTACACCTATCAAAGTTTGCAACATACAAATGCTTGTAACTTTTTACTGGAGCGTCATAAAACCTTGAAATTGTGTAACAATAAAGTACTCGAGCCTCTTGTCAATTTAAGCTATCGTTCAAAGCTATGCTACCCTTGAGTCCCAAATCAAACACTGACAAAACTTCAAATGGCCCTAACTTCTATACGGTACGTCCTACACCTATAAAAGTTTGCAACATACAAATGCTTGTAACTTTTTACTGGAGCTTCATAAAACCTTGAAATTTTGTAACAATAAAGTACTCGAGTCTCTTGTTAATTTAAGCTATCGCTCAAAGCTATGCTACCCTTGAGTCCCAAATCAAACGCTGATAAAACTTCAAATGGCCCTAACTTCTATACGGTACGTCCTACACCTATCAAAGTTTGCAACATACAAATGCTTGTAAATTTTTACTGGAGCGTCATAAAACCTTGAAATTTGTTAACTATAAAGTACTCGAGCCTCTTGTCAATTTACGCTATTGCTCAAAGCAATGCTACCTTTGAGTCCCAAATGAAACACTGATAAAACTTCAAATGGCCCTAACTTCTATACGGTACATCCTACACCTATCAAAGTTTGCAATATACAAATGCTTGTAACTTTTTACTGGAGCGTCATAAAACCTTGAAATTTTGTAAAAAAAAAGTACTCGAGCCTCTTGTCAATTTAAGCTATCGCTCATAGCTATGCTATCCTTGAGTCCCAAATCAAACACTGACAAAACTTCAAATGGCCCTAACTTCTATACGGTACGTCCTACACCTATCAAAGTTTGCAACATACAAATGCTTGTAACTTTTTACTGGAGCATCATAAAACCTTGAAATTTGCTAACAATACAGTACTAGACCCTCTGTCAATTTAAGCTATCGCTCAAACCTATGCTACCCTTGAGACCCAAATCAAACACTGATAAAACTTCAAATGGCCCTAACTTCTATACGGTACGTCCTACACCTATCAGAGTTTCCAACATACAAATGCTTGTAACTTTTTACTGGAGCGTCATAAAACCTTGAAATTTGTTAACTATAAAGTACTCGAGCCTCTTGTCAATTTAAGCTACTGCTCAAAGCAATGCTACCTTTGAGTCCCAAATCAAACACTGATAAAACTTCAAATGGCCCTAACTTCTATACGGTACGTCCTACACCTATCAAAGTTTGCAATATACAAATGCTTGTAACTTTTTACTGGAGCGTCATAAAACCTTGAAATTTTGTAAAAAAAAAGTACTCGAGCCTGTTGTCAATTTAAGCTATCGCTCATAGCTATGCTACCCTTGAGTCCCAAATCAAACACTGACAAAACTTCAAATGGCCCTAACTTCTATACGGTACGTCCTACACCTATCAAAGTTTGCAATATACAAATGCTTGTAACTTTTTACTGGAGCGTCATAAAACCTTGAAATTGTGTAACAATAAAGTACTCGAGCCTCTTGTCAATTTAAGCTATCGTTCAAAGCTATGCTACCCTTGAGTCCCAAATCAAACACTGATAAAACTTCAAATGGCCCTAACTTCTATACGGTACGTCCTACACCTATCAAAGTTTGCAACATACAAATGCTTGTAACTTTTTACTGGAGCGTCATAAAACCTTGAAATTGTGTAACAATAAAGTACTCGAGCCTCTTGTCAATTTAAGCTATCGTTCAAAGCTATGCTACCCTTGAGTCCCAAATCAAACACTGACAAAACTTCAAATGGCCCTAACTTCTATACGGTACGTCCTACACCTATAAAAGTTTGCAACATACAAATGCTTGTAACTTTTTACTGGAGCGTCATAAAACCTTGAAATTGTGTAACAATAAAGTACTCGAGCCTCTTGTCAATTTAAGCTATCGTTCAAAGCTATGCTAACCTTGAGTCCCAAATCAAACACTGACAAAATTTCAAATGGCCCTAACTTCTGTACAGTACGTCCTAAACCTATCAAAGTTTGCAACATACAAATGCTTGTAAGTTTTTACTGGAGCGTCATAAACCTTGAAATTTTTGTAACAATAAAGTACTCGAGCCTCTTTTCAATTTAAGCTATCGCTCAAAGCTATGCTACCCTTGACTCCCAAATCAAACACTGATAAAACTTCAAATGGCCCTAAGTTCTATACGGTACGTCCTACACCTATCAGAGTTTGCAACATACAAATGCTTGTAACTTTTTACTGGAGCGTCATAAAACCTTGAAATTTTTGTAACAATAAAGTACTCGAGACTTTTGTCAATTTAAGCTATCACTCAAAACTATGCTACCCTTGAGTCCCAAATCAAACACTGATAAAACTTCAAATGCCCCTAACGTCTATACGGTACGTCCTACACCTATCAAAGTTTGCAATATACAAATGCTTGTAACTTTTTACTGGAGCGTCATAAAACCTTGAAATTTAAAAAAAAAAAAAAGTACTCGAGCCTCTTGTCAATTTAAGCTATCGCTCATAGCTATGCTACCCTTGAGTCCCAAATCAAACACTGACAAAACTTCAAATGGCCCTAACTTCTATACGGTACGTCCTACACCTATCAAAGTTTGCAACATACAAATGCTTGTAACTTTTTACTGGAGCGTCATAAAACCTTGAAATTTTTGTAACAATAAAGTACTCGAGCCTCTTGTCAATTTAAGCCATCGCTCAAAGCTATACTACCCTTGAGTCCCAAATCAAACACTGATAAAACTTCAATTGGCAATAACGTCTATACGGTACGTCCTACACCTATCAAAGTTTGCAATATACAAATGCTTGTAACTTTTTACTGGAGCGTCATAAAACCTTGAAATTTTGTAACAATAAAGTACTTGAGCCTCTTGTCAATTTAAGCTATCGCTCAAAGCTATGCTACCCTTGAGTCCCAAATCAAACACTGATAAAATTTCAAATGGCCCTAACTTCTGTACAGTACGTCCTAAACCTATCAAAGTTTGCAACATACAAATGCTTGTAAGTTTTTACTGGAGCGTCATAAACCTTGAAATTTTTGTAACAATAAAGTACTCGAGCCTCTTTTCAATTTAAGCTATCGCTGAAAGCTATGCTATCCTTGAGTCCCAAATCAAACACTGATAAAACTTCAAATGGCGCTAACTTCTATACGGTACGTCCTACACCTATTAAAGTTTGCAACATACAAATGCTTGTAAGTTTTTACTGGAGCGTCATAAAACCTTGAAATTTTGTAATAATAAAGTACTCGAGCCTCTTGTCAATTTAAGCTATCGCTCAAAGCTATGCTACCCTTGAGTCCCAAATCAAACACTGATAAAACTTCAAATGGCTCCAACTTCTATACGGTACGTCCTACACTTATCAAAGTTTGCAACATACAAATGCTTGTAACTTTTTACTGGAGCGTCATAAAACCTTGAAATTTTCTAACAATAAAGTACTCGAGCCTCTTTTCAATTTAAGCTATCGCTCAAAGCTATGCTACCCTTGAGTCCCAAATCAAACGCTGATAAAACTTCAAATGGCCCTAAGTTCTATACGGTACGTCCTACACCTATCAGAGTTTGCAACATACAAATGTTTGTAAATTTTTGCTGGAGCGTCATAAAACCTTGAAATTTTTGTAACAATAAAGTACTCGAGACTTTTGTCAGTTTAAGCTATCACTCAAAACTATGCTACCCTTGAGTCCCAAATCAAACACTGATAAAACTTCAAATGCCCCTAAGTTCTATACGGTACGTCCTACACCTATCAAACATACACATGCTTGTAACTTTTTACTGGAGCGTCATAAAACCTTGAAATTTTGTAACAATAAAGTACTCGAGTCTCTTGTTAATTTAAGCTATCGCTCAAAGCTATGCTACCCTTGAGTCCCAAATCAAACGCTGATAAAACTTCAAATGGCCCTAACTTCTATACGGTACGTCCTACACCTATCAAAGTTTGCAACATACAAATGCTTGTAAATTTTTACTGGAGCGTCATAAAACCTTGAAATTTGTTAACTATAAAGTACTCGAGCCTCTTGTCAATTTACGCTATTGCTCAAAGCAATGCTACTTTGAGTCCCAAATGAAACACTGATAAAACTTCAAATGGCCCTAACTTCTATACGGTACGTCCTACACCTATCAAAGTTTGCAATATACAAATGCTTGTAACTTTTTACTGGAGCGTCATAAAACCTTGAAATTTTGTAAAAAAAAAAAGTACTCGAGCCTCTTGTCAATTTAAGCTATCGCTCATAGCTATGCTATCCTTGAGTCCCAAATCAAACACTGACAAAACTTCAAATGGCCCTAACTTCTATACGGTACGTCCTACACCTATCAAAGTTTGCAACATACAAATGCTTGTAACTTTTTACTGGAGCATCATAAAACCTTGAAATTTTCTAACAATACAGTACTAGACCCTCTGTCAATTTAAGCTATCGCTCAAACCTATGCTACCCTTGAGACCCAAATCAAACACTGATAAAACTTCAAATGGCCCTAACTTCTATACGGTACGTCCTACACCTATCAGAGTTTCCAACATACAAATGCTTGTAACTTTTTACTGGAGCGTCATAAAACCTTGAAATTTGTTAACTATAAAGTACTGGAGCCTCTTGTCAATTTAAGCTATTGCTCAAAGCAATGCTACCTTTGAGTCCCAAATCAAACACTGATAAAACTTCAAATGGCCCTAACTTCTATACGGTACGTCCTACACCTATCAAAGTTTGCAATATACAAATGCTTGTAACTTTTTACTGGAGCGTCATAAAACCTTGAAATTGTGTAACAATAAAGTACTCGAGCCTCTTGTCAATTTAAGCTATCGTTCAAAGCTATGCTACCTTGACTCCCAAATGAAACACTGATAAAACTTCAAATGGCCCTAACTTCTATACGGTACGTCCTACACCTATCAAAGTTTGCAACATACAAATGCTTGTAACTTTTTACTGGAGCGTCATAAAACCTTGAAATTGTGTAACAATAAAGTACTCGAGCCTCTTGTCAATTTAAGCTATCGTTCAAAGCTATGCTACCCTTGAGTCCCAAATCAAACACTGACAAAACTTCAAATGGCCCTAACTTCTATACGGTACGTCCTACACCTATAAAAGTTTGCAACATACAAATGCTTGTAACTTTTTACTGGAGCTTCATAAAACCTTGAAATTTTGTAACAATAAAGTACTCGAGCCTCTTGTCAATTTAAGCCATCGCTCAAAGCTATACTACCCTTGAGTCCCAAATCAAACACTGATAAAACTTCAATTGGCAATAACTTCTATACGGTACGTCCTACACCTATCAAAGTTTGCAATATACAAATGCTTGTAACTTTTTACTGGAGCGTCATAAAACCTTGAAATTTTGTAACAATAAAGTACTCGAGCCTCTTGTCAATTTAAGCTATCGCTCAAAGCTATGCTACCCTTGAGTCCCAAATCAAACACTGATAAAATTTCAAATGGCCCTAACTTCTGTACAGTACGTCCTAAACCTATCAAAGTTTGCAACATACAAATGCTTGTAAGTTTTTACTGGAGCGTCATAAACCTTGAAATTTTTGTAACAATAAAGTACTCGAGCCTCTTTTCAATTTAAGCTATCGCTCAAAGCTATGCTACCCTTGAGTCCCAAATCAAACACTGATAAAACTTCAAATGGCCCTAAGTTCTATACGGTACGTCCTACACCTATCAGAGTTTGCAACATACAAATGCTTGTAACTTTTTACTGGAGCGTCATAAAACCTTGAAATTTTTGTAACAATAAAGTACTCGAGACTTTTGTCAATTTAAGTTATCACTCAAAACTATGCTACCCTTGAGTCCCAAATCAAACACTGATAAAACTTCAAATGCCCCTAACGTCTATACGGTACGTCCTACACCTATCAAAGTTTGCAATATACAAATGCTTGTAACTTTTTACTGGAGCGTCATAAAACCTTGAAATTTTGTAACAATAAAGTACTCGAGCCTCTTGTCAATTTAAGGTATCGCTCAAAGCTCTGCTACCCTTGAGTCCCAAATCAAACACTGACAAAACTTCAAATGGCCCTAACTTCTATACGGTATGTCCTACACCTATCAAAGTTTGCAACATACAAATGCTTGTAACTTTTTACTGGAGCATCATAAAACCTTGAAATTTTCTAACAATAAAGTACTAGAGCCTCTGTAAATTTAAGCTATCGCTCAAACCTATGCTACCCTTGAGACCCAAATAAAACACTGATAAAACTTCAAATGGCCCTAACTTCTATACGGTACGTCCTACACCTATCAGAGTTTGCAACGTACAAATGCTTGTAACTTTTTACTGGAGCGTCATAAAACCTTGAAATTTTTGTAACAATAAAGTACTCGAGACTTTTGTCAATTTAAGCTATCGCTCAAAACTATGCTACCCTTGAGTCCCAAATCAAACACTGATAAAACATCAAATGCCCCTAACGTCTATACGGTACGTCCTACATCTATCAAAGTTTGAAATATACAAATGCTTGTAACTTTTTACTGGAGCGTCATAAAACCTTGAAATTTTGTAACAATAAAGTACTCGAGCCTCTTGTCAATTTAAGCTATCGCTCAAAGCTATGCTGCCCTTGAGTCCCAAATGAAACACTGATAAAACTTCAAATGGCCCTAACTTCTGTACAGTACGTCCTAAACCTATCAAAGTTTGCAACATACAAATGCTTGTAAGTTTTTACTGGAGCGTCATAAACCTTGAAATTTTTGTAACAATAAAGTACTCGAGCCTCTTTTAAATTTAAGCTATCGCTCAAAGCTATGCTATCCTTGAGTCCCAAATCAAACACTGATAAAACTTCAAATGGCGCTAACTTCTATACGGTACGTCCTACACCTATCAAACTTTGCAACATACAAATGCTTGTAACTTTTTACTGGAGCGTCATAAAACCTTGAAATTTTGTAATAATAAAGTACTCGAGCCTCTTGTCAATTTAAGCTATCGCTCAAAGCTATGCTACCCTTGAGTCCCAAATCAAACACTGATAAAACTTCAAATGGCTCCAACTTCTATACGGTACGTCCTACACTTATCAAAGTTTGCAACATACAAATGCTTGTAACTTTTTACTGGAGCGTCATAAAACCTTGAAATTTTCTAACAATAAAGTACTCGAGCCTCTTTTCAATTTAAGCTATCGCTCAAAGCTATGCTACCCTTGAGTCCCAAATCAAACACTGATAAAACTTCAAATGGCCCTAAGTTCTATACGGTACGTCCTACACCTATCAGAGTTTGCAACATACAAATGCTTGTAACTTTTTACTGGAGCGTCATAAAACCTTGAAATTTTTGTAACAATAAAGTACTCGAGACTTTTGTCAATTTAAGCTATCACTCAAAACTATGCTACCCTTGAGTCCCAAATCAAACACTGATAAAACTTCAAATGCCCCTAACGTCTATACGGTATGTCCTACACTTATCAAAGTTTGCAACATACAAATGCTTGTAACTTTTTACTGGAGCTTCATAAAACCTTGAAATTTTGTAAGAATAAAGTACTCGAGCCTCTTGTCAATTTAAGCCATCGCTCAAAGCTATACTACCCTTGAGTCCCAAATCAAACACTGATAAAACTTCAATTGGCAATAACTTCTATACGGTACGTCCTACACCTATCAAAGTTTGCAATATACAAATGCTTGTAACTTTTTACTGGAGCGTCATAAAACCTTGAAATTTTGTAACAATAAAGTACTTGAGCCTCTTGTCAATTTAAGCTATCGCTCAAAGCTATGCTACCCTTGAGTCCCAAATCAAACACTGATAAAATTTCAAATGGCCCTAACTTCTGTACAGTACGTCCTAAACCTATCAAAGTTTGCAACATACAAATGCTTGTAAGTTTTTACTGGAGCGTCATAAACCTTGAAATTTTTGTAAGCTATCGCTCAAAGCTATGCTACCCTTGAGTCCCAAATCAACCACTGATAAAACTTCAAATGGCCCTAAGTTCTATACGGTACGTCCTACACCTATCAGAGTTTGCAACATACAAATGCTTGTAACTTTTTACTGGAGCGTCATAAAACCTTGAAATTTTTGTAACAATAAAGTACTCGAGACTTTTGTCAATTTAAGCTATCACTCAAAACTATGCTACCCTTGAGTCCCAAATCAAACACTGATAAAACTTCAAATGCCCCTTACGTCTATACGGTACGTCCTACACCTATCAAAGTTTGCAATATACAAATGCTTGTAACTTTTTACTGGAGCGTCATAAAACCTTGAAATTTTGTAACAATAAATTACTCGAGCCTCTTGTCAATTTAAGCTATCGCTCAAAGCTATGCTACCCTTGAGTCCCAAATCAAACACTGACAAAACTTCAAATGGCCCTAACTTCTATACGGTATGTCCTACACCTATCAAAGTTTGCAACATACAAATGCTTGTAGCTTTTTACTGGAGCATCATAAAACCTTGAAATTTTCGTACAATAAAGTACTAGAGCCTCTGTAAATTTAAGCTATGGATCAAACCTATGCTACCCTTGAGACCCAAATAAAACACTGATAAAACTTCAAATGGCCCTAACGTCTATACGGTACGTCCTACATCTATCAAAGTTTGAAATATACAAATGCTTGTAACTTTTTACTGGAGCGTCATAAAACCTTGAAATTTTGTAACAATAAAGTACTCGAGCCTCTTGTCAATTTAAGCTATCGCTCAAAGCTATGCTGCCCTTGAGTCCCAAATGAAACACTGATAAAACTTCAAATGGCCCTAACTTCTGTACAGTACGTCCTAAACCTATCAAAGTTTGCAACATACAAATGCTTGTAAGTTTTTACTGGAGCGTCATAAACCTTGAAATTTTTGTAACAATAAAGTACTCGAGCCTCTTTTCAATTTAAGCTATCGCTCAAAGCTATGCTATCCTTGAGTCCTAAATCAAACACTGATAAAACTTCAAATGGCGCTAACTTCTATGCGGTACGTCCTACACCTATCAAACTTTGCAACATACAAATGCTTGTAACTTTTTACTGGAGCGTCATAAAACCTTGAAATTTTGTAATAATAAAGTACTCGAGCCTCTTGTCAATTTAAGCTATCGCTCAAAGCTATGCTACCCTTGAGTCCCAAATCAAACACTGATAAAACTTCAAATGGCTCCAACTTCTATACGGTACGTCCTACACTTATCAAAGTTTGCAACATACAAATGCTTGTAACTTTTTACTGGAGCGTCATAAAACCTTGAAATTTTCTAACAATAAAGTACTCGAGCCTCTTTTCAATTTAAGCTATCGCTCAAAGCTATGCTACCCTTGAGTCCCAAATCAAACACTGATAAAACTTCAAATGGCCGTAAGTTCTATACCGTACGTCCTACACCTATCAGAGTTTGCAACATACAAATGCTTGTAACTTTTTACTGGAGCGTCATAAAACCTTGAAATTTTTGTAACAATAAAGTACTCGAGACTTTTGGCAATTTAAGCTATCACTCAAAACTATGCTACCCTTGAGTCCCAAATCAAACACTGATAAAACTTCAAATGCCCCTAAGTTCTATACGGTACGTCCTACACCTATCAAACATACACATGCTTGTAACTTTTTACTGGAGCGTCATAAAACCTTGAAATTTTGTAACAATAAAGTACTCGAGTCTCTTGTTAATTTAAGCTATCGCTCAAAGCTATGCTACCCTTGAGTCCCAAATCAAACGCTGATAAAACTTCAAATGGCCCTAACTTCTATACGGTACGTCCTACACCTATCAAAGTTTGCAACATACAAATGCTTGTAAATTTTTACTGGAGCGTCATAAAACCTTGAAATTTCTTAACTATAAAGTACTCGAGCCTCTTGTCAATTTACGCTATGAGCGTCATAAAACCTTGAAATTTTGTAACAATAAAGTACTCGAGTCTCTTGTTAATTTAAGCTATCGCTCAAAGCTATGCTATCCTTGAGTCCCAAATCAAACACTGACAAAACTTCAAATGGCCCTAACTTCTATACGGTACGTCCTACACCTATCAAAGTTTGCAACATACAAATGCTTGTAACTTTTTACTGGAGCATCATAAAACCTTGAAATTTTCTAACAATACAGTACTAGACCCTCTGTCAATTTAAGCTATCGCTCAAACCTATGCTACCCTTGAGACCCAAATCAAACACTGATAAAACTTCAAATGGCCCTAACTTCTATACGGTACTTCCTACACCTATCAGAGTTTCCAACATACAAATGCTTGTAACTTTTTACTGGAGCGTCATAAAACCTTGGAATTTGTTAATTATAAAGTACTGGAGCCTCTTGTCAATTTAAGCTATTGCTCAAAGCAATGCTACCTTTGAGTCCCAAATCAAACACTGATAAAACTTCAAATGGCCCTAACTTCTATACGGTACGTCCTACACCTATCAAAGTTTGCAATATACAAATGCTTGTAACTTTTTACTGGAGCGTCATAAAACCTTGAAATTTTGTAAAAAAAAAAGTACTCGAGCCTCTTGTCAATTTAAGCTATCGCTCATAGCTATGCTACCCTTGAGTCGCAAATCAAACACTGACAAAACTTCAAATGGCCCTAACTTCTATACGGTACGTCCTACACCTATCAAAGTTTGCAATATACAAATGCTTGTAACTTTTTACTGGAGCGTCATAAAACCTTGAAATTGTGTAACAATAAAGTACTCGAGCCTCTTGTCAATTTAAGCTATCGTTCAAAGCTATGCTACCCTTGAGTCCCAAATCAAACACTGATAAAACTTCAAATGGCCCTAACTTCTATACGGTACGTCCTACACCTATAAAAGTTTGCAACATACAAATGCTTGTAACTTTTTACTGGAGCTTCATAAAACCTTGAAATTTTGTAACAATAAAGTACTCGAGCCTCTTGTCAATTTAAGCCATCGCTCAAAGCTATACTACCCTTGAGTCCCAAATCAAACACTGATAAAACTTCAATTGGCAATAACTTCTATACGGTACGTCCTACACCTATCAAAGTTTGCAATATACAAATGCTTGTAACTTTTTACTGGAGCGTCATAAAACCTTGAAATTTTGTAACAATAAAGTACTTGAGCCTCTTGTCAATTTAAGCTATCGCTCAAAGCTATGCTACCCTTGAGTCCCAAATCAAACACTGATAAAATTTCAAATGGCCCTAACTTCTGTACAGTACGTCCTAAACCTATCAAAGTTTGCAACATACAAATGCTTGTAAGTTTTTACTGGAGCGTCATAAACCTTGAAATTTTTGTAACAATAAAGTACTCGAGCCTCTTTTCAATTTAAGCTATCGCTCAAAGCTATGCTACCCTTGAGTCCCAAATCAAACACTGATAAAACTTCAAATGGCCCTAAGTTCTATACGGTACGTCCTACACCTATCAGAGTTTGCAACATACAAATGCTTGTAACTTTTTACTGGAGCGTCATAAAACCTTGAAATTTTTGTAACAATAAAGTACTCGAGACTTTTGTCAATTTAAGCTATCACTCAAAACTATGCTACCCTTGAGTCCCAAATCAAACACTGATAAAACTTCAAATGCCCCTAACGTCTATACGGTACGTCCTACACCTATCAAAGTTTGCAATATACAAATGCTTGTAACTTTTTACTGGAGCGTCATAAAACCTTGAAATTTTGTAACAATAAAGTACTCGAGCCTCTTGTCAATTTAAGGTATCGTTCAAAGCTCTGCTACCCTTGAGTCCCAAATCAAACACTGACAAAACTTCAAATGGCCCTAACTTCTATACGGTATGTCCTACACCTATCAAAGTTTGCAACATACAAATGCTTGTAACTTTTTACTGGAGCATCATAAAACCTTGAAATTTTCTAACAATAAAGTACTAGAGCCTCTGTAAATTTAAGCTATCGCTCAAACCTATGCTACCCTTGAGACCCAAATAAAACACTGATAAAACTTCAAATGGCCCTAACTTCTATACGGTACGTCCTACACCTATCAGAGTTTGCAACGTACAAATGCTTGTAACTTTTTACTGGAGCGTCATAAAACCTTGAAATTTGTTAACTATAAAGTACTGGAGCCTCTTGTCAATTTAAGCTATTGCTCAAAGCAATGCTACCTTTGAGTCCCAAATCAAACACTGATAAAACTTCAAATGGCCCTAACTTCTATACGGTACGTCCTACACCTATCAAAGTTTGCAATATACAAATGCTTGTAACTTTTTACTGGAGCGTCATAAAACCTTGAAATTTTGTAAAAAAAAAAGTACTCGAGCCTCTTGTCAATTTAAGCTATCGCTCATAGCTATGCTACCCTTGAGTCCCAAATCAAACACTGACAAAACTTCAAATGGCCCTAACTTCTATACGGTACGTCCTACACCTATCAAAGTTTGCAATATACAAATGCTTGTAACTTTTTACTGGAGCGTCATAAAACCTTGAAATTGTGTAACAATAAAGTACTCGAGTCTCTTGTCAATTTAAGCTATCGTTCAAAGCTATGCTACCCTTGAGTCCCAAATCAAACACTGATAAAACTTCAAATGGCCCTAACTTCTATACGGTACGTCCTACACCTATCAAAGTTTGCAACATACAAATGCTTGTAACTTTTTACTGGAGCGTCATAAAACCTTGAAATTGTGTAACAATAAAGTACTCGAGCCTCTTGTCAATTTAAGCTATCGTTCAAAGCTATGCTACCCTTGAGTCCCAAATCAAACACTGACAAAACTTCAAATGGCCCTAACTTCTATACGGTACGTCCTACACCTATAAAAGTTTGCAACATACAAATGCTTGTAACTTTTTACTGGAGCTTCATAAAACCTTGAAATTTTGTAACAATAAAGTACTCGAGCCTCTTGTCAATTTAAGCCATCGCTCAAAGCTATACTACCCTTGAGTCCCAAATCAAACACTGATAAAACTTCAATTGGCAATAACTTCTATACGGTACGTCCTACACCTATCAAAGTTTGCAAATATACAAATGCTTGTAACTTTTTACTGGAGCGTCATAAAACCTTGAAATTTTGTAACAATAAAGTACTTGAGCCTCTTGTCAATTTAAGCTATCGCTCAAAGCTATGCTACCCTTGAGTCCCAAATCAAACACTGATAAAATTTCAAATGGCCCTAACTTCTGTACAGTACGTCCTAAACCTATCAAAGTTTGCAACATACAAATGCTTGTAAGTTTTTACAGGAGCGTCATAAACCTTGAAATTTTTGTAACAATAAAGTACTCGAGCCTCTTTTCAATTTAAGCTATCGCTCAAAGCTATGCTACCCTTGAGTCCCAAATCAAACACTGATAAAACTTCAAATGGCCCTAAGTTCTATACGGTACGTCCTACACCTATCAGAGTTTGCAACATACAAATGCTTGTAACTTTTTACTGGAGCGTCATAAAACCTTGAAATTTTTGTAACAATAAAGTACTCGAGACTTTTGTCAATTTAAGCTATCACTCAAAACTATGCTACCCTTGAGTCCCAAATCAAACACTGATAAAACTTCAAATGCCCCTAACGTCTATACGGTACGTCCTACACCTATCAAAGTTTGCAATATACAAATGCTTGTAACTTTTTACTGGAGCGTCATAAAACCTTGAAATTTTGTAACAATAAAGTAATCGAGCCTCTTCTCAATTTAAGGTATCGCTCAAAGCTCTGCTACCCTTGAGTCCCAAATCAAACACTGACAAAACTTCAAATGGCCCTAACTTCTATACGGTATGTCCTACACCTATCAAAGTTTGCAACATACAAATGCTTGTAACTTTTTACTGGAGCATCATAAAACCTTGAAATTTTCTAACAATAAAGTACTAGAGCCTCTGTAAATTTAAGCTATCGCTCAAACCTATGCTACCCTTGAGTCCCAAATCAAACACTGATAAAACTTCAAATGGCCCTAACTTCTATACGGTACGTCCTACACCTATCAGAGTTTGCAACGTACAAATGCTTGTAACTTTTTACTGGAGCGTCATAAAACCTTGAAATTTTTGTAACAATAAAGTACTCGAGACTTTTGTCAATTTAAGCTATCGCTCAAAACTATGCTACCCTTGAGTCCCAAATCAAACACTGATAAAACTTCAAATGCCCCTAACGTCTATACGGTACGTCCTACATCTATCAAAGTTTGAAATATACAAATGCTTGTAACTTTTTACTGGAGCGTCATAAAACCTTGAAATTTTGTAGCAATAAAGTACTCGAGCCTCTTGTCAATTTAAGCTATCGCTCAAAGCGATGCTGCCCTTGAGTCCCAAATGAAACACTGATAAAACTTCAAATGGCCCTAACTTCTGTACAGTACGTCCTAAACCTATCAAAGTTTGCAACAAACAAATGCTTGTAAGTTTTTACTGGAGCGTCATAAACCTTGAAATTTTTGTAACAATAAAGTACTCGAGCCACTTTTCAATTTAAGCTATCGCTCAAAGCTATGCTATCCTTGAGTCCCAAATCAAACACTGATAAAACTTCAAATGGCGCTAACTTCTATACGGTACGTCCTACACCTATCAAACTTTGCAACATACAAATGCTTGTAACTTTTTACTGGAGCGTCATAAAACCTTGAAATTTTGTAATAATAAAGTACTCGAGCCTCTTGTCAATTTAAGCTATCGCTCAAAGCTATTCTACCCTTGAGTCCCAAATCAAACTCTGATAAAACTTCAAATGGCTCCAACTTCTATACGGTACGTCCTACACTTATCAAAGTTTGCAACATACAAATGCTTGTAACTTTTTACTGGAGCTTCATAAAACCTTGAAATTTTGTAACAATAAAGTACTCGAGCCTCTTGTCAATTTAAGCCATCGCTCAAAGCTATACTACCCTTGAGTCCCAAATCAAACACTGATAAAACTTCAATTGGCAATAACTTCTATACGGTACGTCCTACACCTATCAAAGTTTGCAACATACAAATGCTTGTAACTTTTTACTGGAGCGTCATAAAACCTTGAAATTTTGTAACAATAAAGTACTCGAGACTTTTGTCAATTTAAGCTATCACTCAAAACTATGCTACCCTTGAGTCCCAAATCAAACACTGATAAAACTTCAAATGCCCCTAACGTCTATACGGTACGTCCTACACTTATCAAAGTTTGCAACATACAAATGCTTGTAACTTTTTACTGGAGCTTCATAAAACCTTGAAATTTTGTAACAATAAAGTACTCGAGCCTCTTGTCAATTTAAGCCATCGCTCAAAGCTATACTACCCTTGAGTCCCAAATCAAACACTGATAAAACTTCAATTGGCAATAACTTCTATACGGTACGTCCTACACCTATCAAAGTTTGCAATATACAAATGCTTGTAACTTTTTACTGGAGCGTCATAAAACCTTGAAATTTTGTAACAATAAAGTACTTGAGCCTCTTGTCAATTTAAGCTATCGCTCAAAGCTATGCTACCCTTGAGTCCCAAATCAAACACTGATAAAATTTCAAATGGCCCTAACTTCTGTACAGTACGTCCTAAACCTATCAAAGTTTGCAACATACAAATGCTTGTAAGTTTTTACTGGAGCGTCATAAACCTTGAAATTTTTGTAACAATAAAGTACTCGAGCCTCTTTTCAATTTAAGCTATCGCTCAAAGCTATGCTACCCTTGAGTCCCAAATCAAACACTGATAAAACTTCAAATGGCCCTAAGTTCTATACGGTACGTCCTACACCTATCAGAGTTTGCAACATACAAATGCTTGTAACTTTTTACTGGAGCGTCATAAAACCTTGAAATTTTTGTAACAATAAAGTACTCGAGACTTTTGTCAATTTAAGCTATCACTCAAAACTATGTTACCCTTGAGTCCACAAATCAAACACTGATAAAACTTCAAATGCCCCTAACGTCTATACGGTACGTCCTACACCTATCAAAGTTTGCAATATACAAATGCTTGTAACTTTTTACTGCAGCGTCATAAAACCTTGAAATTTTGTAACAATAAAGTACTCGAGCCTCTTGTCAATTTAAGCTATCGCTCAAAGCTATGCTACCCTTGAGTCCCAAATCAAACACTGACAAAACTTCAAATGGCCCTAACTTCTATACGGTATGTCCTACACCTATCAAAGTTTGCAACATACAAATGCTTGTAACTTTTTACTGGAGCATCATAAAACCTTGAAATTTTCTAACAATAAAGTACTAGAGCCTCTGTAAATTTAAGCTATCGCTCAAACCTATGCTACCCTTGAGACCCAAATAAAACACTGATAAAACTTAAAATGGCCCTAACGTCTATACGGTACGTCCTACATCTATCAAAGTTTGAAATATACAAATGCTTGTAACTTTTTACTGGAGCGTCATAAAACCTTGAAATTTTGTAACAATAAAGTACTCGAGCCTCTTGTCAATTTAAGCTATCGCTCAAAGCTATGCTGCCCTTGAGTCCCAAATGAAACACTGATAAAACTTCAAATGGCCCTAACTTCTGTACAGTACGTCCTAAACCTATCAAAGTTTGCAACATACAAATGCTTGTAAGTTTTTACTGGAGCGTCATAAACCTTGAAATTTTTGTAACAATAAAGTACTCGAGCCTCTTTTCAATTTAAGCTATCGCTCAAAGCTATGCTATCCTTGAGTCCCAAATCAAACACTGATAAAACTTCAAATGGCGCTAACTTCTATACGGTACGTCCTACACCTATCAAACTTTGCAACATACAAATGCTTGTAACTTTTTACTGGAGCTTCATAAAACCTTGAAATTTTGTAACAATAAAGTACTCGAGCCTCTTGTCAATTTAAGCCATCGCTCAAAGCTATACTACCCTTGAGTCCCAAATCAAACACTGATAAAACTTCAATTGGCAATAACTTCTATACGGTACGTCCTACACCTATCAAAGTTTGCAATATACAAATGCTTGTAACTTTTTACTGGAGCGTCATAAAACCTTGAAATTTTGTAACAATAAAGTACTTGAGCCTCTTGTCAATTTAAGCTATCGCTCAAAGCTATGCTACCCTTGAGTCCCAAATCAAACACTGATAAAATTTCAAATGGCCCTAACTTCTGTACAGTACGTCCTAAACCTATCAAAGTTTGCAACATACAAATGCTTGTAAGTTTTTACTGGAGCGTCATAAACCTTGAAATTTTTGTAACAATAAAGTACTCGAGCCTCTTTTCAATTTAAGCTATCGCTCAAAGCTATGCTACCCTTGAGTCCCAAATCAAACACTGATAAAACTTCAAATGGCCCTAAGTTCTATACGGTACGTCCTACACCTATCAGAGTTTGCAACATACAAATGCTTGTAACTTTTTACTGGAGCGTCATAAAACCTTGAAATTTTTGTAACAATAAAGTACTCGAGACTTTTGTCAATTTAAGCTATCACTCAAAACTATGTTACCCTTGAGTCCACAAATCAAACACTGATAAAACTTCAAATGCCCCTAACGTCTATACGGTACGTCCTACACCTATCAAAGTTTGCAATATACAAATGCTTGTAACTTTTTACTGGAGCGTCATAAAACCTTGAAATTTTGTAACAATAAAGTACTCGAGACTCTTGTCAATTTAAGCTATCGCTCAAAGCTATGCTATCCTTGAGTCCCAAATCAAACACTGATAAAACTTCAAATGGCGCTAACTTCTATACGGTACGTCCTACACCTATCAAACTTTGCAACATACAAATGCTTGTAACTTTTTACTGGAGCGTCATAAAACCTTGAAATTTTGTAATAATAAAGTACTCGAGCCTCTTGTCAATTTAAACTATCGCTCAAAGCTATGCTACCCTTGAGTCCCAAATCAAACACTGATAAAACTTCAAATGGCCCTAAGTTCTATACGGTACGTCCTACACCTATCAGAGTTTGCAACATACAAATGCTTGTAACTTTTTACTGGAGCGTCATAAAACCTTGAAATTTTTGTAACAATAAAGTACTCGAGACTTTTGTCAATTTAAGCTATCACTCAAAACTATGCTACCCTTGAGTCCCAAATCAAACACTGATAAAACTTCAAATGCCCCTAACGTCTATACGGTACGTCCTACACCTATCAAAGTTTGCAATATACAAATGCTTGTAACTTTTTACTGGAGCGTCATAAAACCTTGAAATTTTGTAACAATAAAGTAATCGAGCCTCTTCTCAATTTAAGGTATCGCTCAAAGCTCTGCTACCCTTGAGTCCCAAATCAAACACTGACAAAACTTCAAATGGCCCTAACTTCTATACGGTATGTCCTACACCTATCAAAGTTTGCAACATACAAATGCTTGTAACTTTTTACTGGAGCTTCATAAAACCTTGAAATTTTGTAACAATAAAGTACTCGAGCCTCTTGTCAATTTAAGCCATCGCTCAAAGCTATACTACCCTTGAGTCCCAAATCAAACACTGATAAAACTTCAATTGGCAATAACTTCTATACGGTACGTCCTACACCTATCAAAGTTTGCAACATACAAATGCTTGTAACTTTTTACTGGAGCGTCATAAAACCTTGAAATTTTGTAACAATAAAGTACTCGAGACTTTTGTCAATTTAAGCTATCACTCAAAACTATGCTACCCTTGAGTCCCAAATCAAACACTGATAAAACTTCAAATGCCCCTAACGTCTATACGGTACGTCCTACATCTATCAAAGTTTGCAATATACAAATGCTTGTAACTTTTTACTGGAGCGTCATAAGACCTTGAAATTTTGTAACAATAAAGTACTCGAGACTCTTGTCAATTTAAGCTATCGCTCAAAGCTATGCTATCCTTGAGTCCCAAATGAAACACTGATAAAACTTCAAATGGCCCTAACTTCTGTACAGTACGTCCTAAACCTATCAAAGTTTGCAACATACAAATGCTTGTAAGTTTTTACTGGAGCGTCATAAACCTTGAAATTTTTGTAACAATAAAGTACTCGAGCCACTTTTCAATTTAAGCTATCGCTCAAAGCTATGCTATCCTTGAGTCCCAAATCAAACACTGATAAAACTTCAAATGGCGCTAACTTCTATACGGTACGTCCTACACCTATCAAACTTTGCAACATACAAATGCTTGTAACTTTTTACTGGAGCGTCATAAAACCTTGAAATTTTGTAATAATAAAGTACTCGAGCCTCTTGTCAATTTAAGCTATCGCTCAAAGCTATTCTACCCTTGAGTCCCAAATCAAACTCTGATAAAACTTCAAATGGCTCCAACTTCTATACGGTACGTCCTACACTTATCAAAGTTTGCAACATACAAATGCTTGTAACTTTTTACTGGAGCTTCATAAAACCTTGAAATTTTGTAACAATAAAGTACTCGAGCCTCTTGTCAATTTAAGCCATCGCTCAAAGCTATACTACCCTTGAGTCCCAAATCAAACACTGATAAAACTTCAATTGGCAATAACTTCTATACGGTACGTCCTACACCTATCAAAGTTTGCAACATACAAATGCTTGTAACTTTTTACTGGAGCGTCATAAAACCTTGAAATTTTGTAACAATAAAGTACTCGAGACTTTTGTCAATTTAAGCTATCACTCAAAACTATGCTACCCTTGAGTCCCAAATCAAACACTGATAAAACTTCAAATGCCCCTAACGTCTATACGGTACGTCCTACACTTATCAAAGTTTGCAACATACAAATGCTTGTAACTTTTTACTGGAGCTTCATAAAACCTTGAAATTTTGTAACAATAAAGTACTCGAGCCTCTTGTCAATTTAAGCCATCGCTCAAAGCTATACTACCCTTGAGTCCCAAATCAAACACTGATAAAACTTCAATTGGCAATAACTTCTATACGGTACGTCCTACACCTATCAAAGTTTGCAATATACAAATGCTTGTAACTTTTTACTGGAGCGTCATAAAACCTTGAAATTTTGTAACAATAAAGTACTTGAGCCTCTTGTCAATTTAAGCTATCGCTCAAAGCTATGCTACCCTTGAGTCCCAAATCAAACACTGATAAAACTTCAAATGGCCCTAAGTTCTATACGGTACGTCCTACACCTATCAGAGTTTGCAACATACAAATGCTTGTAACTTTTTACTGGAGCGTCATAAAACCTTGAAATTTTTGTAACAATAAAGTACTCGAGACTTTTGTCAATTTAAGCTATCACTCAAAACTATGTTACCCTTGAGTCCACAAATCAAACACTGATAAAACTTCAAATGCCCCTAACGTCTATACGGTACGTCCTACACCTATCAAAGTTTGCAATATACAAATGCTTGTAACTTTTTACTGCAGCGTCATAAAACCTTGAAATTTTGTAACAATAAAGTACTCGAGCCTCTTGTCAATTTAAGCTATCGCTCAAAGCTATGCTACCCTTGAGTCCCAAATCAAACACTGACAAAACTTCAAATGGCCCTAACTTCTATACGGTATGTCCTACACCTATCAAAGTTTGCAACATACAAATGCTTGTAACTTTTTACTGGAGCATCATAAAACCTTGAAATTTTCTAACAATAAAGTACTAGAGCCTCTGTAAATTTAAGCTATCGCTCAAACCTATGCTACCCTTGAGACCCAAATAAAACACTGATAAAACTTAAAATGGCCCTAACGTCTATACGGTACGTCCTACATCTATCAAAGTTTGAAATATACAAATGCTTGTAACTTTTTACTGGAGCGTCATAAAACCTTGAAATTTTGTAACAATAAAGTACTCGAGCCTCTTGTCAATTTAAGCTATCGCTCAAAGCTATGCTGCCCTTGAGTCCCAAATGAAACACTGATAAAACTTCAAATGGCCCTAACTTCTGTACAGTACGTCCTAAACCTATCAAAGTTTGCAACATACAAATGCTTGTAAGTTTTTACTGGAGCGTCATAAACCTTGAAATTTTTGTAACAATAAAGTACTCGAGCCTCTTTTCAATTTAAGCTATCGCTCAAAGCTATGCTATCCTTGAGTCCCAAATCAAACACTGATAAAACTTCAAATGGCGCTAACTTCTATACGGTACGTCCTACACCTATCAAACTTTGCAACATACAAATGCTTGTAACTTTTTACTGGAGCTTCATAAAACCTTGAAATTTTGTAACAATAAAGTACTCGAGCCTCTTGTCAATTTAAGCCATCGCTCAAAGCTATACTACCCTTGAGTCCCAAATCAAACACTGATAAAACTTCAATTGGCAATAACTTCTATACGGTACGTCCTACACCTATCAAAGTTTGCAATATACAAATGCTTGTAACTTTTTACTGGAGCGTCATAAAACCTTGAAATTTTGTAACAATAAAGTACTTGAGCCTCTTGTCAATTTAAGCTATCGCTCAAAGCTATGCTACCCTTGAGTCCCAAATCAAACACTGATAAAATTTCAAATGGCCCTAACTTCTGTACAGTACGTCCTAAACCTATCAAAGTTTGCAACATACAAATGCTTGTAAGTTTTTACTGGAGCGTCATAAACCTTGAAGTTTTTGTAACAATAAAGTACTCGAGCCTCTTTTCAATTTAAGCTATCGCTCAAAGCTATGCTACCCTTGAGTCCCAAATCAAACACTGATAAAACTTCAAATGGCCCTAAGTTTTATACGGTACGTCCTACACCTATCAGAGTTTGCAACATACAAATGCTTGTAACTTTTTACTGGAGCGTCATAAAACCTTGAAATTTTTGTAACAATAAAGTACTCGAGACTTTTGTCAATTTAAGCTATCACTCAAAACTATGTTACCCTTGAGTCCACAAATCAAACACTGATAAAACTTCAAATGCCCCTAACGTCTATACGGTACGTCCTACACCTATCAAAGTTTGCAATATACAAATGCTTGTAACTTTTTACTGGAGCGTCATAAAACCTTGAAATTTTGTAACAATAAAGTACTCGAGACTCTTGTCAATTTAAGCTATCGCTCAAAGCTATGCTATCCTTGAGTCCCAAATCAAACACTGATAAAACTTCAAATGGCGCTAACTTCTATACGGTACGTCCTACACCTATCAAACTTTGCAACATACAAATGCTTGTAACTTTTTACTGGAGCGTCATAAAACCTTGAAATTTTGTAATAATAAAGTACTCGAGCCTCTTGTCAATTTAAGCTATCGCTCAAAGCTATGCTACCCTTGAGTCCCAAATCAAACACTGATAAAACTTCAAATGGCCCTAAGTTCTATACGGTACGTCCTACACCTATCAGAGTTTGCAACATACAAATGCTTGTAACTTTTTACTGGAGCGTCATAAAACCTTGAAATTTTTGTAACAATAAAGTACTCGAGACTTTTGTCAATTTAAGCTATCACTCAAAACTATGCTACCCTTGAGTCCCAAATCAAACACTGATAAAACTTCAAATGCCCCTAACGTCTATACGGTACGTCCTACACCTATCAAAGTTTGCAATATACAAATGCTTGTAACTTTTTACTGGAGCGTCATAAAACCTTGAAATTTTGTAACAATAAAGTAATCGAGCCTCTTCTCAATTTAAGGTATCGCTCAAAGCTCTGCTACCCTTGAGTCCCAAATCAAACACTGACAAAACTTCAAATGGCCCTAACTTCTATACGGTATGTCCTACACCTATCAAAGTTTGCAACATACAAATGCTTGTAACTTTTTACTGGAGCATCATAAAACCTTGAAATTTTCTAACAATAAAGTACTAGAGCCTCTGTAAATTTAAGCTATCGCTCAAACCTATGCTACCCTTGAGACCCAAATAAAACACTGATAAAACTTCAAATGGCCCTAACTTCTATACGATACGTCCTACACCTATCAGAGTTTGCAACGTACAAATGCTTGTAACTTTTTACTGGAGCGTCATAAAACCTTGAAATTTTTGTAACAATAAAGTACTCGAGACTTTTGTCAATTTAAGCTATCGCTCAAAACTATGCTACCCTTGAGTCCCAAATCAAACACTGATAAAACTTCAAATGCCCCTAACGTCTATACGGTACGTCCTACATCTATCAAAGTTTGAAATATACAAATGCTTGTAACTTTTTACTGGAGCGTCATAAAACCTTGAAATTTTGTAGCAATAAAGTACTCGAGCCTCTTGTCAATTTAAGCTATCGCTCAAAGCTATGCTGCCCTTGAGTCCCAAATGAAACACTGATAAAACTTCAAATGGCCCTAACTTCAGTACAGTACGTCCTAAACCTATCAAAGTTTGCAACATACAAATGCTTGTAAGTTTTTACTGGAGCGTCATAAACCTTGAAATTTTTGTAACAATAAAGTACTCGAGCCTCTTTTCAATTTAAGCTATCGCTCAAAGCTATGCTATCCTTGAGTCCCAAATCAAACACTGATAAAATTTCAAATGGCGCTAACTTCTATACGGTACGTCCTACACCTATCAGACTTTGCAACATACAAATGCTTGTAACTCTTTACTGGAGCGTCATAAAACCTTGAAATTTTGTAATAATAAAGTACTCGAGCCTCTTGTCAATTTAAGCTATCGCTCAAAGCTATTCTACCCTTGAGTCCCAAGTCAAACTCTGATAAAACTTCAAATGGCTCCAACTTCTATACGGTACGTCCTACACTTATCAAAGTTTGCAACATACAAATGCTTGTAACTTTTTACTGGAGCTTCATAAAACCTTGAAATTTTGTAACAATAAAGTACTCGAGCCTCTTGTCAATTTAAGCCATCGCTCAAAGCTATACTACCCTTGAGTCCCAAATCAAACACTGATAAAACTTCAATTGGCAATAACTTCTATACGGTACGTCCTACACCTATCAAAGTTTGCAACATACAAATGCTTGTAACTTTTTACTGGAGCGTCATAAAACCTTGAAATTTTGTAACAATAAAGTACTCGAGACTTTTGTCAATTTAAGCTATCACTCAAAACTATGCTACCCTTGAGTCCCAAATCAAACACTGATAAAACTTCAAATGCCCCTAACGTCTATACGGTACGTCCTACACTTATCAAAGTTTGCAACATACAAATGCTTGTAACTTTTTACTGGAGCTTCATAAAACCTTGAAATTTTGTAACAACAAAGTACTCGAGCCTCTTGTCAATTTAAGCCATCGCTCAAAGCTATACTACCCTTGAGTCCCAAATCAAACACTGATAAAACTTCAATTGGCAATAACTTCTATACGGTACGTCCTACACCTATCAAAGTTTGCAATATACAAATGCTTGTAACTTTTTACTGGAGCGTCATAAAACCTTGAAATTTTGTAACAATAAAGTACTTGAGCCTCTTGTCAATTTAAGCTATCGCTCAAAGCTATGCTACCCTTGAGTCCCAAATCAAACACTGATAAAATTTCAAATGGCCCTAACTTCTGTACAGTACGTCCTAAACCTATCAAAGTTTGCAACATACAAATGCTTGTAAGTTTTTACTGGAGCGTCATAAACCTTGAAATTTTTGTAACAATAAAGTACTCGAGCCTCTTTTCAATTTAAGCTATCGCTCAAAGCTATGCTACCCTTGAGTCCCAAATCAAACACTGAGAAAACTTCAAATGGCCCTAAGTTCTATACGGTACGTCCTACACCTATCAGAGTTTGCAACATACAAATGCTTGTAACTTTTTACTGGAGCGTCATAAAACCTTGAAATTTTTGTAACAATAAAGTACTCGAGACTTTTGTCAATTTAAGCTATCACTCAAAACTATGTTACCCTTGAGTCCACAAATCAAACACTGATAAAACTTCAAATGCCCCTAACGTCTATACGGTACGTCCTACACCTATCAAAGTTTGCAATATACAAATGCTTGTAACTTTTTACTGGAGCGTCATAAAACCTTGAAATTTTGTAACAATAAAGTACTCGAGCCTCTTGTCAATTTAAGCTATCGCTCAAAGCTATGCTACCCTTGAGTCCCAAATCAAACACTGACAAAACTTCAGATGGCCCTAACTTCTATACGGTATGTCCTACACCTATCAAAGTTTGCAACATACAAATGCTTGTAACTTTTTACTGGAGCATCATAAAACCTTGAAATTTTCTAACAATAAAGTACTAGAGCCTCTGTAAATTTAAGCTATCGCTCAAACCTATGCTACCCTTGAGACCAAAATAAAACACTGATAAAACTTCAAATGGCCCTAACTTCTATACGGTACGTCCTACATCTATCAAAGTTTGAAATATACAAATGCTTGTAACTTTTTACTGGAGCGTCATAAAACCTTGAAATTTTGTAACAATAAAGTACTCGAGCCTCTTGTCAATTTAAGCTATCGCTCAAAGCTATGCTGCCCTTGAGTCCCAAATGAAACACTGATAAAACTTCAAATGGCCCTAACTTCTGTACAGTACGTCCTAAACCTATCAAAGTTTGCAACATACAAATGCTTGTAAGTTTTTACTGGAGCGTCATAAACCTTGAAATTTTTGTAACAATAAAGTACTCGAGCCTCTTTTCAATTTAAGCTATCGCTCAAAGCTATGCTATCCTTGAGTCCCAAATCAAACACTGATAAAACTTCAAATGGCGCTAACTTCTATACGGTACGTCCTACACCTATCAAACTTTGCAACATACAAATGCTTGTAACTTTTTACTGGAGCGTCATAAAACCTTGAAATTTTGTAATAATAAAGTACTCGAGCCTCTTGTCAATTTAAGCTATCGCTCAAAGCTATGCTACCCTTGAGTCCCAAATCAAACACTGATAAAACTTCAAATGGCTCCAACTTCTATACGGTACGTCCTACACTTATCAAAGTTTGCAACATACAAATGCTTGTAACTTTTTACTGGAGCGTCATAAAACCTTGAAATTTTCTAACAATAAAGTA
This sequence comes from Clusia tigrina, assembly GCA_920105625.2. Classification (NCBI taxonomy): domain Eukaryota; kingdom Metazoa; phylum Arthropoda; class Insecta; order Diptera; family Clusiidae; genus Clusia; species Clusia tigrina. The sequence goes on from CAKKTE020000594.1 coordinate 114,268, forward strand.
CTCGAGCCTCTTTTCAATTTAAGCTATCGCTCAAAGCTATGCTACCCTTGAGTCCCAAATCAAACACTGATAAAACTTCAAATGGCCCTAAGTTCTATACGGTACGTCCTACACCTATCAGAGTTTGCAACATACAAATGCTTGTAACTTTTTACTGGAGCGTCATAAAACCTTGAAATTTTTGTAACAATAAAGTACTCGAGACTTTTGTCAATTTAAGCTATCACTCAAAACAATGCTACCCTTGAGTCCCAAATCAAACACTGATAAAACTTCAAATGCCCCTAACGTCTATACGGTACGTCCTACACCTATCAAAGTTTGCAATATACAAATGCTTGTAACGTTTTACTGGAGCGTCATAAAACCTTGAAATTTTGTAACAATAAAGTACTCGAGCCTCTTGTCAATTTTAGCTATCGCTCAAAGCTATGCTACCCGTGAGTCCTAAATCAAATACTGACAAAAGTTCAAATGGCCCTAACTTCTATACGGTACGTCCTACACCTATCAAAGTTTGCAACATACAAATGCTTGTAACTTTTTACTGGAGCTTCATAAAACCTTGAAATTTTCTAACAATAAAGTACTCGAGCCGCTTGTCAATTTAAGCTATCGCTGAAAGCTATGCTACCCTTGAGTCCCAAATCAAACACTAATAAAACTTCAAATGGCCCTAACTTATATAGGGTACGTGCTACACCTATCAAAGTTTGCAACATACAAATGCTTGTAACTTTTTACTGGAGTATCATAAAACCTTGAAATTTTGTAACAATAAAGTACTCGAGCCTGTTGTCAATTTAAGCCATCGCTCAAAGCTATGCTACCCTTGAGTCCCAAATCAAACACTGATAAAACTTCAATTGGTACGTCCTACACCTATCAAAGTTTGCAATATACAAATGCTTGTAAATTTTTACTGGAGCGTCATAAAACCTTGAAATTTTGTAACAATAAAGTACTTGAGCCTCTATGCTACCCTTGAGTCCCAAATCAAACACTGATAAAACTTCAAATGGCCCTAACGTCTATACGGTACGTCCTACATCTATCAAAGTTTGCAATATACACATGCTTGTAACTTTTTACTGGAGCGTCATAAAACCTTGAAATTTTGTAACAATAAAGTACTCGAGCCTCTTGTCAATTTAAGCTATCGCTCAAAGCTGTGCTACCCTTGAGTCCCAAATCAAACACTGATAAAACTTCAAATCGCCCTAACTTCTATACAGTACGTCCTACACCTATCAAAGTTTGCAACATACAAATGCTTGTAACTTTTTACTGGAGCTTCATAAAACCTTGAAATTTTCTAACAATAAAGTACTCGAGCCGCTTGTCAATTTAAGCTATCGCTGAAAGCTATGCTACCCTTGAGTCCCAAATCAAACACTAATAAAACTTCAAATGGCCCTGTTTGGGAGTTTTATACCCAAACAACCTTAATTACCATGCAAATCCACATCTGGTATCCCTGGATACCAATATCAACATATTAACTAAGGCAAATGAGTCAAGGTTGTACGGTTGTCGTTTTCTCATGATTTGTGCAACAGAGACAAAAAACTCTAACTGTTGCTTAATGTGTAGGTCCAACTTGAGGGGGTATTGGTAGCGGTGTAAAGAGAATGCAGTTTCTGCTGGAGAGTTTTTTACCATTAACTTCGAGAAGAAGTTGAAGAAGATTTTAAATGAGTAGAAAAAATAGTGTTGAACAATGAAGAGCTCCTCGAGAACAATAAAATAATTAATAGTTACTAAAAATTCCGTGTAAAATTATTTAAAAAAAATAATAACTGAACTGAAGAAGAAAAAAAGATAAAATTAATTAATAAAAAAAATGACTTTTTATTAAAAGAAACAGAAACTCTCATACATAAAAGTGGTGCCGAAACCCGGGAACTGTCCATGTGCTGACACAAATCCCTCATATTTTACATAAAAAGTTACTGCCGTCGTGCTACGGATAAAATAACCTCATTTTGTTGCCACGAATTTCGAGCTAAATTCACTACAAAATGGAGACAGTTATTAAAAGAAACAGAAACTCTCATACATAAAAGTGGTGCCGAAACCCGGGAACTGTCCATGTGCTGACACAAATCCCTCATATTTTACATAAAAAGTTACTGCCGTCGTGCTACGGATAAAATAACCTCATTTTGTTGCCACGAATTTCGAGCTAAATTCACTACAAAATGGAGACAGTTATTGAAGATCAACATAATATAATCAACTATATCGCTCGTATGCAGCAATCTTTTAATGCTAAACCAAAGGAGCGTAAGTCCAAAGGTTATGCTCAAGCTGTGCTCGAAGACTTGGAGCAGAATTTCAAATTATTTAAAGATGGCCACGAGTTGGTTATGAGCATAGTTCGAGAACAGTCCCTCGCGGAGAAGGATGTACCCTACCTAAGTACCAATATGTATTACACTTGTTGTGATACATATATCTCATTTAAAACTAATATTCTTGATTTAATGTTTGAATTTGATTCTCCACAGACTCCAACCGTCCACGCAAGTACATTCGCCGCAAGCAGCCGCAACGAAACATTTGTCGCCGGAGTACGACTGCCAAAAATACAACTTCCAACATTTTCTGGAGATTATCTCGATTGGGTCTCTTATCGCGATACGTTTTTGTCACTAGTTCATGAACCAGCGTCACTCACTGATATCCAGAAATTTTTATATTTGAAAAGTTCGTGCACAGGTACTCCCCTTTCTATGATCAACGAATATCCAGTTGCCGGTTCTAGCTATGCACTTGCATGGGAAGCTCTCGAGAGGAGATTTCACAATGAAAGAAAGCTTGTCGATCAAATCTTAAAGCGATTATTTTCCATACCGCCCACCAAGGGAAACGTTTATTCTATTAAAGAACTTCTCGATACCACCAGAAATTGTTTAGCTCAACTAAAAGCATTAAAAATCGATACTACCACCTGGGATTCGATTTTGATTTATTTGACGTCTCAGAAGCTAGACGTTCAAACCCGCAAAGATTGGGAGCAGTCGCTCAAGGCCAGTACAACGGTACCTCCTATGACTGAAATGCTTGGTTTTTTGGAAACAACTTTTAGAGCTTTGGAATGCATTGAAGATGCAAATATTCCAAGCAGTTCAAACAAAAGTTATGGGGACAGCAAATTTGAAAATCGTCGTAAGCCAACGAAAATTGTTCGAGCCCACACAGCTACTTCTACTATGTTGGATGAAAACTGCCCGTGCTGCAACAAACGTCATCCGTTATACAAATTTTTTAAATTTGCAACGATATCTTCAGCAGAGAAGAAAAACATCGTCAATCAACATCGGCTGTGTCGAAACTGTCTTCGTACCGGACATTTACAAGCCGCATGTAAGTTGAAGTCAGTTTGTCAAAACTGTAGTGAGCCACATCACACTGTTGTCCACAACGAATACTATTCTGGAAACACCTCGTTGACAACTGCTACGACACCAAATGCTACAGCAAACCAGACTTTTGCTCAACCTCCTACTACATCTACTCCTACAACTGCATCTGTAAGTACGCTTCACTCCAATATGAATACATGCCATATAAATCCTGCCTTACTTGCCACAGTAAAGGCAATTATAAAAATTAATAAGTCTGCTTATAGTGTAAAAGCCCTTGTAGACCAAGGATCTCAGGTCTCATTTATATCTGAGGAATTAGCCCAACTATTGCCCATACCGAAATTAAAAACGCATGTCGATGTCTGTGGGATTGGAGGAAACAAATCCGTCACGGTGAAGAAGTCCGTAAATTTAAATCTCTACTCCACATATGATCAACAATTTGAATTGCCGATAACTGCACTTGTTGTACCATCAGTTTCATCATATATTCCTCCCAAATTAAATTTGATCACAATTCCAGATTTACCAGAAAATCATCTTGCCGATAATAATTTCTTGTTAGCAGAAAAAATTGATCTCCTTCTCGGAAATGACGTCTATGGGGATCTATTACTAGCTCAGACGAAAAAATTAGAAAATGGTCTATTTTTACAAGAAACTCATTTTGGATACATGGTTTCTGGGTCTCCAAGATCAAATTTGTCCGCAGCAACAATTTCTGCTAATTTGTGTTCGCTAGAAAATCAACTACGCCTATTTTGGGAACAGGAAGAATTTGTAGATGAGAAACAATTCACACCCGAAGAGATGTTATGTGAAAAATTGTTTAATGAAACGCATACTAGAGATGATACCGGACGCTATACTGTCCATTTACCCTTCAAGAGTATACTTCAAGGTCAACCCCCTCCAACTTTTTCCCACACGGACTACAATGCGCTTAAACGGTTAAAACAGCTGGAATCTACTTTCAAAAATAAACCTAAATTTGCTGAGGAATATAAGAAATTCATGATGGAGTATGAAACGCTTAACCATATGGTAAAACTTGGTGAGTACCCTCATGCAATACCGAAAAATGCTTATTTCTTTCCCCATCATGGTGTACTCAGAGAGAGTAGTACAACAACAAAATTACGTGTTGTTTTTTATGGTCGAAATCACAGACCCCCTCAGACTTCTATAAATGAGGAACTATCAGTCGGGCCTGCACTGCAAAATGATTTGTCTACTATTATATTTCGATGGAGGAGATATCGAATAGCTTTCACAGCTGATATAGAAAAAATGTTCAGACAAATCAATGTCTGTAAAGAACATCAGCCTTCACAATGTATACTTTGGAGAGATGAAACTACAAATAAAATTAACATTTACAGTTTACTTACAGTAACGTATGGTACTACGTCAGCTCCATATTTGGCAATCAGAGTACTACAACAGCTCGTCGAAGATGAAGAGAAACAATTCCCACAAGCGAGCCAAATACTTCGCTCAGACACATATGTCGATGACGTCATATCTGTCGCTGATAGTTTTGATGACGCTCTAAAATTACAGCAACAACTTTGCTCTTTAGTGAAATCTGGTGGATTTCACCTTCGAAAATGGAACTCTAATTCTTCACGATTAATTAATCACATTCCAGAGGAAGATCGTGAAAAGAAAGAGCAATTTACACTCAATGAACCAAACATGGCGAAAGCTCTTGGTCTTTATTGGGACATTACACCTATTCTTTTTGCTTTACAATAAATTTTACATTTGCTCAAACTGTTACTAAACGCACCTTGCTTTCAGATGCAGCTAAGTTATTTGATCCCCTAGGCTGGTTATCTCCCACAACTATAAAAGCGAAAATTATGTTCCAGCTACTATGGAAACTAAAACGCGATTGGGATGATACACTACCGGAACAGATTCAAAACGAATGGATAAATTTTCGATCAACGCTGAAGTCTTTTGAGAAAATACGAATTCCTCGATGGCTTGGGTATACATCTAAACAATCTACAAATGACCTTCACGACTTTAGTGACGCATCACTAACTGCCTACGCTGCTGTTGTCTACGCTCGAATTGTAGCTGAATCTGGTGAGATAATTATTAATTTATTACAGGCAAAAACAAAGGTAGCCCCTTTAAAAAATGAAACAATTCCGAGACTGGAATTAAGTGCAGCTATGCTTTTAGCAAAATTGATCGCTAAAATTAAATCAAACAACGATTTCAACATTGGGCGCATCGTATACTGGACGGATAGTACCATCGTTCTTGCGTGGCTAAAAAATTACAACAGACGGTTGGAAGTCTACGTGGCAAACAGAGTTGCACAAATTCATAAGCTTTGCGACGTCACCGATTGGAGATATGTTCCATCAGCTGATAACCCTGCAGATTGTGCTTCTCGCGGATTATTTCCTGAAGAACTTATCAAGCATTCATTATGGTGGACTGGTCCATCATGGCTGAAAACTGATTCAAATGATTGGCCTTCCTCCCCGGCAAATTCATATATTGATAAATCTACTGTAAGCGCTGCTACAGAAGAAAAAATTTACAACAACAATGTTATTGTCTGTCACTCAACCAATACAGAAACAGCAACAGCATTCCCTAAACTCCTGTCGAAATATTCCAGTTTCACTACGTTAATACGTGTGATGGCATACCTTTTTCGTTATTTCGAAAATTTAAAATGCAAAATACAGAAGATCGAAATAGATACAAGCTTTTTAAAAACATGGGAACTTACAAGAGCAAGGAATCATCTAATTCGAATAACACAAGCTGTAACATTTCGGGAAGAAGTACAATGCTTAAAATCAAGTAAACCTCTTCCTAATAATAGCCGAATTCTGAAGTTATCACCATTTTTAGATGAATTGGATATTGTCAGAGTTGGTGGTCGCATATCTCAGGCCGAGATTCCATTCCACACGAAGCATCCTATACTTTTGACCAAACAAAATCCTATTTCCCTTCTTATCTTTTCAGAAGCACATAAAAAGACTTGCCACGGTAGTCTTCTGCTAATGCAGGCCTATGTTTCACGGCTTTATTGGGTAGTCTCTGCTCGTGACTTAGAAAAAAAGGTGCAACGCAATTGCATCGTGTGCCTCAAATACAAAACTAAGACTTGTCAACAATTAATGGGTAACCTGCCAGCTGTCCGCCTTCAGCCAGCCCGCCCCTTCAAGCATAGTGGGCTCGACTATGCCGGCCCCATCAATATAAAAACATCATCCTTAAGAACGGCATCTACTTCGAAGGGATACATTTGCCTTTTCATATGTATGTGCACCAAGGCAATACATTTGGAAGCCGTCACCAGCCTTAATGTAGATGCATTCTTAGCAGCTTATCGCCGTTTTATTGCTCGTCGAGGAATTTGTACGGACTTATACTCCGATTGTGGTACAAATTTCGTTGGTGCGAATAAAGAGCTGCGAGTCATTTATCAGCGCAATAAATTATCCCTTCCCGAGCATCTCGCTGAAACACTGGCCAATCAAGGTACGAAATGGCACTTCATTCCTCCTGCTTCGCCTCATTTTGGTGGACTCTGGGAAGCAGGAGTAAAATCCACAAAACATCATTTACGTCGAATAGTCAATGATCGTCTCCTCAATTACGAAGAACTAAGCACGCTTCTCGCACAGATTGAAAGCATTCTAAACTCCAGACCTCTATGTCCCCTGTCAACTGATCCCCAAGATCACAACGCGCTTACACCTGCGCACTTTTTAATCAGTGAACCTACAGTTTGCATTCCGGATGAAGATTTATTGGATGCAAACGTTGATCGACTCTGTCGTTGGAAACAGATTGTACTTCTTAAGCAACACTTCTGGGAAAGATGGAAAAGAGAGTACATGTGTCGACTACAATCACGCCCCAAATGGAATAAAATAATCGATAACATTAAAGTTGGCGACATCGTACTCTTAGTCAATGAAAAAAGTGTTCCTGGTCAGTGGCCTCTCGCAAAAGTTGAAGAATTACATCCTGGTAATGATGGCTTGGTTCGAGTTGTTACTCTCTACTGCAACAAGAAATATATTAAACGTCCAATTGCCAAACTGTGTCGATTACCAACAAATGACATCACGTCAACAGAAGATACGGAATCATCAAGCAACAGTCCTAATTAAGAACAGAGGTTCTTGGCGGGGAGAATGTTTGGGAGTTTTATACCCAAACAACCTTAATTACCATGCAAATCCACATCTGGTATCCCTGGATACCAATATCAACATATTAACTAAGGCAAATGAGTCAAAGTTGTACGGTTGTCGTTTTCTCATGATTTGTGCAACAGAGACAATAAACTCCAACTGTTGCTTAATGTGTAGGTCCAACTTGAGGGGGTATTGTTAGCGGTGTAAAGAGAATGCAGTTTCTGCTGGAGAGTTTTTTACCATTAACTTCGAGAAGAAGTTGAAGAAGATTTTAAATGAGTAGAAAAAATAGTGTTGAACAATGAAGAGCTCCTCGAGAACAATAAAATAATTAATAGTTACTAAAAATTCCGTGTAAAATTATTAAAAAAAAATAATAACTGAACTGAAGAAGAAAAAAAGATAAAATTAATTAATAAAAAAAATGACTTTTTATTAAAAGAAACAGAAACTCTCATACAGCCCTATCTTCTATACGGTACGTGCTACACCTATCAAAGTTTGCAACATACAAATGCTTGTAACTTTTTACTGGAGCGTCATAAAATCTTGAAATTTTGTAACAATAAAGTACTCGAGCCTCTTGTAAATTTAAGCCATCGCTCAAAGCTATGCTACCCTTGAGTCCCAAATCAAACACTGATAAAACTTCAATTGGCAATAACTTCCATACGATACGTCCTACACCTATCAAAGTTTGCAATATACAAATGCTTGTAACTTTTTACTGGAGCGTCATAAAACCTTGAAATTTTGTAACAATAAAGTACTTGAGCCTCCTGTCAATTTAAGCTATCGCTCAAAGCTATGCTACCCTTGAGCCCCAAATCAAACACTGATAAAACTTCAAATGGCCCTAACTTCTGTACAGTTCGTCCTAAACCTATCAAAGTTTGCAACATACAAATGCTTGTAAGTTTTTACTGGTGCGTCATAAACCTTGAAATTTTTGTAACAATAAAGTACTCGAGCCTCTTTTCAATTTAAGCTATCGCTCAAAGCTATGCTACCCTTGAGTCCCAAATCAAACACTGATAAAACTTCAAATGGCCCTAATTTCTATATGGTACGTTCTACACCTATCAAAGTTTGCAACATACAAATGCTTGTAACTTTTTACTGGAGCGTCATAAAACCTTGAAATTGTGTAACAATAAAGTACTCGAGCCTCTTGTCAATTTAAGCTATCGTTCAAGGCTATGCTACCCTTGAGTCCCAAATCAAACACTGATAAAACTTCAAATGGCCCTAACTTCTATACGGTACGTCCTACACCTATCAAAGTTTGCAACATACAAATGCTTGTAACTTTTTACTGGAGCGTCATAAAACCTTGAAATTGTGTAACAATAAAGTACTCGAGCCTCTTGTCAATTTAAGCTATCGTTCAAAGCTATGCTACCCTTGAGTCCCAAATCAAACACTGACAAAACTTCAAATGGCCCTAACTTCTATACGGTATGTCCTACACCTATAAAAGTTTGCAACATACAAATGCTTGTAACTTTTTACTGGAGCTAAATAAAACCTTGAAATTTTGTAACAATAAAGTACTCGAGCCGCTTGTCAATTTAAGCTATCGCTGAGAGCTATGCTACCCTTGAGTCCCAAATCAAACACTAATAAAACTTCAAATGGCCCTAACTTCTATACGGTACGTCCTACACCTATCAAAGTTTGCAACATACAAATGCTTGTAACTTTTTACTGGAGCGTCATAAAACCTTGAAATTTTGTAACAATAAAGTACTCGAGCCTCTTGTCAATTTAAGCCATCGCTCAAAGCTATACTACCCTTGAGTCCCAAATCAAACACTGATAAAACTTCCATTGGCAATAACTTCTATACGGTACGTCCTACACCTATCAAAGTTTGCAACATACAAATGCTTGTAACTTTTTACTGGAGCGTCATAAAACCTTGAAATTTTGTAACAATAAAGTACTCGAGATTTTTGTCAATTTAAGCTATCACTCAAAACTATGCTACCCTTGAGTCCCAAATCAAACACTGATAAAACTTCAAATGCCCCTAACGTCTATACGGTACGTCCTACACTATCAAAGTTTGCAATATACAAATGCTTGTAACTTTTTACTGGAGCGTCATAAAACCTTGAAATTTTGTAACAATAAAGTACTCGAGCCTCTTGTCAATTTAAGCTATCGCTCAAAGCTATGCTACCCTTGAGTCCCAAATCAAACACTGATAAAACTTCAAATGGCCCTAACTTCTATACGGTACGTCCTACACCTATCAAAGTTTGCAACATACAAATGCTTGTAACTTTTTACTGGAGCATCATAAAACCTTGAAATTTTCTAACAATAAAGTACTAGAGCCTCTGTAAATTTAAGCTATCGCTCAAACCTATGCTACCCTTGAGACCCAAATAAAACACTGATAAAACTTCAAATGGCCCTAACTTCTATACGGTACGTCCTACACCTATCAGAGTTTGCAACATACAAATGCTTGTAACTTTTTACTGGAGCGTCATAAAACCTTGAAATTTTTGTAACAATAAAATACTCGAGACTTTTGTCAATTTAAGCTATCGCTCAAAACTATGCTACCCTTGAGTCCCAAATCAAACACTGATAAAACTTCAAATGCCCCTAACGTCTATACGGTACGTCCTACATCTATCAAAGTTTGAAATATACAAATGCTTGTAACTTTTTACTGGAGCGTCATAAAACCTTGAAATTTTGTAACAATAAAGTACTCGAGCCTCTTGTCAATTTAAGCTATCGCTCAAAGCTATGCTGCCCTTGAGTCCCAAATCAAACACTGATAAAACTTCAAATGGCCCTAACTTCTGTACAGTACGTCCTAAACCTATCAAAGTTTGCAACATACAAATGCTTGTAACTTTTTACTGGAGCGTCGTAAAACCTTGAAATTTTGTAATAATAAAGTACTCGAGCCTCTTGTCTATTTTAGCTATCGCTCAAAGCTATGCTACCCGTGAGTCCCAAATCAAATACTGACAAAAGTTCAAATGGCCCTAACTTCTATACGGTACGTCCTACACCTATCAAAGTTTGCAACATACAAATGCTTGTAACTTTTTACTGGAGCATCATAAAACCTTGAAATTTTCTAACAATAAAGTACTCGAGCCTCTTGTCAATTTAAGCTATCGCTCAAAGCTATGCTGCCCTTGAGTCCCAAATCAAACACTGATGAAACTTCAAATGGCCCTAACTTCTATACGGTACGTCCTACACCTATCAAAGTTTGCAACATACAAATGCTTGTAACTTTTTACTGGAGCTTCATAAAAGCTTGAAATTTTGTAACAATTAAGTACTCGAGCCGCTTGTCAATTTAAGCTATCGCTGAAAGCTATGCTACCCTTGAGTCCCAAATCAAACACTAATAAAACTTCAAATGGCCCTAACTTCTATACGGTACGTGCTACACCTATCAAAGTTTGCAACATACAAATGCTTGTAACTTTTTACTGGAGCGTCATAAAACCTTGAAATTTTGTAACAATAAAGTACTTGAGCCTCTTGTCAATTTACGCCATCGCTCAAAGCTATGCTACCCTTGAGTCCCAAATCAAACACTGATAAAACTTCAATTGGCAATAACTTCTATACGGTACGTCCTACACCTATCAAAGTTTGCAATATACAAATGCTTGTAACTTTTTACTGGAGCGTCATAAAACCTTGAAATTTTGTAACAATAAAGTACTTGAGCCTCTTGTCAATTTAAGCTATCGCTCAAAGCTATGCTACCCTTGAGTCCCAAATCAAACACTGATAAAACTTCAAATGGCCCTAACTTCTGTACAGTTCGTCCTAAACCTATCAAAGTTTGCAACATACAAATGCTTGTAAGTTTTTACTGGAGCGTCATAAACCTTGAAATTTTTGTAACAATAAAGTACTCGAGCCTCTTTTCAATTTAAGTTATCGCTCAAAGCTATGCTACCCTTGAGTCCCAAATCAAACACTGATAAAACTTCAATTGGCAATAACTTCTATACGGTACGTCCTACACCTATCAAAGTTTGCAATATACAAATGCTTGTAACTTTTTACTGGAGCGTCATAAAACCTTGAAATTTTGTAACAATAAAGTACTTGAGCCTCTTGTCAATTTACGCCATCGCTCAAAGCTATGCTACCCTTGAGTCCCAAATCGAACACTGATAAAACTTCAAATGACCCTAACTTCTATACGGTACGTCCTACACCTATCAAAGTTTGCAACATACAAATGCTTGTAACTTTTTACTGGAGCTTCATAAAACCTTGAAATTTTCTAACAATAAAGTACTCGAGCCGATTGTCAATTTAAGCTATCGCTGAAAGCTATGCTACCCTTGAGTCCCAAATCAAACACTAATAAAACTTCAAATGGCCCTAACTTCTATAGGGTACGTGCTACACCTATCAAAGTTTGCCACATACAAATGCTTGTAACTTTTTACTGGAGCGTCATAAAACCTTGAAATTTTGTAACAATAAAGTACTCGAGCCTGTTGTCAATTTAAGCCATCGCTCAAAGCTATGCTACCCTTGAGTCCCAATTCAAACACTGATAAAACTTCAATTGGCAATAACTTCTATACGGTACGTCCTACACCTATCAAAGTTTGCAATATACAAATTCTTGTAACTTTTTACTGGAGCGTCATAAAACCTTGAAATTTTGTAACAATAAAGTACTTGAGCCTCTTGTCAATTTAAGCTATCGCTCAAAGCTATGCTACCCTTGAGTCCCAAATCAAACACTGATAAAACTTCAAATGGCCCTAACTTCTGTACAGTTCGTCCTAAACCTATCAAAGTTTGCAACATACAAATGCTTGTAAGTTTTTACTGGAGCGTCATAAACCTTGAAATTTTTGTAACAATAAAGTACTCGAGCCTCTTTTCAATTTAAGTTATCGCTCAAAGCTATGCTACCCTTGAGTCCCAAATCAAACACTGATAAAACTTCAATTGGCAATAACTTCTATACGGTACGTCCTACACCTATCAAAGTTTGCAATATACAAATGCTTGTAACTTTTTACTGGAGCGTCATAAAACCTTGAAATTTTGTAACAATAAAGTACTTGAGCCTCTTGTCAATTTACGCCATCGCTCAAAGCTATGCTACCCTTGAGTCCCAAATCGAACACTGATAAAACTTCAAATGGCCCTAACTTCTATACGGTACGTCCTACACCTATCAAAGTTTGCAACATACAAATGCTTGTAACTTTTTACTGGAGCTTCATAAAACCTTGAAATTTTCTAACAATAAAGTACTCGAGCCGATTGTCAATTTAAGCTATCGCTGAAAGCTATTCTACCCTTGAGTCCCAAATCAAACACTAATAAAACTTCAAATGGCCCTAACTTCTATAGGGTACGTGCTACACCTATCAAAGTTTGCAACATACAAATGCTTGTAACTTTTTACTGGAGCGTCATAAAACCTTGAAATTTTGTAACAATAAAGTACTCGAGCCTGTTGTCAATTTAAGCCATCGCTCAAAGCTATGCTACCCTTGAGTCCCAATTCAAACACTGATAAAACTTCAATTGGCAATAACTTCTATACGGTACGTCCTACAGCTATCAAAGTTTGCAATATACAAATGCTTGTAACTTTTTACTGGAGCGTCATAAAACCTTGAAATTTTTGTAACAATAAAGTACTCGAGACTCTTGTCAATTTAAGCTATCGCTCAAAACTATGCTAACCTTGAGTCCCAAATCAAACACTGATAAAACTTCAAATGGCCCTAAAGTCTATACGGTACGTCCTACATCTATCAAAGTTTGCAATATACAAATGCTTGTAACTTTTTACTGGAGCGTCATAAAACCTTGAAATTTTGTAACAATAAAGTACTCGAGCCTCTTGTCAATTTAAGCTATCGCTCAAAGCTGTGCTACCCTTGAGTCCCAAATCAAACACTGATAAAACTTCAAACGGCCCTAACTTCTATACAGTACGTCCTACACCTATCAAAGTTTGCAACATACAAATGCTTGTAACTTCTTACTAGAGTTTCATAAAACCTTGAAATTTTCTAACAATAAAGTACTCGAGCCGCTTGTCAATTTAAGCTATCGCTGAAAGTTATGCTACCCTTGAGTCCCAAATCAAACACTAATAAAACTTCAAATGGCCCTATCTTCTATACGGTACGTGCTACACCTATCAAAGTTTGCAACATACAAATGCTTGTAACTTTTTACTGGAGCGTCATAAAATCTTGAAATTTTGTAACAATAAAGTACTCGAGCCTCTTGTAAATTTAAGCCATCGTTCAAAGCTATGCTACCCTTGAGTCCCAAATCAAACACTGATAAAACTTCAATTGGCAATAACTTCTATACGGTACGTCGTACACCTATCAAAGTTTGCAATATACAAATGCTTGTAACTTTTTACTGGAGCGTCATAAAACCTTGAAATTTTGTAACAATAAAGTACTCGAGCCTCTAGTCAATTTAAACTATCGCTCAAAGCTATGCTACCCTTGAGTCCCAAATCAAACACTGATAAAACTTCAAATGGCCCTAACTTCTATACGGTACGTCCTACACCTATCAAAGTTTGCAACATACAAATGCTTGTAACTTTTTACTGGAGCTTCATAAAACCTTGAAATTTTCTAACAATAAAGTACTCGAGCCGATTGTCAATTTAAGCTATCGCTGAAAGCTATTCTACCCTTGAGTCCCAAATCAAACACTAATAAAACTTCAAATGGCCCTAACTTCTATAGGGTACGTGCTACACCTATCAAAGTTTGCAACATACAAATGCTTGTAACTTTTTACTGGAGCGTCATAAAACCTTGAAATTTTGTAACAATAAAGTACTCGAGCCTGTTGTCAATTTAAGCCATCGCTCAAAGCTATGCTACCCTTGAGTCCCAATTCAAACACTGATAAAACTTCAATTGGCAATAACTTCTATACGGTACGTCCTACAGCTATCAAAGTTTGCAATATACAAATGCTTGTAACTTTTTACTGGAGCGTCATAAAACCTTGAAATTTTTGTAACAATAAAGTACTCGAGACTCTTGTCAATTTAAGCTATCGCTCAAAACTATGCTAACCTTGAGTCCCAAATCAAACACTGATAAAACTTCAAATGGCCCTAAAGTCTATACGGTACGTCCTACATCTATCAAAGTTTGCAATATACAAATGCTTGTAACTTTTTACTGGAGCGTCATAAAACCTTGAAATTTTGTAACAATAAAGTACACGAGCCTCTTGTCAATTTAAGCTATCGCTCAAAGCTGTGCTACCCTTGAGTCCCAAATCAAACACTGATAAAACTTCAAACGGCCCTAACTTCTATACAGTACGTCCTACACCTATCAAAGTTTGCAACATACAAATGCTTGTAACTTCTTACTAGAGTTTCATAAAACCTTGAAATTTTCTAACAATAAAGTACTCGAGCCGCTTGTCAATTTAAGCTATCGCTGAAAGTTATGCTACCCTTGAGTCCCAAATCAAACACTAATAAAACTTCAAATGGCCCTATCTTCTATACGGTACGTGCTACACCTATCAAAGTTTGCAACATACAAATGCTTGTAACTTTTTACTGGAGCGTCATAAAATCTTGAAATTTTGTAACAATAAAGTACTCGAGCCTCTTGTAAATTTAAGCCATCGTTCAAAGCTATGCTACCCTTGAGTCCCAAATCAAACACTGATAAAACTTCAATTGGCAATAACTTCTATACGGTACGTCCTACACCTATCAAAGTTTGCAATATACAAATGCTTGTAACTTTTTACTGGAGCGTCATAAAACCTTGAAATTTTGTAACAATAAAGTACTTGAGCCTCCTGTCCATTTAAGCTATCGCTCAAAGCTATGCTACCCTTGAGTCCCAAATCAAACACTGATAAAACTTCAAATGGCCCTAACTTCTGTACAGTTCGTCCTAAACCTATCAAAGTTTGCAACATACAAATGCTTGTAAGTTTTTACTGGAGCGTCATAAAACCTAGAAATTTGTTAACTATAGAGTACTCGAGCCTCTTGTCAATTGAAGCTATTGCTCAAAGCAATGCTACCCTTGAGTCCCAAATCAAACACTGATAAAACTTCAAATGGCCCTAACTTCTATACGGTACGTCCTACACCTATTAGAGTTTGCAACATACAAATGCTTGTAACTTTTTACTGGAGCGTCATAAAACCTTGAAATTTTTGTAACAATAAAGTACTCGAGACTCTTGTCAATTTAAGCTATCGCTCAAAACTATGCTATCCTTGAGTCCCAAATCAAACACTGATAAAACTTCAAAGGACCCTAACGTCTA
Source organism: Clusia tigrina (assembly GCA_920105625.2). Classification (NCBI taxonomy): domain Eukaryota; kingdom Metazoa; phylum Arthropoda; class Insecta; order Diptera; family Clusiidae; genus Clusia; species Clusia tigrina. Next base: position 130,139 of record CAKKTE020000594.1, read on the forward strand.
TACGGTACGTCCTACACCTATCAAAGTTTGCAATATACAAATGCTTGTAACTTTTTACTGGAGCGTCATAAAACCTTGAAATTTTGTAACAATAAAGTACTCGAGCCTCTAGTCAATTTAAACTATCGCTCAAAGCTATGCTACTCTTGAGTCCCAAATCAAACACTGATAAAACTTCAAATGGCCCTAACTTCTATACGGTACGTCCTACACCTATCAAAGTTTGCAACATACAAATGCTTGTAACTTTTTACTGGAGCTTCATAAAACCTTGAAATTTTCTAACAATAAAGTACTCGTGCCGCTTGTCAATTTAAGCTATCGCTGAAAGCTATGCTACCCTTGAGTCCCAAATCAAACACTAATAAAACTTCAAATGGCCCTAACTTCTATAGGGTACTTGCTACACCTATCAAAGTTTGCAAGATACAAATGCTTGTAACTTTTTACTGGAGCGTCATAAAACCTTGAAATTTTGTAACAATAAAGTACTCGAGCCTCTTGTCAATTTAAGCCATCGCTCAAAGCTATGCTACCCTTGAGTCCAAAATCAAACACTGATAAAACTTCAATTGGCAATAACTTCTATACGGTACGTCCTACACCTATCAAAGTTTGCAATATACAAATGCTTGTAACTTTTTACTGGAGCGTCATAAAACCTTGAAATTTTGTAACAATAAAGTACTTGAGCCTCTTGTCAATTTAAGCTATCGCTCAAAGCTATGCTACCCTTGAGTCCCAAATCAAACACTGATAAAACTTCAAATGGCGCTAACTTCTGTACAGTTCGTCCTAAACCTATCAAAGTTTGCAACATACAAATGCTTGTAAGTTTTTAAACGAGCGTCATAAACCTTGAAATTTTTGTAACAATAAAGTACTCGAGCCTCTTTTCAATTTAAGCTATCGCTCAAAGCTATGCTACCCTTGAGTCCCAAATGAAACACTGATAAAACTTCAAATGGCCCTAATTTCTATATGGTACGTCCTACACCTATCAAAGTTTGCAACATACAAATGCTTGTAACTTTTTACTGGAGCGTCATAAAACCTTGAAATTTTGTAATAATAAAGTACTCGAGCCTCTTGTCAATTTAAGCTATCGCTCAAAGCTATGCTACCCTTGAGACCCAAATCAAACACTGATAAAACTTCAAATGGCCCTAACTTCTATACGGTACGTCCTACACCTATCAAAGTTTGCAATATACAAATGCTTGTAACTTTTTACTGGAGCGTCATAAAACCTTAGAATTTTGTAAAAAAAAAGTACTCGAGCCTCTAGTCAATTTAAGCTATCGCTCATAGCTATGCTACCCTTGAGTCCCAAATCAAACACTGACAAAACTTCAAATGGCCCTAACTTCTATACGGTACGTCCTACACCAATCAAAGTTTGCAACATACAAATGCTTGTAACTTTTTACTGGAGCCTCATAAAACCTTGAAATTTTCTAACAATAAAGTACTAGAGCCTCTGTCAATTTAAGCTATCGCTCAAACCTATGCTACCCTTGAGACCCAAATCAAACACTGATAAAACTTCAAATGGCCCTAACTTCTATACGGTACGTCCTACACCTATTAGAGTTTGCAACATACAAATGCTTGTAAGTTTTTACTGGAGCGTCATAAAACCTTGAAATTTTTGTAACAATAAAGTACTCGAGACTCTTGTCAATTTAAGCTATCGCTCAAAACTATGCTACCCTTGAGTCACAAATCAAACACTGATAAAACTTCAAATGGCCCTAACGTCTATACGGTACGTCCTACACCTATCAAAGTTTGCAATATACAAATGCTTGTAACTTTTTACTGGAGCGTCATAAAACCTTGAAATTTTGTAACAATAAAGTACTCGAGCCTCTTGTCAATTTAAGCTATCGCTCAAAGCTATGCTACCCTTGAGTCCCAAATCAAACACTGATAAAACTTCAATTGGCAATAACTTCTATACGGTACGTCCTACACCTATCAAAGTTTGCAATATACAAATGCTTGTAACTTTTTACTGGAGCGTCATAAAACCTTGAAATTTTGTAACAATAAAGTACTTGAGCCTCTTGTCAATTTACGCCATCGCTCAAAGCTATGCTACCCTTGAGTCCCAAATCGAACACTGATAAAACTTCAAATGACCCTAACTTCTATACGGTACGTCCTACACCTATCAAAGTTTGCAACATACAAATGCTTGTAACTTTTTACTGGAGCTTCATAAAACCTTGAAATTTTCTAACAATAAAGTACTCGAGCCGATTGTCAATTTAAGATATCGCTGAAAGCTATGCTACCCTTGAGTCCCAAATCAAACACTAATAAAACTTCAAATGGCCCTAACTTCTATAGGGTACGTGCTACACCTATCAAAGTTTGCAACATACAAATGCTTGTAACTTTTTACTGGAGCGTCATAAAACCTTGAAATTTTGTAACAATAAAGTACTCGAGCCTGTTGTCAATTTAAGCCATCGCTCAAAGCTATGCTACCCTTGAGTCCCAATTCAAACACTGATAAAACTTCAATTGGCAATAACTTCTATACGGTACGTCTTACATCTATCAAAGTTTGCAATGTACAAATGCTTGTAACTTTTTACTGGAGCGTCATAAAACCTTGAAATTTTTGTAACAATAAAGTACTCGAGACTCTTGTCAATTTAAGCTATCGCTCAAAACTATGCTAACCTTGAGTCCCAAATCAAACACTGATAAAACTTCAATTGGCAATAACTTCTATACGGTACGTCCTACATCTATCAAAGTTTGCAATATACAAATGCTTGTAACTTTTTACTGGAGCGTCATAAAACCTTGAAATTTTTGTAACAATAAAGTACTCGAGACTCTTGTCAATTTAAGCTATCGCTCAAAACTATGCTAACCTTGAGTCCCAAATCAAACACTGATAAAACTTCAAATGGCCCTAAAGTCTATACGGTACGTCCTACACCTATCAAAGTTTGCAACATACAAATGCTTGTAACTTTTTACTGGAGTTTCATAAAACCTTGAAATTTTCTAACAATAAAGTACTCGAGCCGCTTGTCAATTTAAGCTATCGCTGAAAGTTATGCTACCCTTGAGTCCCAAATCAAACACTAATAAAACTTCAAATGGCCCTATCTTCTATACGGTACGTGCTACACCTATCAAAGTTTGCAACATACAAATGCTTGTAACTTTTTACTGGAGCGTCATAAAATCTTGAAATTTTGTAACAATAAAGTACTCGAGCCTCTTGTAAATTTAAGCCATCGCTCAAAGCTATGCTACCCTTGAGTCCCAAATCAAACACTGATAAAACTTCAATTGGCAATAACTTCTATACGGTACGTCCTACACCTATCAAAGTTTGCAATATACAAATGCTTGTAACTTTTTACTGGAGCGTCATAAAACCTTGAAATTTTGTAACAATAAAGTACTTGAGCCTCCTGTCCATTTAAGCTATCGCTCAAAGCTATGCTACCCTTGAGTCCCAAATCAAACACTGATAAAACTTCAAATGGCCCTAACTTCTGTACAGTTCGTCCTAAACCTATCAAAGTTTGCAACATACAAATGCTTGTAAGTTTTTACTGGAGCGTCATAAAACCTAGAAATTTGTTAACTATAGAGTACTCGAGCCTCTTGTCAATTGAAGCTATTGCTCAAAGCAATGCTACCCTTGAGACCCAAATCAAACACTGATAAAACTTCAAATGGCCCTAACTTCTATACGGTACGTCCTACACCTATTAGAGTTTGCAACATACAAATGCTTGTAACTTTTTACTGGAGCGTCATAAAACCTTGAAATTTTTGTAACAATAAAGTACTCGAGACTCTTGTCAATTTAAGCTATCGCTCAAAACTATGCTATCCTTGAGTCCCAAATCAAACACTGATAAAACTTCAAATGACCCTAACGTCTATACGGTACGTCCTACACCTATCAAAGTTTGCAATATACAAATGCTTGTAACTTTTTACTGGAGCGTCATAAAACCTTGAAATTTTGTAACAATAAAGTACTCGAGCCTCTAGTCAATTTAAACTATCGCTCAAAGCTATGCTACTCTTGAGTCCCAAATCAAACACTGATAAAACTTCAAATGGCCCTAACTTCTATACGGTACGTCCTACACCTATCAAAGTTTGCAACATACAAATGCTTGTAACTTTTTACTGGAGCTTCATAAAACCTTGAAATTTTTGTAACAATAAAGTACTCGAGCCTCTTTTCAATTTAAGCTATCGCTCAAAGCTATGCTACCCTTGAGTCCCAAATGAAACACTGATAAAACTTCAAATGGCCCTAATTTCTATATGGTACGTCCTACACCTATCAAAGTTTGCAACATACAAATGCTTGTAACTTTTTACTGGAGCGTCATAAAACCTTGAAATTTTGTAATAATAAAGTACTCGAGCCTCTTGTCAATTTAAGCTATCGCTCAAAGCTATGCTACCCTTGAGACCCAAATCAAACACTGATAAAACTTCAAATGGCCCTAACTTCTATACGGTACGTCCTACACCTATCAAAGTTTGCAATATACAAATGCTTGTAACTTTTTACTGGAGCGTCATAAAACCTTAGAATTTTGTAAAAAAAAAGTACTCGAGCCTCTAGTCAATTTAAGCTATCGCTCATAGCTATGCTACCCTTGAGTCCCAAATCAAACACTGACAAAACTTCAAATGGCCCTAACTTCTATACGGTACGTCCTACACCAATCAAAGTTTGCAACATACAAATGCTTGTAACTTTTTACTGGAGCCTCATAAAACCTTGAAATTTTCTAACAATAAAGTACTAGAGCCTCTGTCAATTTAAGCTATCGCTCAAACCTATGCTACCCTTGAGACCCAAATCAAACACTGATAAAACTTCAAATGGCCCTAACTTCTATACGGTACGTCCTACACCTATTAGAGTTTGCAAGATACAAATGCTTGTAAGTTTTTACTGGAGCGTCATAAAACCTTGAAATTTTTGTAACAATAAAGTACTCGAGACTCTTGTCAATTTAAGCTATCGCTCAAAACTATGCTACCCTTGAGTCCCAAATCAAACACTGATAAAACTTCAAATGGCCCTAACGTCTATACGGTACGTCCTACACCTATCAAAGTTTGCAATATACAAATGCTTGTAACTTTTTACTGGAGCGTCATAAAACCTTGAAATTTTGTAACAATAAAGTACTCGAGCATCTTGTCAATTTAAGCTATCGCTCAAAGCTATGCTACCCTTGAGTCCCAAATCAAACACTGATAAAACTTCAAATGGCCTTAACTTCTATACGGTACGTCCTACACCTATCAAAGTTTGCAACATACAAATGCTTGTAACTTTTTACTGGAGCTTCATAAAACCTTGAAATTTTCTAACAATAAAGTACTCTAGCTGCTTGTCAATTTAAGCTATCGCTGAAAGCTATGCTACCCTTGAGTCCCAAATCAAACACTAATAAAACTTCAAATGGTCCTAACTTCTATACGGTACGTGCTACACCTATCAAAGTTTGCAACATACAAATGCTTGTAACTTTTTACTGGAGCGTCATAAAACCTTGAAATTTTGTAACAATAAAGTACTCGAGCCGCTTCTAAATTTAAGCCATCGCTCAAAGCTATGCTACCCTTGAGTCCCAAATCAAACACTGATAAAACTTCAATTGGCAATAACTTCCATACGGTACGTCCTACACTATCAAAGTTTGCAATATACAAATGCTTGTAACTTTTTACTGGAGCGTCATAAAACCTTGAAATTTTGTAACAATAAAGTACTCGAGCCTCTTGTCAATTTAAGCTATCGCTCAAAGCTGTGCTACCCTTGAGTCCCAAATCAAACACTGATAAAACTTCAAACGGCCCTAACTTCTATACAGTACGTCCTACACCTATCAAAGTTTGCAACATACAAATGCTTGTAACTTTTTACTGGAGCTTCATAAAACCTTGAAATTTTCTAACAATAAAGTACTCGAGCCGCTTGTCAATTTAAGCTATCGCTGAAAGTTATGCTACCCTTGAGTCCCAAATCAAACACTAATAAAACTTCAAATGGCCCTATCTTCTATACGGTACGTGCTACACCATCAAAGTTTGCAATATACAAATGCTTGTAACTTTTTACTGGAGCGTCATAAAATCTTGAAATTTTGTAACAATAAAGTACTCGAGCCTCTTGTAAATTTAAGCCATCGCTCAAAGCTATGCTACCCTTGAGTCCCAAATCAAACACTGATAAAACTTCAATTGGCAATAACTTCTATACGGTACGTCCTACACCTATCAAAGTTTGCAATATACAAATGCTTGTAACTTTTTACTGGAGCGTCATAAAACCTTGAAATTTTGTAACAATAAAGTACTTGAGCCTCCTGTCCATTTAAGCTATCGCTCAAAGCTATGCTACCCTTGAGTCCCAAATCAAACACTGATAAAACTTCAAATGGCCCTAACTTCTGTACAGTTCGTCCTAAACCTATCAAAGTTTGCAACATACAAATGCTTGTAAGTTTTTACTGGAGCGTCATAAAACCTAGAAATTGGTTAACTATAGAGTACTCGAGCCTCTTGTCAATTTAAGCTATTGCTCAAAGCAATGCTACCCTTGAGTCCCAAATCAAACACTGATAAAACTTCAAATGGCCCTAACTTCTATACGGTACGTCCTACACCTATCAGAGTTTGCAACATACAAATGCTTGTAACTTTTTACTGGAGCGTCATAAAACCTTGAAATTTTTGTAACAATAAAGTACTCGAGACTCTTGTCAATTTAAGCTATCGCTCAAAACTATGCTACCCTTGAGTCCCAAATCAAACACTGATAAAACTTCAAATGAGCCTAACTTCTATACGGTACGTCCTACACCTATCAAAGTTTGCAATATACAAATGCTTGTAACTTTTTACTGGAGCGTCATAAAACCTTGAAATTTTGTAACAATAAAGTACTCGAGCCTCTAGTCAATTTAAACTATCGCTCAAAGCTATGCTACTCTTGAGTCCCAAATCAAACACTGATAAAACTTCAAATGGCCCTAACTTCTATAAGGTACGTCCTACACCTATCAAAGTTTGCAACATACAAATGCTTGTAACTTTTTACTGGAGCTAAATAAAACCTTGAAATTTTCTAACAATAAAGTACTCGTGCCGCTTGTCAATTTAAGCTATCGCTGAAAGCTATGCTACCCTTGAGTCCCAAATCAAACACTAATAAAACTTCAAATGGCCCTAACTTCTATAGGGTACTTGCTACACCTATCAAAGTTTGCAACATACAAATGCTTGTAACTTTTTACTGGAGCGTCATAAAACCTTGAAATTTTGTAACAATAAAGTACTCGAGCCTCTTGTCAATTTAAGCCATCGCTCAAAGCTATGCTACCCTTGAGTCCAAAATCAAACACTGATAAAACTTCAACTGGCAATAACTTCTATACGGTACGTCCTACACCTATCAAAGTTTGCAATATACAAATGCTTGTAACTTTTTACTGGAGCGTCATAAAACCTTGAAATTTTGTAACAATAAAGTACTTGAGCCTCTTGTCAATTTAAGCTATCGCTCAAAGCTATGCTACCCTTGAGTCCCAAATCAAACACTGATAAATCTTCAAATGGCCCTAACTTCTGTACAGTTCGTCCTAAACCTATCAAAGTTTGCCACATACAAATGCTTGTAAGTTTTTAAACGAGCGTCATAAACCTTGAAATTTTTGTAACAATAAAGTACTCGAGCCTCTTTTCAATTTAAGCTATCGCTCAAAGCTATGCTACCCTTGAGTCCCAAATGAAACACTGATAAAACTTCAAATGGCCCTAATTTCTATATGGTACGTCCTACACCTATCAAAGTTTGCAACATACAAATGCTTGTAACTTTTTACTGGAGCGTCATAAAACCTTGAATTTTTGTAATAATAAAGTACTCGAGCCTCTTGTCAATTTAAGCTATCGCTCAAAGCTATGCTACCCTTGAGACCCAAATCAAACACTGATAAAACTTCAAATGGCCCTAAATTCTATACGGTACGTCCTACACCTATCAAAGTTTGCAATATACAAATGCTTGTAACTTTTTACTGGAGCGTCATAAAACCTTAGAATTTTGTAAAAAAAAAGTACACGAGCCGCTAGTCAATTTAAGTTATCGCTCATAGCTATGCTACCCTTGAGTCCCAAATCAAACACTGACAAAACTTCAAATGGCCCTAACTTCTATACGGTACGTCCTACACCAATCAAAGTTTGCAACATACAAATGCTTATAACTTTTTACTGGAGCCTCATAAAACCTTTAAATTTTCTAACAATAAAGTACTAGAGCCTCTGTCAATTTAAGCTATCGCTCAAACCTATGCTACCCTTGAGACCCAAATCAAACACTGATAAAACTTCAAGTGGCCCTAACTTCTATACGGTACGTCCTACACCTATTAGAGTTTGCAACATACAAATGCTTGTAAGTTTTTACTGGAGCGTCATAAAACCTTGAAATTTTTGTAACAATAAAGTACTCGAGACTCTTCTCAATTTAAGCTATCGCTCAAAACTATGCTACCCTTGAGTCCCAAATCAAACACTGATAAAACTTCAAATGGCCCTAACGTCTATACGGTACGTCCTACACCTATCAAAGTTTGCAATATACAAATGCTTGTAACTTTTTACTGGAGCCTCATAAAACCTTGAAATTTTGTAACAATAAAGTACTCGAGCCTCTTGTCAATTGAAGCTATCGCACAAAGCTATGCTACCCTTGAGTCCCAAATCAAACACTGATAAAACTTCAAATGGCCTTAACTTCTATACGGTACGTCCTACACCTATCAAAGTTTGCAACATACAAATGCTTGTAACTTTTTACTGGAGCTTCATAAAACCTTGAAATTTTCTAACAATAAAGTACTCGAGCCGCTTGTCAATTTAAGCTATCGCTGAAAGCTATGCTACCCTTGAGTCCCAAATCAAACACTAATAAAACTTCAAATGGTCCTAACTTCTATACGGTACGTGCTACACCTATCAAAGTTTGCAACATACAAATGCTTGTAACTTTTTACTGGAGCGTCATAAAACCTTGAAATTTTGTAACAATAAAGTACTCGAGCCTCTTGTAAATTTAAGCCATCGCTCAAAGCTATGCTACCCTTGAGTCCCAAATCAAACACTGATAAAACTTCAATTGGCAATAACTTCCATACGGTACGTCCTACACCTATCAAAGTTTGCAATATACAAATGCTTGTAACTTTTTACTGGAGCGTCATAAAACCTTGAAATTTTGGAACAATAAAGTACTTGAGCCTCCTGTCAATTTAAGCTATCGCTCAAAGCTATGCTACCCTTGAGTCCCAAATCAAACACTGATAAAACTTCAAATGGCCCTAACTTCTGTACAGTTCGTCCTAAACCTATCAAAGTTTGCAACATACAAATGCTTGTAAGTTTTTACTGGAGCGTCATAAACCTTGAAATTTTTCTAATAATAAAGTACTCGAGCCTCTTGTCAATTTAAGCTATCGCTCAAAGCTATGCTACCCTTGAGTCCCAAATCAAACACTGATAAAACTTCAAATGGCCCTAACTTCTATACGGTACGTCCTACACCAATCAAAGCTTGCAACATACAAATGCTTGTAACTTTTTACTGGAGCCTCATAAACCCTTGAACTTTTCTAACAATAAAGTACTAGAGCCTCTGTCAATTTAAGCTATCGCTCAAACCTATGCTGCCCTTGAGACCCAAATCAAACACTGATAAAACTTCAAATGGCCCTAACTTCTATACGGTACGTCCTACACCTATTAGAGTTTGCAACATACAAATGCTTGTAAGTTTTTACTGGAGCGTCATAAAACCTTGAAATTGTTGTAACAATAAAGTACTCGAGACTCTTGTCAATTTAAGCTATCGCTCAAAACTATGCTACCCTTGAGTCCCAAATCAAACACTGATAAAACTTCAAATGGCCCTAACGTCTATACGGTACGTCCTACACATATCAAAGTTTGCAATATACAAATGCTCGTAACTTTTTACTGGAGCGTCATAAAACCTTGAAATTTTGTAACAATAAAGTACTCGAGCCTCTTGTCAATTTAAGCTATCGCTCAAAGCTATGCTACCCTTGAGTCCCAGATCAAACACTGATAAAACTTCAAATGGCCCTAACTTCTATACGGTACGTCCTACACCTATCAAAGTTTGCAACATACAAATGCTTGTAACTTTTTACTGGAGCTTCATAAAACCTTGAAATTTTCTAACAATAAAGTACTCGATCCGCTTGTCAATTTAAGCTATCGCTGAAAGCTATGCTACCCTTGAGACCCAAATCAAACACTAATAAAACTTTATATGGTCCTAACTTCTATACGGTACGTGCTACACCTATCAAAGTTTGCAACATACAAATGCCTGTAACTTTTAACTGGAGCGTCATAAAATCTTGAAATTTTGTAACAATAAAGTACTCGAGCCTCTTGTAAATTTAAGCCATCGCTCAAAGCTATGCTACCCTTGAGTCCCAAATCAAACACTGATAAAACTTCAATTGGCAATAACTTCCATACGGTACGTCCTACACCTATCAAAGTTTGCAATATACAAATGCTTGTAACTTTTTACTGGAGCGTCATAAAACCTTGAAATTTTGTAACAATAAAGTACTTGAGCCTCCTGTCAATTTAAGCTATCGCTCAAAGCTATGCTACCCTTGAGTCCCAAATCAAACACTGATAAAACTTCAAATGGCCCTAACTTCTGTACAGTTCGTCCTAAACCTATCAAAGTTTGCAACATACAAATGCTTGTAAGTTTTTACTAGAGCGTCATAAACCTTGAAATTTTTGTAACAATAAAGTACTCGAGCCTCTTTTCAATTTAAGCTATCGCTCAAAGCTATTCTACCCTTGAGTCCCAAATCAAACACTGATAAAACTTCAAATGGCCCTAACTTCTATACGGTACGTCCTACACCTATCAAAGTTTGCAATATACAAATGCTTGTAACTTTTTACTGGAGCGTCATAAAACCTTGAAATTTTGTAACAATAAAGTACTCGAGCCGCTTGTCAATTTAAGCTATCGCTGAAAGCTATGCTACCCTTGAGTCCCAAATCAAACACTAATAAAACTTCATATGGTCCTAACTTCTATACGGTACGTGCTACACCTATCAAAGTTTGCAACATACAAATGCTTGTAACTTTTTACTGGAGCGTCATAAAACCTTGAAATTTTGTAACAATAAAGTACTCGAGCCTCTTGTCAATTTAAGCTATCGCTCAAAGCTATGCTACCCTTGAGTCCCAAATCAAACACTGATAAAACTTCAAATGGCCCTAACTTCTATACGGTACGTCCTACACCTATCAAAGTTTGCAACATACAAATGCTTGTAACTTTTTACTGGAGCTTCATAAAACCTTGAAATTTTCTAACAATAAAGTACTCGAGCCGCTTGTCAATTTAAGCTATCGCTGAAAGCTATGCTACCCTTGAGTCCCAAATCAAACACTAATAAAACTTCAAATGGTCCTAACTTCTATACGGTACGTGCTACACCTATCAAAATTTGCAACATACAAATGCTTGTAACTTTTTACTGGAGCGTCATAAAACCTTGAAATTTTGTAACAATAAAGTACTCGAGCCTCTTGTAAATTTAAGCCATCGCTCAAAGCTATGCTACCCTTGAGTCCCAAATCAAACACTGATAAAACTTCAATTGGCAATAACTTCCATACGGTACGTCCTACACCTATCAAAGTTTGCAATATACAAATGCTTGTAACTTTTTACTGGAGCGTCATAAAACCTTGAAATTTTGGAACAATAAAGTACTTGAGCCTCCTGTCAATTTAAGCTATCGCTCAAAGCTATGCTACCCTTGAGTCCCAAATCAAACACTGATAAAACTTCAAATGGCCCTAACTTCTGTACAGTTCGTCCTAAACCTATCAAAGTTTGCAACATACAAATGCTTGTAAGTTTTTACTGGAGCGTCATAAACCTTGAAATTTTTGTAATAATAAAGTACTCGAGCCTCTTGTCAATTTAAGCTATCGCTCAAAGCTATGCTACCCTTGAGTCCCAAATCAAACACTGATAAAACTTCAAATGGCCCTAACTTCTATACGGTACGTCCTACACCAATCAAAGCTTGCAACATACAAATGCTTGTAACTTTTTACTGGAGCCTCATAAACCCTTGAACTTTTCTAACAATAAAGTACTAGAGCCTCTGTCAATTTAAGCTATCGCTCAAACCTATGCTACCCTTGAGACCCAAATCAAACACTGATAAAACTTCAAATGGCCCTAACTTCTATACGGTACGTCCTACACCTATTAGAGTTTGCAACATACAAATGCTTGTAAGTTTTTACTGGAGCGTCATAAAACCTTGAAATTGTTGTAACAATAAAGTACTCGAGACTCTTGTCAATTTAAGCTATCGCTCAAAACTATGCTACCCTTGAGTCCCAAATCAAACACTGATAAAACTTCAAATGGCCCTAACGTCTATACGGTACGTCCTACACATATCAAAGTTTGCAATATACAAATGCTCGTAACTTTTTACTGGAGCGTCATAAAACCTTGAAATTTTGTAACAATAAAGTACTCGAGCCTCTTGTCAATTTAAGCTATCGCTCAAAGCTATGCTACCCTTGAGTCCCAGATCAAACACTGATAAAACTTCAAATGGCCCTAACTTCTATACGGTACGTCCTACACCTATCAAAGTTTGCAACATACAAATGCTTGTAACTTTTTACTGGAGCTTCATAAAACCTTGAAATTTTCTAACAATAAAGTACTCGATCCGCTTGTCAATTTAAGCTATCGCTGAAAGCTATGCTACCCTTCAGACCCAAATCAAACACTAATAAAACTTTATATGGTCCTAACTTCTATACGGTACGTGCTACACCTATCAAAGTTTGCAACATACAAATGCCTGTAACTTTTAACTGGAGCGTCATAAAATCTTGAAATTTTGTAACAATAAAGTACTCGAGCCTCTTGTAAATTTAAGCCATCGCTCAAAGCTATGCTACCCTTGAGTCCCAAATCAAACACTGATAAAACTTCAATTGGCAATAACTTCCATACGGTACGTCCTACACCTATCAAAGTTTGCAATATACAAATGCTTGTAACTTTTTACTGGAGCGTCATAAACCTTGAAATTTTGTAACAATAAAGTACTTGAGCCTCCTGTCAATTTAAGCTATCGCTCAAAGCTATGCTACCCTTGAGTCCCAAATCAAACACTGATAAAACTTCAAATGGCCCTAACTTCTGTACAGTTCGTCCTAAACCTATCAAAGTTTGCAACATACAAATGCTTGTAAGTTTTTACTAGAGCGTCATAAACCTTGAAATTTTTGTAACAATAAAGTACTCGAGCCTCTTTTCAATTTAAGCTATCGCTCAAAGCTATTCTACCCTTGAGTCCCAAATCAAACACTGATAAAACTTCAAATGGCCCTAACTTCTATACGGTACGTCCTACACCTATCAAAGTTTGCAATATACAAATGCTTGTAACTTTTTACTGAAGCGTCATAAAACCTTGAAATTTTGTAACAATAAAGTACTCGAGCCGCTTGTCAATTTAAGCTATCGCTGAAAGCTATGCCACCCTTGAGTCCCAAATCAAACACTAATAAAACTTCATATGGTCCTAACTTCTATACGGTACGTGCTACACCTATCAAAGTTTGCAACATACAAATGCTTGTAACTTTTTACTGGAGCGTCATAAAACCTTGAAATTTTGTAACAATAAAGTACTCGAGCCTCTTGTCAATTTAAGCTATCGCTCAAAGCTATGCTACCCTTGAGTCCCAAATCAAACACTGATAAAACTTCAAATGGCCCTAACTTCTATACGGTACGTCCTACACCTATCAAAGTTTGCAACATACAAATGCTTGTAACTTTTTACTGGAGCTTCATAAAACCTTGAAATTTTCTAACAATAAAGTACTCGAGCCGCTTGTCAATTTAAGCTATCGCTGAAAGCTATGCTACCCTTGAGACCCAAATCAAACACTAATAAAACTTTATATGGTCCTAACTTCTATACGGTACGTGCTACACCTATCAAAGTTTGCAACATACAAATGCTTGTAAGTTTTTACTAGAGCGTCATAAACCTTGAAATTTTTGTAACAATAAAGTACTCGAGCCTCTTTTCAATTTAAGCTATCGCTCAAAGCTATTCTACCATTGAGTCCCAAATCAAACACTGATAAAACTTCAAATGGCCCTAACTTCTATACGGTACGTCCTACACCTATCAAAGTTTGCAATATACAAATGCTTGTAACTTTTTACTGGAGCGTCATAAAACCTTGAAATTTTGTAACAATAAAGTACTCGAGCCGCTTGTCAATTTAAGCTATCGCTGAAAGCTATGCTACCCTTGAGTCCCAAATCAAACACTAATAAAACTTCATATGGTCCTAACTTCTATACGGTACGTCCTACACCTATCAAAGTTTGCAACATACAAATGCTTGTAACTTTTTACTGGAGCGTCATAAAACCTTGAAATTTTGTAACAATAAAGTACTCGAGCCTCTTGTCAATTTAAGCTATCGCTCAAAGCTATGCTACCCCTGAGTCCCAAATCAAACACTGATAAAACTTCAAATGGCCCTAACTTCTATACGGTACGTCCTACACCTATCAAAGTTTGCAACATACAAATGCTTGTAACTTTTTACTGGAGCTTCATAAAACCTTGAAATTTTCTAACAATAAAGTACTCGAGCCGCTTGTCAATTTAAGCTATCGCTGAAAGCTATGCTACCCTTGAGACCCAAATCAAACACTAATAAAACTTCATATGGTCCTAACTTCTATACGGTACGTGCTACACCTATCAAAGTTTGCAACATACAAATGCTTGTAACTTTTTACTGGAGCGTCATAAAACCTTGAAATTTTGTAACAATAAAGTACTCGAGCCTCTTGTAAATTTAAGCCATCGCTCAAAGCTATGCTACCCTTGAGTCCCAAATCAAACACTGATAAAACTTCAATTGGCAATAACTTCCATACGGTACGTCCTACACCTATCAAAGTTTGCAATATACAAATGCTTGTAACTTTTTACTCTAGCGTCATAAAACCTTGAAATTTTGTAACAATAAAGTACTTGAGCCTCCTGTCAATTTAAGCTATCGCTCAAAGCTATGCTACCCTTGAGTCCCAAATCAAACACTGATAAAACTTCAAATGGCCCTAACTTCTGTACAGTTCGTCCTAAACCTATCAAAGTTTGCAACATACAAATGCTTGTAAGTTTTTACTAGAGCGCCATAAAACTTGAAATTTTTGTAACAATAAAGTACTCGAGCCTCTTTTCAATTTAAGCTATCGCTCAAAGCTATTCTACCCTTGAGTCCCAAATCAAACACTGATAAAACTTCAAATGGCCCTAACTTCTATACGGTACGTCCTACACCTATCAAAGTTTGCAATATACAAATGCTTGTAACTTTTTACTGGAGCGTCATAAAACCTTGAAATTTTGTAACAATAAAGTACTCGAGCCGCTTGTCAATTTAAGCTATCGCTGAAAGCTATGCTACCCTTGAGTCCCAAATCAAATACTAATAAAACTTCATATGGTCCTAACTTCTATACGGTATGTGCTACACCTATCAAAGTTTGCAACATACAATTGCTTGTAACTTTTTACTGGAGCGTCATAAAACCTTGAAATTTTGTAACAATAAAGTACTCGAGCCTCTTGTAAATTTAAGCCATCGCTCAAAGCTATGCTACCCTTGAGTCCCAAATCAAACACTGATAAAACTTCAAATGGCTCCAACTTCTATACGGTACGTCCTACACTTATCAAAGTTTGCAACATACAAATGCTTGTAACTTTTTACTGGAGCGTCATAAAACCTTGAAATTTTGTAACAATAAAGTACTCGAGCCTCTTTTCAATTTAAGCTATCGCTCAAAGCTATGCTACCCTTGAGTCCCAAATCAAACACTGATAAAACTTCAAATGACTCCAACTTCTATACGGTACGTCCTACAGCTATCAAAGTTTGCAACATACAAATGCTTGTAACTTTTTACTGGAGCGTCATAAAACCTTGAAATTTGTTAACTATAAAGTACTCAAGCCTCTTGTCAATTTAAGCTATTGCTCAAAGCAATGCTACCCTTGAGTCCCAAATCAAACACTGATAAAACTTCAAATGGCCCTAACTTCTATAAGGTACGTCCTACACCTATCAAAGTTTGCAATATACAAATGCTTGTAACTTTTTACTGGAGCGTCATAAAACCTTGAAATTTTGTAAAAAAAAGTACTCGAGCGTCTTGTCAATTTAAGCTATCGCTCATAGCTATGCTACCCTTGAGTCCCAAATCAAACACTGACAAAACTTCAAATGGCCCTAACTTCTATACGGTACGTCCTACACCTATCAAAGTTTGCAACATACAAATGCTTGTAACTTTTTACTGGAGCATCATAAAACCTTGAAATTTTCTAACAATAAAGAATTAGAGCCTCTGTCAATTTAAGCTATCGCTCAAACCTATGCTACCCTTGAGACCCAAATCAAACACTGATAAAACTTCAAATGGCCCTAACTTCTATACGGTACGTCCTACACCTATCAAAGTTTGCAACATACAAATGCTTGTAACTTTTTACTGGAGCGTCATAAAACCTTGAAATTTTTGTAACAATAAAGTACACGAGCCGCTTGTCAATTTAAGCTATCGCTGAAGGCTACCCTTGAGTCCCAAATCAAACACTAATAAAACTTCAAATGGCCCTAACTTCTATACGGTACGTCCTACACCTATCAAAGTTTGCAACATACAAATGCTTGTAACTTTTTACTGGAGCGTCATAAAACCTTCAAATTTAGTAATAATAAATTACTCGAGCCTCTTGTCAATTTAAGCTATCGCTCAAAGCTATGCTACCCTTGAGACCCAAATCAAACACTGATAAAACTTCAAATGGCCCTAACTTCTATACTGTACGTCCTACACCTATCAAAGTTTGCAATATACAAATGCTTGTAACTTTTTACTGGAGCGTCATAAAACCTTGAAATTTTGTAAAAAAAAAGTACTCGAGCCTCTTGTCAATTTAAGCTATCGCTCATAGCTATGCTACCCTTGAGTCCCAAATCAAACACTGACAAAACTTCAAATGGCCCTAACTTCTATACGGTATGTCCTACACCAATCAAAGTTTGCAACATACAAATGCTTGTAACTTTTTACTGGAGCATCATAAAACCTTGAAATTTTCTAACAATAAAGTACTAGAGCCTCTGTCAATTTAAGCTATCGCTCAAACCTATGCTACACTTGAGACCCAAATCAAACACTGATAAAACTTCAAATGGCCCTAACGTCTATACGGTACGTCCTACACCTATCAAAGATTGCAATATACAAATGCTTGTAACTTTTTACTGGAGCGTCATAAAACCTTGAAATTTTGTAACAATAAAGTACTCGAGCCTCTTGTCAATTTAAGCTATCGCTCAAAGCTATGCTACCCTTGAGTCCCAAATCAAACACTGATAAAACTTCAAATGGCCCTAACTTCTATACGGTACGTCCTACACCTATCAAAGTTTGCAACATACAAATGCTTGTAACTTTTTACTGGAGCTTCATAAAACCTTGAAATTTTCTAACAATAAAGTACTCGAGCCGCTTGTCAATTTAAGCTATCGCTGAAAGCTATGCTACCCTTAGGTCCCAAATCAAACACTAATAAAACTTCAAATGGCCCTAACTTCTATACGCTACGTGCTACACCTATCAAAGTTTGCAACATACAAATGCTTGTAACTTTTTACTGGAGCGTCATAAAACCTTGAAATTTTGTAACAATAAAGTACTCGAGTCTCTTTTCAATTTAAGCTATCGCTCAAAGCTATGCTACCCTTGAGTCCCAAATCAACACTGATAAAACTTCAAATGGCCCCAACTTCTATACGGTACATCCTACACCTATCAAAGTTTGCAACATACAAATGCTTCTAACTTTTTACTGGAGCGTCATAAAACCTTGAAATTTGTTAACTATAAAGTACTCGAGCCTCTTGTCAATGTAAGCTATTGTTCAAAGCAATGCTACCCTTGAGTCCCAAATCAAACACTGATAAAACTTCAAATGGCCCTAACTTCTATACGGTACGTCCTACACCTATCAAAGTTTGCAATATACAAATGCTTGTAAGTTTTTACTGGAGCGTCACCTAGAAATTTTGTAAAAAAAAGTACTCGAGCCTCTTGTCAATCTAAGCTATCGCTCATAGCTATGCTACCCTTGAGTCCCTAATCAAACACTGACAAAACTTCAAATGGCCCCAAATTCTATACGGTACATCCTACACCTATCAAAGTTTGCAACATACAAATGCTTGTAACTTTTTACTGGAGCATCATAAAAGCTTGAAATATTCTAACAATAAAGTACTAGAGCCTCTGTCAATTTAAGCTATCGCTCAAACCTATGCTACCCTTGAGACCCAAATCAAACACTGATAAAACTTCAAATGGCCCTAACTTCTATACGGTACGTCCTACACCTATCAGAGTTTGCAACATACAAATGCTTGTAACTTTTTACTGGAGCGTCATAAAACCTTGAAATTTTTGTAACAATAAAGTACTCGAGACTCTTGTCAACTTAAGCCATCGCTCAAAGCTATGCTACCCTTGAGTCCCAAATCAAACACTGATAAAACTTCAAATGGCCGTAAGTTCTACACGGTACGTCCTACACCTATCAAAGTTTTCAACATACAAATACTTGTAACTTTTTACTGGAGCGTCATAAAACCTTGAAATTTTGTAACAATAAAGTACTCGAGCCTCTTGTTAATTTAAGCTATCGCTCAAAGCTATGCTACCCTTGAGTCCCAAATCAAACACTGATAAAACTTCAAATGGCCCTAACTTCTATACGGTACGTCCTACACCTATCAAAGTTTGCAACATACAAATGCTTGTAACTATTTACTGGAGCGTCATAAAACCTTGAAATTTTTGTAACAATAAAGTACTCGAGACTCTTGTCAACTTAAGCCATCGCTCAAAGCTATGCTACCCTTGAGTCCCAAATCAAACACTGATAAAACTTCAAATGGACCTAAGTTCTATACGGTACATCCTACACCTATCAAAGTTTGCAACATACAAATGCTTGTAACTTTTTACTGGAGCATCATAAAAGCTTGAAATATTCTAACAATAAAGTACTAGAGCCTCTGTCAATTTAAGCTATCGCTCAAACCTATGCTACCCTTGAGACCCAAATCAAACACTGATAAAACTTCAAATGGCCCTAACTTCTATACGGTACGTCCTACACCTATCAGAGTTTGCAACATACAAATGCTTGTAACTTTTTACTGGAGCGTCATAAAACCTTGAAATTTTTGTAACAATAAAGTACTCGAGACTCTTGTCAACTTAAGCCATCGCTCAAAGCTATGCTACCCTTGAGTCCCAAATCAAACACTGATAAAACTTCAAATGGCCCTAATTTCTATATGGTACGTCCTACGCCTATCAAAGTTTGCAACATACAAATGCTTGTTACTTTTTACTGGAGCGTCATAAAACCTTGAAATTTTGTAATAATAAAGTACTGGAGCCTCTTGTCAATTTAAGCTATCGCTTAAAGCTATGCTACCCTTGAGACCCAAATCAAACACTGATAAAACTTCAAATGGCCCTAACTTCTATACGGTACGTCCTACACCTATCAAAGTTTGCAATATACAAATGCTTGTAACTTTTTACTGGAGCGTCATAAAACTTTAGAATTTTGTAAAAAAAAAAGTACTCGAGCCTCTTGTCAATTTAAGCTATCGCTCATAGCTATGCTACCCTTGAGTCCCAAATCAAACACTAACAAAACTTCAAATGGCCCTAACTTCTATACGGTACGTCCTACACCAATCAAAGTTTGCAACATACAAATGCTTGTAACTTTTTACTGGAGCCACATAAAACCTTGAAATTTTGTAACAATAAAGTACTAGAGCCTCAGTCAATTAAAGCTATCGCTCAAACCTATGCTACCCTTGAGACCCAAATCAAACACTGATAAAACTTCAAATGGCCCTAACTTCTATACGGTACGTCCTAAATCTATTAGAGTTTGCAACATACAAATGCTTGTAAGTTTTTACTGGATCGTCATAAAACCTTGAAATTTTTGTAACAATAAAGTACTCTTGTCAATTTAAGCTATCGGTCAAAACTATGCTACCCTTGAGTCCCAAATCAAACACTGATAAAACTTCAAATGGCCCTAACGTCTATACGGTACGTCCTACACCTATCAAAGTTTGCAATATACAAATGCTTGTAACTTTTTACTGGAGCGTCATAAAACCTTGAAATTTTGTAACAATAAAGTACTCGAGCCGCTTGTCAATTTAAGCTATCGCTGAAAGCTATGCTACCCTTGAGTCCCAAATCAAACACTAATAAAACTTCAAATGGCCCTAACTTCTATACGGTACGTGCTACACCTATCAAAGTTTGCAACATACAAATGCTTGTAACTTTTTTCTGGAGCGTCATAAAACCTTCAAATTTTGTAACAATAAAGTACTCGAGCCTCTTGTAAATTTAAGCCATCGCTCAAAGCTATGCTACCCTTGAGTCCCAAATCAAACACTGATAAAACTTCAATTGGCAATAACTTCCATACGGTACGTCCTACACCTATCAAAGTTTGCAATATACAAATGCTTGTAACTTTTTACTGGAGCGTCATAAAACCTTGAAATTTTGTAACAATAAAGTACTTGAGCCTCCTGTCAATTTAAGCTATCGCTCAAAGCTATGCTACCCTTGAGCCCCAAATCAAACACTGATAAAACTTCAAATGGCCCTAACTTCTGTACAGTTCGTCCTAAACCTATAAAAGTTTGCAACATACAAATGCTTGTAAGTTTTTACTGGAGCGTCATAAACCTTGAAATTTTTATAACAATAAAGTACTCGAGCCTCTTTTCAATTTAAGCTATCGCTCAAAGCTATGCTACCCTTGAGTCCCAAATCAAACACTGATAAAACTTCAAATGGCCCTAATTTCTATATGGTACGTCCTACACCTATCAAAGTTTGCAACATACAAATGCTTGTAACTTTTTACTGGAGCGTCATAAAACCTTGAAATTTTGTAATAATAAAGTACTCGAGCCTCTTGTCAATTTAAGCTATCGCTCAAAGCTATGCTACCCTTGAGTCCCAAATCAAACACTGATAAAACTTCAAATGGCTCCAACTTCTATACGGTACGTCCTACACTTATCAAAGTTTGCAACATACAAATGCTTGTAACTTTTTACTGGAGCGTCATAAAACCTTGAAATTTTGTAACAATAAAGTACTCGAGCCTCTTTTCAATTTAAGCTATCGCTCAAAGCTATGCTACCCTTGAGTCCCAAATCAAACACTGATAAAACTTCAAATGGCCCTAAGTTCTATACGGTACGTCCTACACCTATCAAAGTTTGCAACATACAAATGCTTGTAACTTTTTACTGGAGCGTCATAAAACCTTGAAATTTTGTAACAATAAAGTACTCGAGCCTCTTGTTAATTTAAGCTATCGCTCAAAGCTATGCTACCCTTGAGTGCCAAATCAAACACTGATAAAACTTCAAACGGCCCTAACTTCTATACGGTACGTCCTACAGCTATCAAAGTTTGCAACATACAAATGCTTGTCACTTTTTACTGGAGCGTCATAAAACCTTGAAATTTGTTAACTATAAAGTACTCGAGCCTCTTGTCAATTTAAGCTATTGCTCAAAGTAATGCTACCCTTGAGTCCCAAATCAAACACTGATAAAACTTCAAATGACCCTAACTTCTATACGCTACGTCCTACACCTATCAAAGTTTGCAATATACAAATGCTTGTAACTTTTTACTGGAGCGTCATAAAACCTTGAAATTTTGTAAAAAAAAAAGTACTCGAGCCTCTTGTCAATTTAAGCTCTCGCTCATAGCTATGCTACCCTTGAGTCCCAAATCAAACACTGACAAAACTTCAAATGGCCCTAACTTCTATACGGTACGTCCTACACCTTTCAAAGTTTGCAACATACAAATGCTTGTAACTTTTTACTGGAGCATCATAAAACCTTGAAATTTTCTAACAATAAAGTACTAGAGCCTCTGTCAATTGAAGCTATCGCTCAAACCTATGCTACCCTTGAGACCCAAATCAAACACTGATAAAACTTCAAATGGCCCTAACTTCTATACGGTACGTCCTACACCTATTAGAGTTTGCAACTTACAAATGCTTGTAAGTTTTTACTGGAGCGTCATAAAACCTTGAAATTTTTGTAACAATAAAGTACTCGAGACTCTTGTCAATTTAAGCTATCGCTCAAAACTATGCTACCCTTGAGTCCCAAATCAAACACTGATAAAACTTCAAATGGCCCTAACGTCTATACGGTACGTCCTACACCTATCAAAGTTTGCAATATAGAAATGCTTGTAACTTTTTACTGGAGCGTCATAAAACCTTGAAATTTTGTAACAATAAAGTACTCGAGCCTCTTGTAAATTTAAGCTATCGCTCAAAACTATGCTACCCTTGAGTCCCAAATCAAACACTGATAAAACTTCAAATGGCCCTAACGTCTATACGGTACGTCCTACACCTATCAAAGTTTGCAATATACAAATGCTTATAACTTTTTACTGGAGCGTCATAAAACCTTGAAATTTTGTAATAATAAATTACTCGAGCCTCTTGTCAATTTAAGCTATCGCTCAAAGCTATGCTACCCTTGAGTCCCAAATCAAACACTGATAAAACTTCAAATGGCCCTAACTTGTATACGGTACATCATACACCTATCAAAGTTTGCAACATACAAATGCTTGTAACTTTTTACTGGAGCGTCATAAAACCTTGAAATTTTGTAATAATAAATTACTCGAGCCTCTTGTCAATTTAAGCTATCGCTCAAAGCTATGCTACCCTTGAGACCCGAATCAAACACAGATAAAACTTCAAATGGCCCTAACTTCTATACGGAACGTCCTACACCTATCAAAATTTGCAATATACAAATGCTTGTAACTTTTTACTGGAGCATCATAAAACCTTGAAATTTTCTAACAATAAAGTACTAGAGCCTCTGTCAATTTAAGCTATCGCTCAAACCTATGCTACCCTTGAGACCCAAATCAAACACTGATAAAACTTCAAATGGCCCTAACTTCTATACGGTACGTCCTACACCTATTAGAGTTTGCAACTTACAAATGCTTGTAAGTTTTTACTGGAGCGTCATAAAACCTTGAAATTTTTGTAACAATAAAGTACTCGAGACTCTTGTCAATTTAAGCTATCGCTCAAAACTATGCTACCCTTGAGTCCCAAATCAAACACTGATAAAACTTCAAATGGCCCTAACGTCTATACGGTACGTCCTACACCTATCAAAGTTTGCAATATACAAATGCTTGTAACTTTTTACTGGAGCGTCATAAAACCTTGAAATTTTGTAACAATAAAGTACTCGAGCCTCTTGTAAATTTAAGCCATCGCTCAAAGCTATGCTACCCTTGAGTCCCAAATTAAACACTGATAAAACTTCAATTGGCAATAACTTCCATACGGTACGTCCTACACCTATCAAAGTTTGCAATATACAAATGCTTGTAACTTTTTACTGGAGCGTCATAAAACCTTGAAATTTTGTAACAATAAAGTACTTGAGCCTCCTGTCAAGTTAAGCTATCGCTCAAAGCTATGCTACCCTTGAGTCCCAAATCAAACACTGATAAAACTTCAAATGGCCCTAACTTCTGTACAGTTCGTCCTAAACCTATCAAAGTTTGCAACATACAAATGCTTGTAAGTTTTTACTGGAGCGTCATAAACCTTGAAATTTTTGTAACAATAAAGTACTCGAGCCTCTTTTCAATTTAAGCTATCGCTCAAAGCTATGCTACCCTTGAGTCCCAAATCAAACACTGATAAAACTTCAAATGGCCCTAATTTCTATATGGTACGTCCTACACCTATCAAAGTTTGCAACATACAAATGCTTGTAACTTTTTACTGGAGCGTCATAAAACCTTGAAATTTTGTAATAATAAAGTACTCGAGCCTCTTGTCAATTTAAGCTATCGCTCAAAGCTATGCTACCCTTGAGTCCCAAATCAAACACTGATAAACCTTCAAATGGCTCCAACTTCTATACGGTACGTCCTACACTTATCAAAGTTTGCAACATACAAATGCTTGTAACTTTTTACTGGAGCGTCATAAAACCTTGAAATTTTGTAACAATAAAGTACTCGAGCCTCTTTTCAATTTAAGCTATCGCTCAAAGCTATGCTACCCTTGAGTCCCAAATCAAACACTGATAAAACTTCAAATGGCCCTAAGTTCTATACGGTACGTCCTACACCTATCAAAGTTTGCAACATACAAATGCTTGTAACTTTTTACTGGAGCGTCATAAAACCTTGAAATTTTGTAACAATAAAGTACTCGAGCCTCTTGTTAATTTAAGCTATCGCTCAAAGCTATGCTACCCTTGAGTGCCAAATCAAACACTGATAAAACTTCAAACGGCCCTAACTTCTATACGGTACGTCCTACAGCTATCAAAGTTTGCAACATACAAATGCTTGTCACTTTTTACTGGAGCGTCATAAAACCTTGAAATTTGTTAACTATAAAGTACTCGAGCCTCTTGTCAATTTAAGCTATTGCTCAAAGTAATGCTACCCTTGAGTCCCAAATCAAACACTGATAAAACTTCAAATGGCCCTAACTTCTATACGCTACGTCCTACACCTATCAAAGTTTGCAATGTACAAATGCTTGTAACTTTTTACTGGAGCGTCATAAAACCTTGAAATTTTGTAAAAAAAAAGTACTCGAGCCTCTTGTCAATTTAAGCTCTCGCTCATAGCTATGCTACCCTTGAGTCCCAAATCAAACACTGACAAAACTTCAAATGGCCCTAACTTCTATACGGTACGTCCTACACCTTTCAAAGTTTGCAACATACAAATGCTTGTAACTTTTTACTGGAGCATCATAAAACCTTGAAATTTTCTAACAATAAAGTACTAGAGCCTCTGTCAATTGAAGCTATCGCTCAAACCTATGCTACCCTTGAGACCCAAATCAAACACTGATAAAACTTCAAATGGCCCTAACTTCTATACGGTACGTCCTACACCTATTAGAGTTTGCAACTTACAAATGCTTGTAAGTTTTTACTGGAGCGTCTTAAAACCTTGAAATTTTTGTAACAATAAAGTACTCGAGACTCTTGTCAATTTAAGCTATCGCTCAAAACTATGCTACCCTTGAGTCCCAAATCAAACACTGATAAAACTTCAAATGGCCCTAACGTCTATACGGTACGTCCTACACCTATCAAAGTTTGCAATATACAAATGCTTGTAACTTTTTACTGGAGCGTCGTAAAACCTTGAAATTTTGTAACAATAAAGTACTCGAGCCTCTTGTAAATTTAAGCTATCGCTCAAAACTATGCTACCCTTGAGTCCCAAATCAAACACTGATAAAACTTCAAATGGCCCTAACGTCTATACGGTACGTCCTACACCTATCAAAGTTTGCAATATACAAATGCTTGTAACTTTTTACTGGAGCGTCATAAAACCTTGAAATTTTGTAACAATAAAGTACTCGAGCCTCTTGTCAATTTAAGCTATCGCTCAAAGCTATGCTACCCTTGAGTCCCAAATCAAACACTGATAAAACTTCAAATGGCCCTAACTTCTATACGGTACGTCCTACACCTATCAAAGTTTGCAACATACAAATGCTTGTAACTTTTTACTGGAGCTTCATAAAACCTTGAAATTTTGTAACAATAAAGTACTCGAGCCGCTTGTCAATTTAAGCTATCGCTGAAAGCTATGCTACCCTTGAGTCCCAAATCAAACACTAATAAAACTTCAAATGGCCCTAACTTGTATACGGTACATCCTACACCTATCAAAGTTTGCAACATACAAATGCTTGTAACTTTTTACTGGAGCGTCATAAAACCTTGAAATTTTGTAATAATAAATTACTCGAGCCTCTTGTCAATTTAAGCTATCGCTCAAAGCTATGCTACCCTTGAGACCCAAATCAAACACAGATAAAACTTCAAATGGCCCTAACTTCTATACGGAACGTCCTACACCTATCAAAGTTTGCAATATACAAATGCTTGTAACTTTTTACTGGAGCGTCATAAAACCTTGAAATTTTGTAAAAAAAAAGTACTGGAGCCTCTTGTCAATTTAAGCTATCGCTCATAGCTATGCTACCCTTGAGGCTCAAATCAAACACTGACAAAACTTCAAATGGCCCTAACTTCTATACGGTACGTCCTACACCAATCAAAGTTTGCAATATACAAATGCTTGTAACTTTTTACTGGAGCATCATAAAACCTTGAAATTTTCTAACAATAAAGTACTAGAGCCTCTGTCAATTTAAGCTATCGCTCAAACCTATGCTACCCTTGAGACCCAAATCAAACACTGATAAAACTTCAAATGGCCCTAACTTCTATACGGTACGTCCTACACCTATTAGAGTTTGCAACTTACAAATGCTTGTAAGTTTTTACTGGAGCGTCATAAAACCTTGAAATTTTGTAACAATAAAGTACTCGAGCCTCTTGTAAATTTAAGCCATCGCTCAAAACTATGCTACCCTTGAGTCCCAAATCAAACACTGATAAAACTTCAAATGGCCCTAACGTCTATACGGTACGTCCTACACCTATCAAAGTTTGCAATATACAAATGCTTGTAACTTTTTACTGGAGCGTCATAAAACCTTGAAATTTTCTAACAATAAAGTACTAGAGCCTCTGTCAATTTAAGCTATCGCTCAAACCTATGCTACTCTTGAGACCCAAATCAAACACTGATAAAACTTCAAATGGCCCTAACGTCTATACGGTACGTCCTACACCTATCAAAGTTTGCAATATACAAATGCTTGTAACTTTTTACTGGAGCGTCATAAAACCTTGAAATTTTGTAACAATAAAGTACTCGAGCCTCTTGTAAATTTAAGCCATCGCTCAAAGCTATGCTACCCTTGAGTCCCAAATTAAACACTGATAAAACTTCAATTCGCAATAACTTCCATACGGTACGTCCTACACCTATCAAAGATTGCAATATACAAATGCTTGTAACTTTTTACTGGAGCGTCATAAAACCTTGAAATTTTGTAACAATAAAGTACTTGAGCCTCCTGTCAAGTTAAGCTATCGCTCAAAGCTATGCTACCCTTGAGTCCCAAATCAAACACTGATAAAACTTCAAATGGCCCTAACTTCTGTACAGTTCGTCCTAAACCTATCAAAGTTTGCAACATACAAATGCTTGTAAGTTTTTACTGGAGCGTCATAAACCTTGAAATTTTTGTAACAATAAAGTACTCGAGCCTCTTTTCAATTTAAGCTATCGCTCAAAGCTATGCTACCCTTGAGTCCCAAATCAAACACTGATAAAACTTCAAATGGCCCTAATTTCTATATGGTACGTCCTACACCTATCAAAGTTTGCAACATACAAATGCTTGTAACTTTTTACTGGAGCGTCATAAAACCTTGAAATTTTGTAATAATAAAGTACTCGAGCCTCTTGTCAATTTAAGCTATCGCTCAAAGCTATGCTACCCTTGAGTCCCAAATCAAACACTGATAAAACTTCAAATGGCTCCAACTTCTATACGGTACGTCCTACACTTATCAAAGTTTGCAACATACAAATGCTTGTAACTTTTTACTGGAGCGTCATAAAACCTTGAAATTTTGTAACAATAAAGTACTCGAGCCTCTTTTCAATTTAAGCTATCGCTCAAAGCTATGCTACCCTTGAGTCCCAAATCAAACACTGATAAAACTTCAAATGGCCCTAAGTTCTATACGGTACGTCCTACACCTATCAAAGTTTGCAACATACAAATGCTTGTAAGTTTTTACTGGAGCGTCATAAAACCTTGAAATTTGTTAACTATAAAGTACTCGAGCCTCTTGTCAATTTAAGCTATTGCTCAAAGTAATGCTACCCTTGAGTCCCAAATCAAACACTGATAAAACTTCAAATGGCCCTAACTTCTATACGGTACGTCCTACACCTATCAAAGTTTGCAATATACAAATGCTTGTAACTTTTTACTGGAGCATCATAAAACCTTGAAATTTTGTAAAAAAAAAGTACTCGTGCCTCTTGTCAATTTAAGCTATCGCTCATAGCTATGCTACCCTTGAGTCCCAAATTAAACACTGACAAAACTTTAAATGGCCCTAACTTCTATACGGTACGTCCTACACCTATCAAAGTTTTCAACATACAAATGCTTGTAACTTTTTATTGGAGCATCATAAAACCTTGAAATTTTCTAACAATAAAGTACTAGAGCCTCTGTCAATTTAAGCTATCGCTCACACCTATGCTACCCTTGAGACCCAAATCAAACACTGATAAAACTTCAAATGGCCCTAACTTCTATACGGTACATCCTACTCCTATTAGAGTTTGCAACATACAAATGCTTGTAAGTTTTTACTGGAGCGTCATAAAACCTTGAAATTTTTGTAACAATAAAGTACTCGATACTCTTGTCTATTTAAGCTATCGCTCAAAACTATGCTACCCTTGAGTCCCAAATCAAACACAGATAAAACTTCAAATGGCCCTAACGTCTATACGGTACGTCCTACACCTATCAAAGTTTGCAATATACAAATGCTTGTAACTTTTTACTGGAGCGTCATAAAACCTTGAAATTTTGCAACAATAAAGTACTCGAGCCTCTTGTCAATTTGAGCTATCGCTCAAAGCTATGCTACCCTTGAGTCCCAAATCAAACACTGATAAAACTTCAAATGGCCCTAACTTCTATATGGTACGTCCTACACCTATCAAAGTTTGCAACATACAAATGCTTGTAACTTTTTACTGGAGCTTCATAAAACCTTGAAATTTTGTAACAATAAAGTACTCGAGCCGCTTGTCAATTTAAGCTATCGCTGAAAGCTATGCTACCCTTGAGTCCCAAATCAAACACTAATAAAACTTCAAATGGCCCTAACTTGTATACGGTACGTCCTACACCTATCAAAGTTTGCAACATACAAATGCTTGTAACTTTTTACTGGAGCGTCATAAAACCTTGAAATTTTGTAATAATAAATTACTCGAGCCTCTTGTCCATTTAAGCTATCGCTCAAAGCTATGCTACCCTTGAGACCCAAATCAGACACAGATAAAACTTCAAATGGCCCTAACTTCTATACGGTACGTCCTACACCTATCAGAGTTTGCAATATACAAATGCTTGTAACTTTTTACTGGAGCGTCATAAAACCTTGAAATTTTTGTAAAAAAAAAGTACTCGAGCCTCTTGTCAATTTAAGCTATCGCTCATAGCTATGCTACCCTTGAGTCCCAAATCAAACACTGACAAAACTTCAAATGGCCCTAACTTCTATACGGTACGTCCTACACCAATCAAAGTTTGCAACATACAAATGCTTGTAACTTTTTAGTGGAGCATCATAAAACCTTGAAATTTTCTAACAATAAAGTACTAGAGCCTCTGTCAATTTAAGCTATCGCTCACACCTATGCTACCCTTGAGACCCAAATCAAACACTGATAAAACTTCAAATGGCCCTAACTTCTATACGGTACGTCCTACACCTATTAGAGTTTGCAACATACAAATGCTGGTAAGTTTTTACTGGAGCGTCATAAAACCTTGAAATTTTTGTAACAATAAAGTACTCGATACTCTTGTCTATTTAAGCTATCGCTCAAAACTATGCTACCCTTGAGTCCCAAATCAAACACAGATAAAACTTCAAATGGCCCTAACGTCTATACGGTACGTCCTACACCTATCAAAGTTTGCAAAATACAAATGCTTGTAACTTTTTACTGGAGCGTCATAAAACCTTGAAATTTTGTAACAATAAAGTACTCGAGCCTCTTGTAAATTTAAGCCATCGCTCAAAGCTATGCTACCCTTGAGTCCCAAATTAAATACTGATAAAACTTCAATTGGCAATAACTTCCATACGGTACGTCCTACACCTATCAAAGTTTGCAATATACAAATGCTTGTAACTTTTTACTGGAGCGTCATAAAACCTTGAAATTTTGTAACAATAAAGTACTTGAGCCTCCTGTCAAGTTAAGCTATCGCTCAAAGCTATGCTACCCTTGAGTCCCAAATCAAACACTGATAAAACTTCAAATGGCCCTAACTTCTGTACAGTTCGTCCTAAACCTATCAAAGTTTGCAACATACAAATGCTTGTAAGTTTTTACTGGAGCGTCATAAACCTTGAAATTTTTGTAACAATAAAGTACTCGAGCCTCTTTTCAATTTAAGCTATCGCTCAAAGCTATGCTACCCTTGAGTCCCAAATCAAACACTGATAAAACTTCAAATGGCCCTAATTTCTATATGGTACGTCCTACACCTATCAAAGTTTGCAACATACAAATGCTTGTAACTTTTTACTGGAGCGTCATAAAACCTTGAAATTTTGTAATAATAAAGTACTCGAGCCTCTTGTCAATTTAAGCTATCGCTCAAAGCTATGCTACCCTTGAGTCCCAAATCAAACACTGATAAAACTTCAAATGGCTCCAACTTCTATACGGTACGTCCTACACTTATCAAAGTTTGCAACATACAAATGCTTGTAACTTTTTACTGGAGCGTCATAAAACCTTGAAATTTTGTAACAATAAAGTACTCGAGCCTCTTTTCAATTTAAGCTATTGCTCAAAGCTATGCTACCCTTGAGTCCCAAATCAAACACTGATAAAACTTCAAATGGCCCTAACTTCTATACGGTACGTCCTACACCTATCAAAGTTTGCAATATACAAATGCTTGTAACTTTTTACTGGAGCATCATAAAACCTTGAAATTTTGTAAAAAAAAGTACTCGTGCCTCTTGTCAATTTAAGCTATCGCTCATAGCTATGCTACCCTTGAGTCCCAAATCAAACACTGACAAAACTTCAAATGGCCCTAACTTCTATACGGTACGTCCTACACCTATCAAAGTTTGCAACATACAAATGCTTGTAACTTTTTACTGGAGCATCATAAAACCTTGAAATTTTCTAACAATAAAGTACTAGAGCCTCTGTCAATTTAAGTTATCGCTCAAACCTATGCTACCCTTGAGACCCAAATCAAACACTGATAAAACTTCAAATGGCCCTAACTTCTATACGGTACGTCCCACACCTATCAGAGTTTGCAACATACAAATGCTTGTAACTTTTTACTGGAGCGTCATAAGACCTTGAAATTTTTGTAACAATAAAGTACTCGAGACTCTTGTCAATTTAAGCTATCGCTCAAAACTATGCTACCCTTGAGTCCCAAATCAAACACTGATAAAACTTCAAATGGCCCAAACGTCTATACGGTACGTCCTACACCTATCAAAGTTTGCAATATACAAATGCTTGTAACTTTTTACTGGAGCGTCATAAAACCTTGAAATTTTGTAACAATAAAGTACTCGAGCCTCTTGTCAATTTAAGCTATCGCTCAAAGCTATGCTACCCTTGAGTCCCAAATCAAACACTGATAAAACTTCAAATGGCCCTAACTTCTATACGGTACGTCCTACACCTATCAAAGTTTGCAACATACAAATGCTTGTAACTTTTTACTGGAGCTTCATAAAACCTTGAAATTTTGTAACAATAAAGTACTCGAGCCGCTTGTCAATTTAAGCTATCGCTGAAAGCTATGCTACCCTTGAGTCCCAAATCAAACACTAATAAAACTTCAAAAGGCCCTAACTTGTATACGGTACGTCCTACACCTATCAAAGTTTGCAACATACAAATGCTTGTATCTTTTTACTGGAGCGTCATAAAACCTTGAAATTTTGTAATAATAAATTACTCGAGCCTCTTGTCCATTTAAGCTATCGCTCAAAGCTATGCTACCCTTGAGACCCAAATCAAACACAGATAAAACTTCAAATGGCCCTAACTTCTATACGGTACGTCCTACACCTATCAGAGTTTGCAATATACAAATGCTTGTAACTTTTTACTGGAGCGTCATAAAACCTTGAAATTTTTGTAAAAAAAAAGTACTCGAGCCTCTTGTCAATTTAAGCTATCGCTCATAGCTATGCTACCCTTGAGTCCCAAATCAAACACTGACAAAACTTCAAATGGCCCTAACTTCTATACGGTACGTCCTACACCAATCAAAGTTTGCAACATACAAATGCTTGTAACTTTTTACTGGAGCATCATAAAACCTTGAAATTTTCTAACAATAAAGTACTAGAGCCTCTGTCAATTTAAGCTATCGCTCACACCTATGCTACCCTTGAGACCCAAATCAAACACTGATAAAACTTCAAATGGCCCTAACTTCTATACGGTACGTCCTACACCTATTAGAGTTTGCAACATACAAATGCTTGTAAGTTTTTACTGGAGCGTCATAAAACCTTGAAATTTTTGTAACAATAAAGTACTCGAGACTCTTGTCTATTTAAGCTATCGCTCAAAACTATGCTACCCTTGAGTCCCAAATCAAACACTGATAAAACTTCAAATGGCCCTAACGTCTATACGGTACGTCCTACACCTATCAAAGTTTGCAATATACAAATGCTTGTAACTTTTTACTGGAGGGTCATAAAACCTTGAAATTTTGTAACAATAAAGTACTCGAGCCTCTTGTCAATTTAAGCTATCGCTCAAAGCTATGCTACCCTTGAGTCCCAAATCAAACACTGATAAAACTTCAAATGGCGCTAACTTCTATACGGTACGTCCTACACCTATCAAAGTTTGCAACATACAAATGCTTGTAACTTTTTACTGGAGCTTCATAAAACCTTGAAATTTTCTAACAATAAAGTACTCGAGCCGCTTGTCAATTTAAGCTATCGCTGAAAGCTATGCTACCCTTGAGTCCCAAATCAAACACTAATAAAACTTCAAATGGCCCTAACTTCTATACGGTACGTGCTACACCTATCAAAGTTTGCAACATACAAATGCTTGTAACTTTTTACTGGAGCGTCATAAAACCTTGAAATTTTGAAACAATAAAGTACTCGAGCCTCTTGTAAATTTAAGCCATCGCTCAAAGCTATGCTACCCTTGAGTCCCAAATCAAACACTGATAAAACTTCAATTGGCAATAACTTACATACGGTACGTCCTACACCTATCAAAGTTTGCAATATACAAATGCTTGTAACTTTTTACTGGAGCGTCATAAAACCTTGAAATTTTGTAACAATAAAGTACTTGAGCCTCCTGTCAATTTAAGCTATCGCTCAAAGCTATGCTACCCTTGAGTCCCAAATCAAACACTGATAAAACTTCAAATGGCCCTAACTTCTGTACAGTTCGTCCTAAACCTATCAAAGTTTGCAACATACAAATGCTTGTAAGTTTTTACTGGAGCGTCATAAACCTTGAAATTTTTGTAACAATAAAGTACTCGAGCCTCTTTTCAATTTAAGCTATCGCTCAAAGCTATGCTACCCTTGAGTCCCAAATCAAACACTGATAAAACTTCAAATGGTCCTAATTTCTATATGGTACGTCCTACACCTATCAAAGTTTGTAACATACAAATGCTTGTAACTTTTTACTGGAGCGTCATAAAACCTTGAAATTTTGTAATAATAAAGTACTCGAGCCTCTTGTCAATTTAAGCTATAGCTCAAAGCTATGCTACCCTTGAATCCCAAATCAAACACTGATAAAACTTCAAATGGCTCCAACTTCTATACGGTACGTCCTACACTTATCAAAGTTTGCAAAATACAAATGCTTGTAACTTTTTACTGGAGCGTCATAAAACCTTGAAATTTTGTAACAATAAAGTACTCGAGCCTCTTGTAAATTTAAGCCATCGCTCAAAGCTATGCTACCCTTGAGTCCCAAATTAAATACTGATAAAACTTCAATTGGCAATAACTTCCATACGGTACGTCCTACACCTATCAAAGTTTGCAATATACAAATGCTTGTAACTTTTTACTGGAGCGTCATAAAACCTTGAAATTTTGTAACAATAAAGTACTTGAGCCTCCTGTCAAGTTAAGCTATCGCTCAAAGCTATGCTACCCTTGAGTCCCAAATCAAACACTGATAAAACTTCAAATGGCCCTAACTTCTGTACAGTTCGTCCTAAACCTATCAAAGTTTGCAACATACAAATGCTTGTAAGTTTTTACTGGAGCGTCATAAACCTTGAAATTTTTGTAACAATAAAGTACTCGAGCCTCTTTTCAATTTAAGCTATCGCTCAAAGCTATGCTACCCTTGAGTCCCAAATCAAACACTGATAAAACTTCAAATGGCCCTAATTTCTATATGGTACGTCCTACACCTATCAAAGTTTGCAACATACAAATGCTTGTAACTTTTTACTGGAGCGTCATAAAACCTTGAAATTTTGTAATAATAAAGTACTCGAGCCTCTTGTCAATTTAAGCTATCGCTCAAAGCTATGCTACCCTTGAGTCCCAAATCAAACACTGATAAAACTTCAAATGGCTCCAACTTCTATACGGTACGTCCTACACTTATTAAAGTTTGCAACATACAAATGCTTGTAACTTTTTACTGGAGCGTCATAAAACCTTGAAATTTTGTAACAATAAAGTACTCGAGCCTCTTTTCAATTTAAGCTATTGCTCAAAGCTATGCTACCCTTGAGTCCCAAATCAAACACTGATAAAACTTCAAATGGCCCTAACTTCTATACGGTACGTCCTACACCTATCAAAGTTTGCAATATACAAATGCTTGTAACTTTTTACTGGAGCATCATAAAACCTTGAAATTTTGTAAAAAAAAGTACTCGTGCCTCTTGTCAATTTAAGCTATCGCTCATAGCTATGCTACCCTTGAGTCCCAAATCAAACACTGACAAAACTTCAAATGGCCCTAACTTCTATACGGTACGTCCTACACCTATCAAAGTTTGCAACATACAAATGCTTGTAACTTTTTACTGGAGCATCATAAAACCTTGAAATTTTCTAACAATAAAGTACTAGAGCCTCTGTCAATTTAAGTTATCGCTCAAACCTATGCTACCCTTGAGACCCAAATCAAACACTGATAAAACTTCAAATGGCCCTAACTTCTATACGGTACGTCCTACACCTATCAGAGTTTGCAACATACAAATGCTTGTAACTTTTTACTGGAGCGTCATAAGACCTTGAAATTTTTGTAACAATAAAGTACTCGAGACTCTTGTCAATTTAAGCTATCGCTCAAAACTATGCTACCCTTGAGTCCCAAATCAAACACTGATAAAACTTCAAATGGCCCAAACGTCTATACGGTACGTCCTACACCTATCAAAATTTGCAATATACAAATGCTTGTAACTTTTTACTGGAGCGTCATAAAACCTTGAAATTTTGTAACAATAAAGTACTCGAGCCTCTTGTCAATTTAAGCTATCGCTCAAAGCTATGCTACCCTTGAGTCCCAAATCAAACACTGATAAAACTTCAAATGGCCCTAACTTCTATACGGTACGTCCTACACCTATCAAAGTTTGCAACATACAAATGCTTGTAACTTTTTACTGGAGCTTCATAAAACCTTGAAATTTTGTAACAATAAAGTACTCGAGCCGCTTGTCAATTTAAGCTATCCCTGAAAGCTATGCTACCCTTGAGTCCCAAATCAAACACTAATAAAACTTCAAAAGGCCCTAACTTGTATACGGTACGTCCTACACCTATCAAAGTTTGCAGCATACAAATGCTTGTAACTTTTTACTGGAGCGTCATAAAACCTTGAAATTTTGTAATAATAAATTACTCGAGCCTCTTGTCCATTTAAGCTATCGCTCAAAGCTATGCTACCCTTGAGACCCAAATCAAACACAGATAAAACTTCAAATGGCCCTAACTTCTATACGGTACGTCCTACACCTATCAGAGTTTGCAATATACAAATGCTTGTAACTTTTTACTGGAGCGTCATAAAACCTTGAAATTTTTGTAAAAAAAAAGTACTCGAGCCTCTTGTCAATTTAAGCTATCGCTCATAGCTATGCTACCCTTGAGTCCCAAATCAAACACTGACAAAACTTCAAATGGCCCTAACTTCTATACGGTACGTCCTACACCAATCAAAGTTTGCAACATACAAATGCTTGTAACTTTTTACTGGAGCATCATAAAACCTTGAAATTTTCTAACAATAAAGTACTAGAGCCTCTGTCAATTTAAGCTATCGCTCACACCTATGCTACCCTTGAGACCCAAATCAAACACTGATAAAACTTAAAATGGCCCTAACTTCTATACGGTACGTCCTACACCTATTAGAGTTTGCAACATACAAATGCTTGTAAGTTTTTACTGGAGCGTCATAAAACCTTGAAATTTTTGTAACAATAAAGTACTCGAGACTCTTGTCAATTTAAGCTATCGCTCAAAACTATGCTACCCTTGAGTCCCAAATCAAACACTGATAAAACTTCAAATGGCCCTAACGTCTATACGGTACGTCCTACACCTATCAAAGTTTGCAATATACAAATGCTTGTAACTTTTTACTGGAGGGTCATAAAACCTTGAAATTTTGTAACAATAAAGTACTCGAGCCTCTTGTCAATTTAAGCTATCGCTCAAAGCTATGCTACCCTTGAGTCCCAAATCAAACACTGATAAAACTTCAAATGGCGCTAACTTCTATACGGTACGTCCTACACCTATCAAAGTTTGCAACATACAAATGCTT
Source organism: Clusia tigrina (assembly GCA_920105625.2). Lineage (NCBI taxonomy): Eukaryota > Metazoa > Arthropoda > Insecta > Diptera > Clusiidae > Clusia > Clusia tigrina. Next base: position 167,016 of record CAKKTE020000594.1, read on the forward strand.
GTAACTTTTTACTGGAGCTTCATAAAACCTTGAAATTTTCTAACAATAAAGTACTCGAGCCTCTTTTCAATTTAAGCTATCGCTCAAAGCTATGCTAGCCTTGAGTCCCAAATCAAACACTGATAAAACTTAAAATGGTCCTAATTTCTATATGGTACGTCCTACACCTATCAAAGTTTGTAACATACAAATGCTTGTAACTTTTTACTGGAGCGTCATAAAACCTTGAAATTTTGTAATAATAAAGTACTCGAGCCTCTTGTCAATTTAAGCTATAGCTCAAAGCTATGCTACCCTTGAATCCCAAATCAAACACTGATAAAACTTCAAATGGCTCCAACTTCTATACGGTACGTCCTACACTTATCAAAGTTTGCAACATACAAATGCTTGTAACTTTTTACTGGAGCGTCATAAAACCTTGAAATTTTGTAACAATAAAGTACTCGAGCCTCTTTTCAATTTAAGCTATCGCTCAAAGCTATGCTACCATTGAGTCCCAAATCAAACACTGATTAAACTTCAAATGGCCCTAAGTTCTATACGGTACGTCCTACACCTATCAAAGTTTGCAACATACAAATGCTTGTAACTTTTTACTGGAGCGTCATAAAACCTTGAAATTTTGTAACAATAAAGTACTCGAGCCTCTTGTTAATTTAAGCTATCGCTCAAAGCTATGCTACCCTTGAGTGCCAAATCAAACACTGATAAAACTTCAAACGGCCCTAACTTCTATACGGTACGTCCTACAGCTATCGAAGTTTGCAACATACAAATGCTTGTAACTTTTTACTGGAGCGTCATAAAATCTTGAAATTTGTTAACTATAAAGTACTCGAGCCTCTTGTCAATTTAAGCTATCGCTCAAAGCTATGCTACCCTTGAGACCCAAATCAAACACTGATAAAACTTCAAATGGCCCTAACTTCTATACGGTACGTCCTACACCTATCAAAGTTTGCAATATACAAATGCTTGTAACTTTTTACTGGAGCGTCATAAAACCTTAGAATTTTGTAAAAAAAAAGTACTCGAGCCTCTAGTCAATTTAAGCTATCGCTCATAGCTATGCTACCCTTGAGTCCCAAATCAAACACTGACAAAACTTCAAATGGCCCTAACTTCTATACGGTACGTCCTACACCAATCAAAGTTTGCAACATACAAATGCTTGTAACTTTTTACTGGAGCATCATAAAACCTTGAAATTTTCTAACAATAAAGTACTAGAGCCTCTGTCAATTTAAGCTATCGCTCACACCTATGCTACCCTTGAGACCCAAATCAAACACTGATAAAACTTAAAATGGCCCTAACTTCTATACGGTACGTCCTACACCTATTAGAGTTTGCAACATACAAATGCTTGTAAGTTTTTACTGGAGCGTCATAAAACCTTGAAATTTTTGTAACAATAAAGTACTCGAGACTCTTGTCTATTTAAGCTATCGCTCAAAACTATGCTACCCTTGAGTCCCAAATCAAACACTGATAAAACTTCAAATGGCCCTAACGTCTATACGGTACGTCCTACACCTATCAAAGTTTGCAATATACAAATGCTTGTAACTTTTTACTGGAGGGTCATAAAACCTTGAAATTTTGTAACAATAAAGTACTCGAGCCTCTTGTCAATTTAAGCTATCGCTCAAAGCTATGCTACCCTTGAGTCCCAAATCAAACACTGATAAAACTTCAAATGGCGCTAACTTCTATACGGTACGTCCTACACCTATCAAAGTTTGCAACATACAAATGCTTGTAACTTTTTACTGGAGCTTCATAAAACCTTGAAATTTTCTAACAATAAAGTACTCGAGCCTCTTTTCAATTTAAGCTATCGCTCAAAGCTATGCTACCCTTGAGTCCCAAATCAAACACTGATTAAACTTCAAATGGCCCTAAGTTCTATACGGTACGTCCTACACCTATCAAAGTTTGCAACATACAAATGCTTGTAACTTTTTACTGGAGCGTCATAAAACCTTGAAATTTTGTAACAATAAAGTACTCGAGCCTCTTGTTAATTTAAGCTATCGCTCAAAGCTATGCTACCCTTGAGTGCCAAATCAAACACTGATAAAACTTCAAACGGCCCTAACTTCTATACGGTACGTCCTACAGCTATCGAAGTTTGCAACATACAAATGCTTGTAACTTTTTACTGGAGCGTCATAAAATCTTGAAATTTGTTAACTATAAAGTACTCGAGCCTCTTGTCAATTTAAGCTATCGCTCAAAGCTATGCTACCCTTGAGACCCAAATCAAACACTGATAAAACTTCAAATGGCCCTAACTTCTATACGGTACGTCCTACACCTATCAAAGTTTGCAATATACAAATGCTTGTAACTTTTTACTGGAGCGTCATAAAACCTTAGAATTTTGTAAAAAAAAAGTACTCGAGCCTCTAGTCAATTTAAGCTATCGCTCATAGCTATGCTACCCTTGAGTCCCAAATCAAACACTGACAAAACTTCAAATGGCCCTAACTTCTATACGGTACGTCCTACACCAATCAAAGTTTGCAACATACAAATGCTTGTAACTTTTTACTGGAGCATCATAAAACCTTGAAATTTTCTAACAATAAAGTACTAGAGCCTCTGTCAATTTAAGCTATCGCTCACACCTATGCTACCCTTGAGACCCAAATCAAACACTGATAAAACTTAAAATGGCCCTAACTTCTATACGGTACGTCCTACACCTATCAAAGTTTGCAATATACAAATGCTTGTAACTTTTTACTGGAGGGTCATAAAACCTTGAAATTTTGTAACAATAAAGTACTCGAGCCTCTTGTCAATTTAAGCTATCGCTCAAAGCTATGCTACCCTTGAGTCCCAAATCAAACACTGATAAAACTTCAAATGGCGCTAACTTCTATACGGTACGTTCTACACCTATCAAAGTTTGCAACATACAAATGCTTGTAACTTTTTACTGGAGCTTCATAAAACCTTGAAATTTTCTAACAATAAAGTACTCGAGCCTCTTTTCAATTTAAGCTATCGCTCAAAGCTATGCTACCCTTGAGTCCCAAATCAAACACTGATAAAACTTCAAATGGTCCTAATTTCTATATGGTACGTCCTACACCTATCAAAGTTTGTAACATACAAATGCTTGTAACTTTTTACTGGAGCGTCATAAAACCTTGAAATTTTGTAATAATAAAGTACTCGAGCCTCTTGTCAATTTAAGCTATAGCTCAAAGCTATGCTACCCTTGAATCCCAAATCAAACACTGATAAAACTTCAAATGGCTCCAACTTCTATACGGTACGTCCTACACTTATCAAAGTTTGCAACATACAAATGCTTGTAACTTTTTACTGGAGCGTCATAAAACCTTGAAATTTTGTAACAATAAAGTACTCGAGCCTCTTTTCAATTTAAGCTATCGCTCAAAGCTATGCTACCCTTGAAACCCAAATCAATCACTGATTAAACTTCAAATGGCCCTAAGTTCTATACGGTACGTCCTACACCTATCAAAGTTTGCAACATACAAATGCTTGTAACTTTTTACTGGAGCGTCATAAAACCTTGAAATTTTGTAACAATAAAGTACTCGAGCCTCTTGTTAATTTAAGCTATCGCTCAAAGCTATGCTACCCTTGAGTGCCAAATCAAACACTGATAAAACTTCAAACGGCCCTAACTTCTATACGGTACGTCCTACAGCTATCGAAGTTTGCAACATACAAATGCTTGTAACTTTTTACTGGAGCGTCATAAAATCTTGAAATTTGTTAACTATAAAGTACTCGAGCCTCTTGTCAATTTAAGCTATCGCTCAAAGCTATGCTACCCTTGAGACCCAAATCAAACACTGATAAAACTTCAAATGGCCCTAACTTCTATACGGTACGTCCTACACCTATCAAAGTTTGCAATATACAAATGCTTGTAACTTTTTACTGGAGCGTCATAAAACCTTAGAATTTTGTAAAAAAAAAGTACTCGAGCCTCTAGTCAATTTAAGCTATCGCTCATAGCTATGCTACCCTTGAGTCCCAAATCAAACACTGACAAAACTTCAAATGGCCCTAACTTCTATACGGTACGTCCTACACCAATCAAAGTTTGCAACATACAAATGCTTGTAACTTTTTACTGGAGCATCATAAAACCTTGAAATTTTCTAACAATAAAGTACTAGAGCCTCTGTCAATTTAAGCTATCGCTCACACCTATGCTACCCTTGAGACCCAAATCAAACACTGATAAAACTTAAAATGGCCCTAACTTCTATACGGTACGTCCTACACCTATTAGAGTTTGCAACATACAAATGCTTGTAAGTTTTTACTGGAGCGTCATAAAAACCTTGAAATTTTTGTAACAATAAAGTACTCGAGACTCTTGTCTATTTAAGCTATCGCTCAAAACTATGCTACCCTTGAGTCCCAAATCAAACACTGATAAAACTTCAAATGGCCCTAACGTCTATACGGTACGTCCTACACCTATCAAAGTTTGCAATATACAAATGCTTGTAACTTTTTACTGGAGGGTCATAAAACCTTGAAATTTTGTAACAATAAAGTACTCGAGCCTCTTGTCAATTTAAGCTATCGCTCAAAGCTATGCTACCCTTGAGTCCCAAATCAAACACTGATAAAACTTCAAATGGCGCTAACTTCTATACGGTACGTCCTACACCTATCAAAGTTTGCAACATACAAATGCTTGTAACTTTTTACTGGAGCTTCATAAAACCTTGAAATTTTCTAACAATAAAGTACTCGAGCCTCTTTTCAATTTAAGCTATCGCTCAAAGCTATGCTACCCTTGAGTCCCAAATCAAACACTGATAAAACTTCAAATGGTCCTAATTTCTATATGGTACGTCCTACACCTATCAAAGTTTGTAACATACAAATGCTTGTAACTTTTTACTGGAGCGTCATAAAACCTTGAAATTTTGTAATAATAAAGTACTCGAGCCTCTTGTCAATTTAAGCTATAGCTCAAAGCTATGCTACCCTTGAATCCCAAATCAAACACTGATAAAACTTCAAATGGCTCCAACTTCTATACGGTACGTCCTACACTTATCAAAGTTTGCAACATACAAATGCTTGTAACTTTTTACTGGAGCGTCATAAAACCTTGAAATTTTGTAACAATAAAGTACTCGAGCCTCTTTTCAATTTAAGCTATCGCTCAAAGCTATGCTACCCTTGAGTCCCAAATCAAACACTGATTAAACTTCAAATGGCCCTAAGTTCTATACGGTACGTCCTACACCTATCAAAGTTTGCAACATACAAATGCTTGTAACTTTTTACTGGAGCGTCATAAAACCTTGAAATTTTGTAACAATAAAGTACTCGAGCCTCTTGTTAATTTAAGCTATCGCTCAAAGCTATGCTACCCTTGAGTGCCAAATCAAACACTGATAAAACTTCAAACGGCCCTAACTTCTATACGGTACGTCCTACAGCTATCGAAGTTTGCAACATACAAATGCTTGTAACTTTTTACTGGAGCGTCATAAAATCTTGAAATTTGTTAACTATAAAGTACTCGAGCCTCTTGTCAATTTAAGCTATCGCTCAAAGCTATGCTACCCTTGAGACCCAAATCAAACACTGATAAAACTTCAAATGGCCCTAACTTCTATACGGTACGTCCTACACCTATCAAAGTTTGCAATATACAAATGCTTGTAACTTTTTACTGGAGCGTCATAAAACCTTAGAATTTTGTAAAAAAAAAGTACTCGAGCCTCTAGTCAATTTAAGCTATCGCTCATAGCTATGCTACCCTTGAGTCCCAAATCAAACACTGACAAAACTTCAAATGGCCCTAACTTCTATACGGTACGTCCTACACCAATCAAAGTTTGCAACATACAAATGCTTGTAACTTTTTACTGGAGCCTCATAAAACCTTGAAATTTTCTAACAATAAAGTACTAGAGCCTCTGTCAATTTAAGCTATCGCTCAAACCTATGCTACCCTTGAGACCCAAATCAAACACTGATAAAACTTCAAATGGCCCTAACTTCTATACGGTACGTCCTACACCTATTAGAGTTTGCAACATACAAATGCTTGTAAGTTTTTACTGGAGCGTCATAAAACCTTGAAATTTTTGTAACAATAAAGTACTCGAGACTCTTGTCAATTTAAGCTATCGCTCAAAACTATGCTACCCTTGAGTCCCAAATCAAACACTGATAAAACTTCAAATGGCCCTAACGTCTATACGGTTCGTCCTACACCTATCAAAGTTTGCAATATACAAATGCTTGTAACTTTTTACTGGAGCGTCATAAAACCTTGAAATTTTGTAACAATAAAGTACTCGAGCCTCTTGTCAATTTAAGCTATCGCTCAAAGCTATGCTACCCTTGAGTCCCAAATCAAACACTGATAAAACTTCAAATGGCCTTAACTTCTATACGGTACGTCCTACACCTATCAAAGTTTGCAACATACAAATGCTTGTAACTTTTTACTGGAGCTTCATAAAACCTTGAAATTTTCTAACATTAAAGTACTCGAGCCGCTTGTCAATTTAAGCTATCGCTGAAAGCTATGCTACCCTTGAGTCCCAAATCAAACACTAATAAAACTTCAAATGGTCCTAACTTCTATACGGTACGTGCTACACCTATCAAAGTTTGCAACATACAAATGCTTGTAACTTTTTACTGGAGCGTCATAAAACCTTGAAATTTTGTAACAATAAAGTACTCGAGCCTCTTGTAAATTTAAGCCATCGCTCAAAGCTATGCTACCCTTGAGTCCCAAATCAAACACTGATAAAACTTCAATTGGCAATAACTTCCATACGGTACGTCCTACACCTATCAAAGTTTGCAATGTACAAATGCTTGTAACTTTTTACTGGAGCGTCATAAAACCTTGAAATTTTGTAACAATAAAGTACTTGAGCCTCCTGTCAATTTAAGCTATCGCTCAAAGCTATGCTACCCTTGAGTCCCAAATCAAACACTGATAAAACTTCAAATGGCCCTAACTTCTATACGGTACGTCCTACACCAATCAAAGTTTGCAAAATACAAATGCTTGTAACTTTTTACTGGAGCCTCATAAAACCTTGAACTTTTCTAACAATAAAGTACTAGAGCCTCTGTCAATTTAAGCTATCGCTCAAACCTATGCTACCCTTGAGACCCAAATCAAACACTGATAAAACTTCAAATGGCCCTAACTTCTATACGGTACGTCCTACACCTATTAGAGTTTGCAACATACAAATGCTTGTAAGTTTTTACTGGAGCGTCATAAAACCTTGAAATTTTTGTAACAATAAAGTACTCGAGACTCTTGTCAATTTATGCTATCGCTCAAAACTATGCTACCCTTGAGTCCCAAATCAAACACTGATAAAACTTCAAATGGCCCTAACGTCTATACGGTACGTGCTACACCTATCAAAGTTTGCAACATACAAATGCTTGTAACTTTTTACTGGAGCGTCATAAAACCTTGAAATTTTGTAACAATAAAGTACTTGAGCCTCCTGTCAATTTAAGCTATCGCTCAAAGCTATGCTACCCTTGAGTCCCAAATCAAACACTAATAAAACTTCAAAAGGCCCTAACTTGTATACGGTACGTCCTACACCTATCAAAGTTTGCAACATACAAATGCTTGTAACTTTTTACTGGAGCGTCATAAAACCTTGAAATTTTGTAATAATAAATTACTCGAGCCTCTTGTCCATTTAAGCTATCGCTCAAAGCTATGCTACCCTTGAGACCCAAATCAAACACAGATAAAACTTCAAATGGCCCTAACTTCTATACGGTACGTCCTACACCTATCAGAGTTTGCAATATACAAATGCTTGTAACTTTTTACTGGAGCGTCATAAAACCTTGAAATTTTTGTAAAAAAAAAGTACTCGAGCCTCTTGTCAATTTAAGCTATCGCTCATAGCTATGCTACCCTTGAGTCCCAAATCAAACACTGACAAAACTTCAAATGGCCCTAACTTCTATACGGTACGTCCTACACCAATCAAAGTTTGCAACATACAAATGCTTGTAACTTTTTACTGGAGCATCATAAAACCTTGAAATTTTCTAACAATAAAGTACTAGAGCCTCTGTCAATTTAAGCTATCGCTCACACCTATGCTACCCTTGAGACCCAAATCAAACACTGATAAAACTTCAAATGGCCCTAACTTCTATACGGTACGTCCTACACCTATTAGAGTTTGCAACATACAAATGCTTGTAAGTTTTTACTGGAGCGTCATAAAACCTTGAAATTTTTGTAACAATAAAGTACTCGAGACTCTTGTCTATTTAAGCTATCGCTCAAAACTATGCTACCCTTGAGTCCCAAATCAAACACTGATAAAACTTCAAATGGCCCTAACGTCTATACGGTACGTCCTACACCTATCAAAGTTTGCAATATACAAATGCTTGTAACTTTTTACTGGAGGGTCATAAAACCTTGAAATTTTGTAACAATAAAGTACTCGAGCCTCTTGTCAATTTAAGCTATCGCTCAAAGCTATGCTACCCTTGAGTCCCAAATCAAACACTGATAAAACTTCAAATGGCGCTAACTTCTATACGGTACGTCCTACACCTATCAAAGTTTGCAACATACAAATGCTTGTAACTTTTTACTGGAGCTTCATAAAACCTTGAAATTTTCTAACAATAAAGTACTCGAGCCGCTTGTCAATTTAAGCTATCGCTGAAAGCTATGCTACCCTTGAGTCCCAAATCAAACACTAATAAAACTTCAAATGGCCCTAACTTCTATACGGTACGTGCTACACCTATCAAAGTTTGCAACATACAAATGCTTGTAACTTTTTACTGGAGCGTCATAAAACCTTGAAATTTTGAAACAATAAAGTACTCGAGCCTCTTGTAAATTTAAGCCATCGCTCAAAGCTATGCTACCCTTGAGTCCCAAATCAAACACTGATAAAACTTCAATTGGCAATAACTTACATACGGTACGTCCTACACCTATCAAAGTTTGCAATATACAAATGCTTGTAACTTTTTACTGGAGCGTCATAAAACCTTGAAATTTTGTAACAATAAAGTACTTGAGCCTCCTGTCAATTTAAGCTATCGCTCAAAGCTATGCTACCCTTGAGTCCCAAATCAAACACTGATAAAACTTCAAATGGCCCTAACTTCTGTACAGTTCGTCCTAAACCTATCAAAGTTTGCAACATACAAATGCTTGTAAGTTTTTACTGGAGCGTCACAAACCTTGAAATTTTTGTAACAATAAAGTACTCGAGCCTCTTTTCAATTTAAGCTATCGCTCAAAGCTATGCTACCCTTGAGTCCCAAATCAAACACTGATAAAACTTCAAATGGTCCTAATTTCTATATGGTACGTCCTACACCTATCAAAGTTTGTAACATACAAATGCTTGTAACTTTTTACTGGAGCGTCATAAAACCTTGAAATTTTGTAATAATAAAGTACTCGAGCCTCTTGTCAATTTAAGCTATAGCTCAAAGCTATGCTACCCTTGAATCCCAAATCAAACACTGATAAAACTTCAAATGGCTCCAACTTCTATACGGTACGTCCTACACTTATCAAAGTTTGCAACATACAAATGCTTGTAACTTTTTACTGGAGCGTCATAAAACCTTGAAATTTTGTAACAATAAAGTACTCGAGCCTCTTTTCAATTTAAGCTATCGCTCAAAGCTATGCTACCCTTGAGTCCCAAATCAAACACTGATTAAACTTCAAATGGCCCTAAGTTCTATACGGTACGTCCTACACCTATCAAAGTTTGCAAGATACAAATGCTTGTAACTTTTTACTGGAGCGTCATAAAACCTTGAAATTTTGTAACAATAAAGTACTCGAGCCTCTTGTTAATTTAAGCTATCGCTCAAAGCTATGCTACCCTTGAGTGCCAAATCAAACACTGATAAAACTTCAAACGGCCCTAACTTCTATACGGTACGTCGTACAGCTATCAAAGTTTGCAACATACAAATGCTTGTAACTTTTTACTGGAGCGTCATAAAATCTTGAAATTTGTTAACTATAAAGTACTCGAGCCTCTTGTCAATTTAAGCTATCGCTCAAAGCTATGCTACCCTTGAGACCCAAATCAAACACTGATAAAACTTCAAATGGCCCTAACTTCTATACGGTACGTCCTACACCTATCAAAGTTTGCAATATACAAATGCTTGTAACTTTTTACTGGAGCGTCATAAAACCTTAGAATTTTGTAAAAAAAAAGTACTCGAGCCTCTAGTCAATTTAAGCTATCGCTCATAGCTATGCTACCCTTGAGTCCCAAATCAAACACTGACAAAACTTCAAATGGCCCTAACTTCTATACGGTACGTCCTACACCAATCAAAGTTTGCAACATACAAATGCTTGTAACTTTTTACTGGAGCCTCATAAAACCTTGAAATTTTCTAACAATAAAGTACTAGAGCCTCTGTCAATTTAAGCTATCGCTCAAACCTATGCTACCCTTGAGACCCAAATCAAACACTGATAAAACTTCAAATGGCCCTAACTTCTATACGGTACGTCCTACACCTATTAGAGTTTGCAACATACAAATGCTTGTAAGTTTTTACTGGAGCGTCATAAAACCTTGAAATTTTTGTAACAATAAAGTACTCGAGACTCTTGTCAATTTAAGCTATCGCTCAAAACTATGCTACCCTTGAGTCCCAAATCAAACACTGATAAAACTTCAAATGGCCCTAACGTCTATACGGTTCGTCCTACACCTATCAAAGTTTGCAATATACAAATGCTTGTAACTTTTTACTGGAGCGTCATAAAACCTTGAAATTTTGTAACAATAAAGTACTCGAGCCTCTTGTCAATTTAAGCTATCGCTCAAAGCTATGCTACCCTTGAGTCCCAAATCAAACACTGATAAAACTTCAAATGGCCTTAACTTCTATACGGTACGTCCTACACCTATCAAAGTTTGCAACATACAAATGCTTGTAACTTTTTACTGGAGCTTCATAAAACCTTGAAATTTTCTAACAATAAAGTACTCGAGCCGCTTGTCAATTTAAGCTATCGCTGAAAGCTATGCTACCCTTGAGTCCCAAATCAAACACTAATAAAACTTCAAATGGTCCTAACTTCTATACGGTACGTGCTACACCTATCAAAGTTTGCAACATACAAATGCTTGTAACTTTTTACTGGAGCGTCATAAAACCTTGAAATTTTGTAACAATAAAGTACTCGAGCCTCTTGTAAATTTAAGCCATCGCTCAAAGCTATGCTATCCTTGAGTCCCAAATCAAACACTGATAAAACTTCAATTGGCAATAACTTCCATACGGTACGTCCTACACCTATCAAAGTTTGCAATGTACAAATGCTTGTAACTTTTTACTGGAGCGTCATAAAACCTTGAAATTTTGTAACAATAAAGTACTTGAGCCTCCTGTCAATTTAAGCTATCGCTCAAAGCTATGCTACCCTTGAGTCCCAAATCAAACACTGATAAAACTTCAAATGGCCCTAACTTCTGTACAGTTCGTCCTAAACCTATCAAAGTTTGCAACATACAAATGCTTGTAAGTTTTTACTGGAGCGTCATAAACCTTGAAATTTTTGTAACAATAAAGTACTCGAGCCTCTTTTCAATTTAAGCTATCGCTCAAAGCTATGCTACCCTTGAGTCCCAAATCAAACACTGATAAAACTTCAAATGGCCCTAACTTCTATACGGTACGTCCTACACCAATCAAAGTTTGCAAAATACAAATGCTTGTAACTTTTTACTGGAGCCTCATAAAACCTTGAACTTTTCTAACAATAAAGTACTAGAGCCTCTGTCAATTTAAGCTATCGCTCAAACCTATGCTACCCTTGAGACCCAAATCAAACACTGATAAAACTTCAAATGGCCCTAACTTCTATACGGTACGTCCTACACCTATTAGAGTTTGCAACATACAAATGCTTGTAAGTTTTTACTGGAGCGTCATAAAACCTTGAAATTTTTGTAACAATAAAGTACTCGAGACTCTTGTCAATTTATGCTATCGCTCAAAACTATGCTACCCTTGAGTCCCAAATCAAACACTGATAAAACTTCAAATGGCCCTAACGTCTATACGGTACGTGCTACACCTATCAAAGTTTGCAACATACAAATGCTTGTAACTTTTTACTGGAGCGTCATAAAACCTTGAAATTTTGTAACAATAAAGTACTTGAGCCTCCTGTCAATTTAAGTTATCGCTCAAAGCTATGCTACCCTTGAGTTCCAAATCAAACACTGATAAAACTTCAAATGGCCCTAACTTCTATACGGTACGTCCTACACCAATCAAAGTTTGCAACATACAAATGCTTGTAACTTTTTACTGGAGCCTCATAAAACCTTGAACTTTTCTAACAATAAAGTACTAGAGCCTCTGTCAATTTAAGCTTTCGCTCAAACCTATGCTACCCTTGAGACCCAAATCAAACACTGATAAAACTTCAAATGGCCCTAACTTCTATACGGTACGTCCTACACCTATTAGAGTTTGCAACATACAAATGCTTGTAAGTTTTCACTGGAGCGTCATAAAACCTTGAAATTTTTGTAACAATAAAGTACTCGAGACTCTTGTCAATTTATGCTATCGCTCAAAACTATGCTACCCTTGAGTCCCAAATCAAACATTGATAAAACTTCAAATGGCCCTAACGTCTATACGGTACGTCCTACACCTATCAAAGTTTGCAATATACAAATGCTTGTAACTTTTTACTGGAGCGTCATAAAACCTTGAAATTTTGTAACAATAAAGTACTCGAGTCTCTTGTCAATTTAAGCTATCGCTCAAAGCTATGCTACCCTTGAGTCCCAAATCAAACACTGATAAAACTTCAAATGGCCCTAACTTCTATACGGTACGTCCTACACCTATCAAAGTTTGCAACATACAAATGCTTGTAACTTTTTACTGGAGCTTCATAAAACCTTGAAATTTTCTAACAATAAAGTACTCGAGCCGCTTGTCAATTTAAGCTATCGCTGAAAGCTATGCTACCCTTGAGTTCCAAATCAAACACTAATAAAACTTCAAATGGTCCTAACTTCTATACGGTACGTGCTACACCTATAAAAGTTTGCAACATACAAATGCTTGTAACTTTTTACTGGAGCGTCATAAAACCTTGAAATTTTGTAACAATAAAGTACTCGAGCCTCTTGTAAATTTAAGCCATCGCTCAAAGCTATGTTACCCTTGAGTCCCAAATCAAACACTGATAAAACTGCAATTGGCAATAACTTCCATACGGTACGTCCTACACCTATCAAAGTTTGCAATATACAAATGCTTGTAACTTTTTACTGGAGCGTCATAAAACGTTGAAATTTTGTAACAATAAAGTACTTGAGCCTCCTGTCAATTTAAGCTATCACTCAAAGCTATGCTACCCTTGAGTCCCAAATCAAACACTGATAAAACTTCAAATGGCCCTAACTTCTGTACAGTTCGTCCTAAACCTATCAAAGTTTGCAACATACAAATGCTTGTAAGTTTTTACTAGAGCGTCATAAACCTTGAAATTTTTGTAACAATAAAGTACTCGAGCCTCTTTTCAATTTAAGCTATCGCTCAAAGCTATGCTACCCTTGAGTCCCAAATCAAACACTGATAAAACTTCAAATGGCCCTAATTTCTATATGGTACGTCCTACACCTATCAAAGTTTGCAACATACAAATGCTTGTAACTTTTTACTGGAGCGTCATAAAACCTTGAAATTTTGTAATAATAAAGTACTCGAGCCTCTTGTCAATTTAAGCTATCGCTCAAAGCTATGCTACCCTTGAGTCCCAAATCAAACACTGATAAAACTTCAAATGGCTCCAACTTCTATACGGTACGTCCTACACTTATCAAAGTTTGCAACATACAAATGCTTGTAACTTTTTACTGGAGCGTCATAAAACCTTGAAATTTTGTAACAATAAAGTACTCGAGCCTCTTTTCAATTTAAGCTATCGCTCAAAGCTATGCTACCCTTGAGTCCCAAATCAAACACTGATAAAACTTCAAATGGCTCCAACTTCTATACGGTACGTCCTACAGCTATCAAAGTTTGCAACATACAAATGCTTGTAACTTTTTACTGGAGCGTCATAAAACCTTGAAATTTGTTAACTATAAAGTACTCGAGCCTCTTGTCAATTTAAGCTATTGCTCAAAGCAATGCTACCCTTGAGTCCCAAATCAAACACTGATAAAACTTCAAATGGCCCTAACTTCTATAAGGTACGTCCTACACCTATCAAAGTTTGCAATATACAAATGCTTGTAACTTTTTACTGGAGCGTCATAAAACCTTGAAATTTTGTAAAAAAAAAGTACTCGAGCCTCTTGTCAATTTAAGCTATCGCTCATAGCTATGCTACCCTTGAGTCCCAAATCAAACACTGAAAAAACTTCAAATGGCCCTAACTTCTATACGGTACGTCCTACACCTATCAAAGTTTGCAACATACAAATGCTTGTAACTTTTTACTGGAGCATCATAAAACCTTGAAATTTTCTAACAATAAAGAATTAGAGCCTCTGTCAATTTAAGCTATCGCTCAAACCTATGCTACCCTTGAGACCCAAATCAAACACTGATAAAACTTCAAATGGCCCTAACTTCTATACGGTACGTCCTACACCTATCAGAGTTTGCAACATACAAATGCTTGTAACTTTTTACTGGAGGGTCATAAAACCTTGAAATTTTTGTAACAATAAAGTACACGAGCCGCTTGTCAATTTAAGCTATCGCTGAAGGCTATGCTACCCTTGAGTCCCAAATCAAACACTAATAAAACTTCAAATGGCCCTAACTTCTATACGGTACGTCCTACACCTATCAAAGTTTGCAACATACAAATGCTTGTAACTTTTTACTGGAGCGTCATAAAACCTTGAAATTTAGTAATAATAAATTACTCGAGCCTCTTGTCAATTTAAGCTATCGCTCAAAGCTATGCTACCCTTGAGACCCAAATCAAACACTGATAAAACTTCAAATGGCCCTAACTTGTATACGGTACGTCCTACACCTATCAAAGTTTGCAATATACAAATGCTTGTAACTTTTTACTGGAGCGTCATAAAACCTTGAAATTTTGTAAAAAAAAAGTACTCGATCCTCTTGTCAATTTAAGCTATCGCTCATAGCTATGCTACCCTTGAGTCCCAAATCAAACACTGACAAAACTTCAAATGGCCCTAACTTCTATATGGTATGTCCTACACTAATCAAAGTTTGCAACATACAAATGCTTGTAACTTTTTACTGGAGCATCATAAAACCTTGAAATTTTCTAACAATAAAGTACTAGAGCCTCTGTCAATTTAAGCTATCGCTCAAACCTATGCTACCCTTGAGACCCAAATTAAACACTGATAAAACTTCAAATGGCCCTAACTTCTATACGGTACGTCCTACACCTATCAGAGTTTGCAACATACAAATGCTTGTAACTTTTTACTGGAGCGTCATAAAACCTTGAAATTTTTGTAACAATAAAGTACTCGAGACTCTTGTCAATTTAAGCTATCGCTCAAAACTATGCTACCCTTGAGTCCCAAATCAAACACTGATAAAATTTCAAATGGCCCTAACGTCTATACGGTACGTCCTACACCTATCAAAGTTTGCAATATACAAATGCTTGTAACTTTTTACTGGAGCGTCATAAAACCTTGAAATTTTGTAACAATAAAGTACTCGAGCCTCTTGTCAATTTAAGCTATCGCTCAAAGCTATGCTACCCTTAAGTCCCAAATCAAACAGTGATAAAACTTCAAATGGCCCTAACTTCTATACGGTACGTCCTACACCTATCAAAGTTTGCAACATACAAATGCTTGTAACTTTTTACTGGAGCTTTATAAAACCTTGAAATTTTGTAACAATAAAGTACTCGAGTCTCTTTACAATTTAAGCTATCGCTCAAAGCTATGCTACCCTTGAGTCCCAAATCAACACTGATAAAACTTCAAATGGCCCCAACTTCTATACGGTACGTCCTACACCTATCAAAGTTTGCAACATACAAATGCTTCTAACTTTTTACTGGAGCGTCATAAAACCTTGAAATTTGTTAACTATAAAGTACTCGAGCCTCTTGTCAATGTAAGCTATTGCTCAAAGCAATGCTACCCTTGAGTCCCAAATCAAACACTGATAAAACTTCAAATGGCCCTAACTTCTATACGGTACGTCCTACACCTATCAAAGTTTGCAATATACAAATGCTTGTAAGTTTTTACTGGAGCGTCATAAAACCTAGAAATTTTGTAAAAAAAAAGTACTCGAGCCTCTTGTCAATTTAAGCTATCGCTCATAGCTATGCTACCCTTGAGTCCCAAATCAAACACTGACAAAACTTCAAATGGCCCCAACTTCTATACGGTACATCCCACACCTATCAAAGTTTGCAACATACAAATGCTTGTAACTTTTTACTGGAGCATCATAAAAGCTTGAAATTTTCTAACAATAAAGTACTAGAGCCTCTGTCAATTTAAGCTATCGCTCAAACCTATGCTACCCTTGAGACCCAAATCAAACACTGATAAAACTTCAAATGGCCCTAACTTCTATACGGTACGTCCTACACCTATCAAAGTTTGCAACATACAAATGCTTGTAACTTTTTACTGGAGCGTCATAAAACCTTGAAATTTTGTAACAATAAAGTACTCGAGCCTCTTGTTAATTTAAGCTATCGCTCAAAGCTATGCTACCCTTGAGTCCCAAATCAAACACTGATAAAACTTCAAATGGCCCTAACTTCTATACGGTACGTCCTACACCTATCAAAGTTTGCAACATACAAATGCTTGTAACTTTTTACTGGAGCGTCATAAAACCTTGAAATTTGTTAACTATAAAGTACTCGAGCCTCTTTTCAATTTAAGCTATCGCTCAAAGCTATGCTACCCTTAAGTCCCAAATGAAACACTGATAAAACTTCAAATGGCCCTAATTTCTATATGGTACGTCCTACGCCTATCAAAGTTTGCAACATACAAATGCCTGTTACTTTTTACTGGAGCGTCATAAAACCTTGAAATTTTGTAATAATAAAGTACTCGAGCCTCTTGTCAATTTAAGCTATCGCTCAAAGCTATGCTACCCTTGAGACCCAAATCAAACACTGATAAAACTTCAAATGGCCCTAACTTCTATACGGTACGTCCTACACCTATCAAAGTTTGCAATATACAAATGCTTGTAACTTTTTACTGGAGCGTCATAAAACCTTAGAATTTTGTAAAAAAAAAGTACTCGAGCCTCTGTCAATTAAAGCTATCGCTCAAACCTATGCTACCCTTGAGACCCTGATAAAACTTCAAATGGCCCTAACTTCTATACGGTACGTCCTAAACCTATTAGAGTTTGCAACATACAAATGCTTGTAAGTTTTTACTGGAGCGTCATAAAACCTTGAAATTTTTGTAACAATAAAGTACTCGAGACTCTTGTCAATTTAAGCTATCGGTCAAAACTATGCTACCCTTGAGTCCCAAATCAAACACTGATAAAACTTCAAATGGCCCTAACGTCTATACGGTACGTCCTACACCTATCAAAGTTTGCAATATACAAATGCTTGTAACTTTTTACTGGAGCGTCATAAAACCTTGAAATTTTGTAACAATAAAGTACTTGAGCCTCCTGTCAATTTAAGCTATCGCTCAAAGCTATGCTACCCTTGAGTCCCAAATCAAACACTGATAAAACTTCAAATGGCCCTAACTTCTATACGGTACGTCCTACACCTATCAAAGTTTGCAACATACAAATGCTTGTAACTTTTTACTGGAGCTTCATAAAACCTTGAAATTTTCTAACAATAAAGTACTCGAGCCGCTTGTCAATTTAAGCTATCGCTGAAAGCTATGCTACCCTTGAGTCCCAAATCAAACACTAATAAAACTTCAAATAGTCCTAACTTCTATACGGTACGTGCTACACCTATAAAAGTTTGCAACATACAAATGCTTGTAACTTTTTACTGGAGCGTCATAAAACCTTGAAATTTTGTAACAATAAAGTACTCGAGCCTCTTGTAAATTTAAGCCATCGCTCAAAGCTATGCTACCCTTGAGTCCCAAATCAAACACTGATAAAACTGCAATTGGCAATAACTTCCATACGGTACGTCCTACACCTATCAAAGTTTGCAATATACAAATGCTTGTAACTTTTTACTGGAGCGTCATAAAACCTTGAAATTTTGTAACAATAAAGTACTTGAGCCTCCTGTCAATTTAAGCTATCGCTCAAAGCTATGCTACCCTTGAGTCCCAAATCAAACACTGATAAAACTTCAAATGGCCCTAACTTCTATAAGGTACGTCCTACACCTATCAAAGTTTGCAATATACAAATGCTTGTAACTTTTTACTGGAGCGTCATAAAACCTTGAAATTTGTTAACTATAAAGTACTCGAGCCTCTTGTCAATGTAAGCTATTGCTCAAAGCAATGCTACCCTTGAGTCCCAAATCAAACACTGAAAAAACTTCAAATGGCCCTAACTTCTATACGGTACGTCCTACACCTATCAAAGTTTGCAACATACAAATGCTTGTAACTTTTTACTGGAGCATCATAAAACCTTGAAATTTTCTAACAATAAAGAATTAGAGCCTCTGTCAATTTAAGCTATCGCTCAAACCTATGCTACCCTTGAGACCCAAATCAAACACTGATAAAACTTCAAATGGCCCTAACTTCTATACGGTACGTCCTACACCTATCAGAGTTTGCAACATACAAATGCTTGTAACTTTTTACTGGAGCGTCATAAAACCTTGAAATTTTTGTAACAATAAAGTACACGAGCCGCTTGTCAATTTAAGCTATCGCTGAAGGCTATGCTACCCTTGAGTCCCAAATCAAACACTAATAAAACTTCAAATGGCCCTAACTTCTATACGGTACGTCCTACACCTATCAAAGTTTGCAACATACAAATGCTTGTAATTTTTTACTGGAGCGTCATAAAACCTTGAAATTTAGTAATAATAAATTACTCGAGCCTCTTCTCAATTTAAGCTATCGCTCAAAGCTATGCTACCCTTGAGACCCAAATCAAACACTGATAAAACTTCAAATGGCCCTAACTTCTATACGGTACGTCCTACACCTATCAAAGTTTGCAATATACAAATGCTTGTAACTTTTTACTGGAGCGTCATAAAACCTTGAAATTTTGTAAAAAAAAAGTACTCGAGCCTCTTGTCAATTTAAGCTATCGCTCATAGCTATGCTACCCTTGAGTCCCAAATCAAACACTGACAAAACTTCAAATGGCCCTAACTTCTATACGGTATGTCCTACACCAATCAAAGTTTGCAACATACAAATGCTTGTAACTTTTTACTGGAGCATCATAAAACCTTGAAATTTTCTAACAATAAAGTACTAGAGCCTCTGTCAATTTAAGCTATCGCTCAAACCTATGCTACCCTTGAGACCCAAATTAAACTCTGATAAAACTTCAAATGGCCCTAACTTCTATACGGTACGTCCTACACCTATCAGAGTTTGCAACATACAAATGCTTGTAACTTTTTACTGGAGCGTCATAAAACCTTGAAATTTTTGTAACAATAAAGTACTCGAGACTCTTGTCAATTTAAGCTATCGCTCAAAACTATGCTACCCTTGAGTCCCAAATCAAACACTGATAAAATTTCAAATGGCCCTAACGTCTATACGGTACGTCCTACACCTATCAAAGTTTGCAATATACAAATGCTTGTAACTTTTTACTGGAGCGTCATAAAACCTTGAAATTTTGTAACAATAAAGTACTCGAGCCTCTTGTCAATTTAAGCTATCGCTCAAAGGTATGCTACCCTTGAGTCCCAAATCAAACAGTGATAAAACTTCAAATGGCCCTAACTTCTATACGGTACGTCCTACACCTATCAAAGTTTGCAACATACAAATGCTTGTAACTTTTTACTGGAGCTTTATAAAACCTTGAAATTTTGTAACAATAAAGTACTCGAGTCTCTTTTCAATTTAAGCTATCGCTCAAAGCTATGCTACCCTTGAGTCCCAAATCTACACTGATAAAACTTCAACTGGCCCCAACTTCTATACGGTACGTCCTACACCTATCAAAGTTTGCAACATACAAATGCTTCTAACTTTTTACTGGAGCGTCATAAAACCTTGAAATTTGTTAACTATAAAGTACTCGAGCCTCTTGTCAATGTAAGCTATTGCTCAAAGCAATGCTACCCTTGAGTCCCAAATCAAACACTGATAAAACTTCAAATGGCCCTAACTTCTATACGGTACGTCCTACACCTATCAATGTTTGCAATATACAAATGCTTGTAAGTTTTTACTGGAGCGTCATAAAACCTAGAAATTTTGTAAAAAAAAAGTACTCGAGCCTCTTGTCAATTTAAGCTATCGCTCATAGCTATGCTACCCTTGAGTCCCAAATCAAACACTGACAAAACTTCAAATGGCCCCAACTTATATACGGTACATCCTACACCTATCAAAGTTTGCAACATACAAATGCTTGTAACTTTTTACTGGAGCATCATAAAAGCTTGAAATTTTCTAACAATAAAGTACTAGAGCCTCTGTCAATTTAAGCTATCGCTCAAACCTATGCTACCCTGGAGACCCAAATCAAACACTGATAAAACTTCAAATGGCCCTAACTTCTATACGGTACGTCCTACACCTATCAAAGTTTGCAACATACAAATGCTTGTAACTTTTTACTGGAGCGTCATAAAACCTTGAAATTTTGTAACAATAAAGTACTCGAGCCTCTTGTTAATTTAAGCTATCGCTCAAAGCTATGCTACCCTTGAGTCCCAAATCAAACACTGATAAAACTTCAAATGGCCCTAACTTCTATACGGTACGTCCTACACTTATCAAAGTTTGCAACATACAAATGCTTGTAACTTTTTACTGGAGCGTCATAAAACCTTGAAATTTGTTAACTATAAAGTACTCGAGCCTCTTTTCAATTTAAGCTATCGCTCAAAGCTATGCTACCCTTGAGTCCCAAATGAAACACTGATAAAACTTCAAATGGCCCTAATTTCTATATGGTACGTCCTACACCTATCAAAGTTTGCAACATACAAATGCCTGTTACTTTTTACTGGAGCGTCATAAAACCTTGAAATTTTGTAATAATAAAGTACTCGAGCCTCTTGTCAATTTAAGCTATCGCTCAAAGCTATGCTACCCTTGAGACCCAAATCAAACACTGATAAAACTTCAAATGGCCCTAACTTCTATACGGTACGTCCTACACCTATCAAAGTTTGCAATATACAAATGCTTGTAACTTTTTACTGGAGCGTCATAAAACCTTAGAATTTTGTAAAAAAAAAGTACTCGAGCCTCTGTCAATTAAAGCTATCGCTCAAACCTATGCTACCCTTGAGACCCAAATCAAACACTGATAAAACTTCAAATGGCCCTAACTTCTATACGGTACGTCCTAAACCTATTAGAGTTTGCAACATACAAATGCTTGTAAGTTTTTACTGGAGCGTCATAAAACCTTGAAATTTTTGTAACAATAAAGTACTCGAGACTCTTGTCAATTTAAGATATCGGTCAAAACTATGCTACCCTTGAGTCCCAAATCAAACACTGATAAAACTTCAAATGGCCCTAACGTCTATACGGTACGTCCTACACCTATCAAAGTTTGCAATATACAAATGCTTGTAACTTTTTACTGGAGCGTCATAAAACCTTGAAATTTTGTAACAATAAAGTACTTGAGCCTCCTGTCAATTTAAGCTATCGCTCAAAGCTATGCTACCCTTGAGTCCCAAATCAAACACTGATAAAACTTCAAATGGCCCTAACTTCTATACGGTACGTCCTACACCTATCAAAGTTTGCAACATACAAATGCTTGTAACTTTTTACTGGAGCTTCATAAAACCTTGAAATTTTCTAACAATAAAGTACTCGAGCCGCTTGTCAATTTAAGCTATCGCTGAAAGCTATGCTACCCTTGAGTCCCAAATCAAACACTAATAAAACTTCAAATAGTCCTAACTTCTATACGGTACGTTCTACACCTATAAAAGTTTGCAACATACAAATGCTTGTAACTTTTTACTGGAGCGTCATAAAACCTTGAAATTTTGTAACAATAAAGTATTCGAGCCTCTTGTAAATTTAAGCCATCGCTCAAAGCTATGCTACCCTTGAGTCCCAAATCAAACACTGATAAAACTGCAATTCGCAATAACTTCCATACGGTACGTCCTACACCTATCAAAGTTTGCAATATACAAATGCTTGTAACTTTTTACTGGAGCGTCATAAAACCTTGAAATTTTGTAACAATAAAGTACTTGAGCCTCCTGTCAATTTAAGCTATCGCTCAAAGCTATGCTACCCTTGAGTCCCAAATCAAACACTGATAAAACTTCAAATGGCCCTAACTTCTGTACAGTTCGTCCTAAACCTATCAAAGTTTGCAACATACAAATGCTTGTAAGTTTTTACTAGAGCGTCATAAACCTTGAAGTTTTTGTAACGAGCCTCTTTTCAATTTAAGCTATCGCTCAAAGCTATG
The DNA here is from genome assembly GCA_920105625.2 of Clusia tigrina. Lineage (NCBI taxonomy): Eukaryota > Metazoa > Arthropoda > Insecta > Diptera > Clusiidae > Clusia > Clusia tigrina. Next base: position 189,624 of record CAKKTE020000594.1, read on the forward strand.
CTACCCTTGAGTCCCAAATCAAGCACTGATAAAACTTCAAATGGCCCTAATTTCTATATGGTACGTCCTACACCTATCAAAGTTTGCAACATACAAATGCTTGTAACTTTTTACTGGAGCGTCATAAAACCTTGAAATTTTGTAATAATAAAGTACTCGAGCCTCTTGTCAATTTAAGCTATCGCTCAAAGCTATGCTACCCTTGAGTCCCAAATCAAACACTGATAAAACTTCAAATGGCTCGAACTTCTATACGGTACGTCCTACACTTATCAAAGTTTGCAACATACAAATGCTTGTAACTTTTTACTGGAGCGTCATAAAACCTTGAAATTTTGTAACAATAAAGTACTCGAGCCTCTTTTCAATTTAAGCTATCGCTCAAAGCTATGCTACCCTTGAGTCCCAAATCAAACACTGATAAAACTTCAAATGGCTCCAACTTCTATACGGTACGTCCTACAGCTATCAAAGTTTGCAACATACAAATGCTTGTAACTTTTTACTGGAGCGTCATAAAACCTTGAAATTTGTTAACTATAAAGTACTCGAGCCTCTTGTCACTTTAAGCTATTGCTCAAAGCAATGCTACCCTTGAGTCCCAAATCAAACACTGATAAAACTTCAAATGGCCCTAACTTCTATACGGTACGTCCTACACCTATCAAAGTTTGCAACATACAAATGCTTGTAACTTTTTACTGGAGCGTCATAAAACCTTGAAATTTTTGTAACAATAAAGTACACGAGCCGCTTGTCAATTTAAGCTATCGCTGAAGGCTATGCTACCCTTGAGTCCCAAATCAAACACTAATAAAACTTCAAATGGTCCTAACTTCTATACGGTACGTCCTACACCTATCAAAGTTTGCAACATACAAATGCTTGTAACTTTTTACTGGAGCGTCATAAAACCTTGAAATTTAGTAATAATAAATTACTCGAGCCTCTTGTCAATTTAAGCTATCGCTCAAAGCTATGCTACCCTTGAGACCCAAATCAAACACTGATAAAACTTCAAATGGCCCTAACTTCTATACGGTACGTCCTACACCTATCAAAGTTTGCAATATACAAATGCTTGTAACTTTTTACTGGAGCGTCATAAAACCTTGAAATTTTGTAAAAAAAAAGTACTCGAGCCTCTTGTCAATTTAAGCTATCGCTCAAAGCTATGCTACCCTTGAGTCCCAAATCAAACACTGACAAAACTTCAAATGGCCCTAACTTCTATACGGTATATCCTACACCAATCAAAGTTTGCAACATACAAATGCTTGTAACTTTTTACTGGAGCATCATAAAACCTTGAAATTTTCTAACAATAAAGTACTAGAGCCTCTGTCAATTTAAGCTATCGCTCAAACCTATGCTACCCTTGAGACCCAAATTAAACACTGATAAAACTTCAAATGGCCCTAACTTCTATACGGTACGTCCTACACCTATCAGAGTTTGCAACATACAAATGCTTGTAACTTTTTACTGGAGCGTCATAAAACCTTGAAATTTTTGTAACAATAAAGTACTCGAGACTCTTGTCAATTTAAGCTATCGCTCAAAACTATGCTACCCTTGAGTCCCAAATCAAACACTGATAAAACTTCAAATGGCCCTAACGTCTATACGGTACGTCCTACACCTATCAAAGTTTGCAATATACAAATGCTTGTAACTTTTTACTGGAGCGTCATAAAACCTTGAAATTTTGTAACAATAAAGTACTCGAGCCTCTTGTCAATTTAAGCTATCGCTCAAAGCTATGCTACCCTTGAGTCCCAAATCAAACTGTGATAAAACTTCAAATGGCCCTAACTTCTATACGGTATGTCCTACACCTATCAAAGTTTGCAACATACAAATGCTTGTAACTTTTTACTGGAGCTTCATAAAACCTTGAAATTTTCTAACAATAAAGTACTCGAGCCGCTTGTCAATTTAAGCTATCGCTGAAAGCTATGCTACCCTTAAGTCCCAAATCAAACACTAATAAAACTTCAAATGGCCCTAACTTCTATACGGTACGTGCTACACCTATCAAAGTTTGCAACATACAAATGCTTGTAACTTTTTACTGGAGCGTCATAAAACCTTGAAATTTTGTAACAATAAAGTACTCGAGTCTCTTTTCAATTTAAGCTATCGCTCAAAGCTATGCTACCCTTGAGTCCGAAATCAACACTGATAAAACTTCAAATGGCCCCAACTTCTATACGGTACGTCCTACACCTATCAAAGTTTGCAACATACAAATGCTTCTAACTTTTTACTGGAGCGTCATAAAACCTTGAAATTTGTTAACTATAAAGTACTCGAGCCTCTTGTCAATGTAAGCTATTGCTCAAAGCAATGCTACCCTTGAGTCCCAAATCAAACACTGATAAAACTTCAAATGGCCCTAACTTCTATACGGTACGTCCTACACCTATCAAAGTTTGCAATATACAAATGCTTGTAAGTTTTTACTGGAGCGACATAAAACCTAGAAATTTTGTAAAAAAAAAGTACTCGAGCCTCTTGTCAATTTAAGCTATCGCTCATAGCTATGCTACCCTTGAGTGCCAAATCAAACACTGACAAAACTTCAAATGGCCCCAACTTCTATACGGTACATCCTACACCTATCAAAGTTTGCAACATACAAATGCTTGTAACTTTTTACTGGAGCATCATAAAAGCTTGAAATTTTCTAACAATAAAGTACTAGAGCCTCTGTCAATTTAAGCTATCGCTCAAACCTATGCTACCCTTGAGACCCAAATCAAACACTGATAAAACTTCAAATAACCCTAACTTCTATACGGTACGTCCTACACCTATCAAAGTTTGCAACATACAAATGCTTGTAACTTTTTACTGGAGCGTCATAAAACCTTGAAATTTTGTAACAATAAAGTACTCGAGCCTCTTGTTAATTTAAGCTATCGCTCAAAGCTATGCTACCCTTGAGTCCCAAATCAAACACTGATAAAACTTCAAATGGCCCTAACTTCTATACGGTACGTCCTACACCTATCAAAGTTTGCAACATACAAATGCTTGTAACTTTTTACTGGAGCGTCATAAAACCTTGAAATTTGTTAACTATAAAGTACTCGAGCCTCTTTTCAATTTAAGCTATCGCTCAAAGCTATGCTACCCTTGAGTCCCAAATGAAACACTGATAAAATTTCAAATGGCCCTAATTTCTATATGGTACGTCCTACGCCTATCAAAGTTTGCAACATACAAATGCCTGTTACTTTTTACTGGAGCGTCATAAAACCTTGAAATTTTGTAATAATAAAGTACTCGAGCCTCTTGTCAATTTAAGCTATCGCTCAAAGCTATGCTACCCTTGAGACCCAAATCAAACACTGATAAAACTTCAAATGGCCCTAACTTCTATACGGTACGTCCTACACCTATCAAAGTTTGCAACATACAAATGCTTGTAACTTTTTACTGGAGCATCATAAAACCTTGAAATTTTCTAACAATAAAGAATTAGAGCCTCTGTCAATTTAAGCTATCGCTCAAACCTATGCTACCCTTGAGACCCAAATCAAACACTGATAAAACTTCAAATGGCCCTAACTTCTATACGGTACGTCCTACACCTATCAGAGTTTGCAACATACAAATGCTTGTAACTTTTTACTGGAGCGTCATAAAACCTTGAAATTTTTGTAACAATAAAGTACACGAGCCGCTTGTCAATTTAAGCTATCGCTGAAGGCTATGCTACCCTTGAGTCCCAAATCAAACACTAATAAAATTTCAAATGGCCCTAACTTCTATACGGTACGTCCTACACCTATCAAAGTTTGCAACATACAAATGCTTGTAACTTTTTACTGGAGCGTCATAAAACCTTGAAATTTAGTAATAATAAATTACTCGAGCCTCTTGTCAATTTAAGCTATCGCTCATAGCTTTGCTACCCTTGAGTCCCAAATCAAACACTGACAAAACTTCAAATGGCCCCAACTTCTATACGGTACATCCTACACCTATCAAAGTTTGCAACATACAAATGCTTGTAACTTTTTACTGGAGCATCATAAAAGCTTGAAATTTTCTAACAATAAAGTACTAGAGCCTCTGTCAATTTAAGCTATCGCTCAAACCTATGCTACCCTTGAGACCCAAATCAAACACTGATAAAACTTCAAATGGCCCTAACTTCTATACGGTACGTCCTACACCTATCAAAGTTTGCAACATACAAATGCTTGTAACTTTTTACTGGAGCGTCATAAAACCTTGAAATTTTGTAACAATAAAGTACTCGAGCCTCTTGTTAATTTAAGCTATCGCTCAAAGCTATGCTACCCTTGAGTCCCAAATCAAACACTGATAAAACTTCAAATGGCCCTAACTTCTATACGGTACGTCCTAAACCTATTAGAGTTTGCAACATACAAATGCTTGTAAGTTTTTACTGGAGCGTCATAAAACCTTGAAATTTTTGTAACAATAAAGTACTCGAGACTCTTGTCAATTTAAGCTATCGGTCAAAACTATGCTACCCTTGAGTCCCAAATCAAACACTGATAAAACTTCAAATGGCCCTAACGTCTATACGGTACGTCCTACACCTATCAAAATTTGCAATATACAAATGCTTGTAACTTTTTACTGGAGCGTCATAAAACCTTGAAATTTTGTAACAATAAAGTACTTGAGCCTCCTGTCAATTTAAGCTATCGCTCAAAGCTATGCTACCCTTGAGTCCCAAATCAAACACTGATAAAACTTCAAATGGCCCTAACTTCTATACGGTACGTCCTACACCTATCAAAGTTTGCAACATACAAATGCTTTTTACTGGAGCTTCATAAAACCTTGAAATTTTCTAACAATAAAGTACTCGAGCCGCTTGTCAATTTAAGCTATCGCTGAAAGCTATGCTACCCTTGAGTCCCAAATCAAACACTAATAAAACTTCAAATAGTCCTAACTTCTATACGGTACGTGCTACACCTATAAAAGTTTGCAACATACAAATGCTTGTAACTTTTTACTGGAGCGTCATAAAACCTTGAAATTTTGTAACAATAAAGTACTCGAGCCTCTTGTAAATTTAAGCCATCGCTCAAAGCTATGCTACCCTTGAGTCCCAAATCAAACACTGATAAAACTGCAATTGGCAATAACTTCCATACGGTACGTCCTACACCTATCAAAGTTTGCAATATACAAATGCCTGTAACTTTTTACTGGAGCGTCATAAAACCTTGAAATTTTGTAACAATAAAGTACTTGAGCCTCCTGTCAATTTAAGCTATCGCTCAAAGCTATGCTACCCTTGAGTCCCAAATCAAACACTGATAAAACTTCAAATGGCCCTAACTTCTGTACAGTTCGTCTTAAACCTATCAAAGTTTGCAACATACAAATGCTTGTAAGTTTTTACTAGAGCGTCATAAACCTTGAAATTTTTGTAACGAGCCTCTTTTCAATTTAAGCTATCGCTCAAAGCTATGCTACCCTTGAGTCCCAAATCAAACACTGATAAAACTTCAAATGGCCCTAATTTATATATGGTACGTCCTACACCTATCAAAGTTTGCAACATACAAATGCTTGTAACTTTTTACTGGAGCGTCATAAAACCTTGAAATTTTGTAATAATAAAGTACTCGAGCCTCTTGTCAATTTAAGCTATCGCTCAAAGCTATGCTACCCTTGAGACCCAAATCAAACACTGATAAAACTTCAAATGGCCCTAACTTCTATACGGTACGTCCTACACCTATCAAAGTTTGCAACATACAAATGCTTGTAACTTTTTACTGGAGCATCATAAAACCTTGAAATTTTCTAACAATAAAGAATTAGAGCCTCTGTCAATTTAAGCTATCGCTCAAACCTATGCTACCCTTGAGACCCAAATCAAACACTGATAAAACTTCAAATGGCCCTAACTTCTATACGGTACGTCCTACACCTATCAGAGTTTGCAACATACAAATGCTTGTAACTTTTTACTGGAGCGTCATAAAACCTTGAAATTTTTGTAACAATAAAGTACACGAGCCGCTTGTGAATTTAAGCTATCGCTGAAGGCTATGCTACCCTTGAGTCCCAAATCAAACACTAATAAAATTTCAAATGGCCCTAACTTCTATACGGTACGTCCTACACCTATCAAAGTTTGCAACATACAAATGCTTGTAACTTTTTACTGGAGCGTCATAAAACCTTGAAATTTAGTAATAATAAATTACTCGAGCCTCTTGTCAATTTAAGCTATCGCTCATAGCTTTGCTACCCTTGAGTCCCAAATCAAACACTGACAAAACTTCAAATGGCCCCAACTTCTATACGGTACATCCTACACCTATCAAAGTTTGCAACATACAAATGCTTGTAACTTTTTACTGGAGCATCATAAAAGCTTGAAATTTTCTAACAATAAAGTACTAGAGCCTCTGTCAATTTAAGCTATCGCTCAAACCTATGCTACCCTTGAGTCCCAAATCAAACACTGATAAAACTTCAAATGGCCCTAACTTCTATACGGTACGTCCTACACCTATCAAAGTTTGCAACATACAAATGCTTGTAACTTTTTACTGGAGCGTCATAAAACCTTGAAATTTTGTAACAATAAAGTACTCGAGCCTCTTGTTAATTTAAGCTATCGCTCAAAGCTATGCTACCCTTGCGTCCCAAATCAAACACTGATAAAACTTCAAATGGCCCTAACTTCTATACGGTACGTCCTAAACCTATTAGAGTTTGCAACATACAAATGCTTGTAAGTTTTTACTGGAGCGTCATAAAACCTTGAAATTTTTGTAACAATAAAGTACTCGAGACTCTTGTCAATTTAAGCTATCGGTCAAAACTATGCTACCCTTGAGTCCCAAATCAAACACTGATAAAACTTCAAATGGCCCTAACGTCTATACGGTACGTCCTACACCTATCAAAATTTGCAATATACAAATGCTTGTAACTTTTTACTGGAGCGTCATAAAACCTTGAAATTTTGTAACAATAAAGTACTTGAGCCTCCTGTCAATTTAAGCTATCGCTCAAAGCTATGCTACCCTTGAGTCCCAAATCAAACACTGATAAAACTTCAAATGGCCCTAACTTCTATACGGTACGTCCTACACCTATCAAAGTTTGCAACATACAAATGCTTTTTACTGGAGCTTCATAAAACCTTGAAATTTTCTAACAAGAAAGTACTCGAGCCGCTTGTCAATTTAAGCTATCGCTGAAAGCTATGCTACCCTTGAGTCCCAAATCAAACACTAATAAAACTTCAAATAGTCCTAACTTCTATACGGTACGTGCTACACCTATAAAAGTTTGCAACATACAAATGCTTGTAACTTTTTACTGGAGCGTCATAAAACCTTGAAATTTTGTAACAATAAAGTACTCGAGCCTCTTGTAAATTTAAGCCATCGCTCAAAGCTATGCTACCCTTGAGTCCCAAATCAAACACTGATAAAACTGCAATTGGCAATAACTTCCATACGGTACGTCCTACACCTATCAAAGTTTGCAATATACAAATGCTTGTAACTTTTTACTGGAGCGTCATAAAACCTTGAAATTTTGTAACAATAAAGTACTTGAGCCTCCTGTCAATTTAAGCTATCGCTCAAAGCTATGCTACCCTTGAGTCCCAAATCAAACACTGATAAAACTTCAAATGGCCCTAACTTCTGTACAGTTCGTCTTAAACCTATCAAAGTTTGCAACATACAAATGCTTGTAAGTTTTTACTAGAGCGTCATAAACCTTGAAATTTTTGTAACGAGCCTCTTTTCAATTTAAGCTATCGCTCAAAGCTATGCTACCCTTGAGACCCAAATCAAACACTGATAAAACTTCAAATGGCCCTAACTTCTATACAGTTCGTCTTAAACCTATCAAAGTTTGCAACATACAAATGCTTGTAACTTTTTACTGGAGCATCATAAAACCTTGAAATTTTCTAACAATAAAGAATTAGAGCCTCTGTCAATTTAAGCTATCGCTCAAACCTATGCTACCCTTGAGACCCAAATCAAACACTGATAAAACTTCAAATGGCCCTAACTTCTATACGGTACGTCCTACACCTATCAGAGTTTGCAACATACAAATGCTTGTAACTTTTTACTGGAGCGTCATAAAACCTTGAAATTTTTGTAACAATAAAGTACACGAGCCGCTTGTCAATTTAAGCTATAGCTGAAGGCTATGCTACCCTTGAGTCCCAAATCAAACACTAATAAAACTTCAAATGGCCCTAACTTCTATACGGTACGTCCTATACCTATCAAAGTTTGCAACATACAAATGCTTGTAACTTTTTACTGGAGCGTCATAAAACCTTGAAATTTAGTAATAATAAATTACTCGAGCCTCTTGTCAATTTAAACTATCGCTCAAAGCTATGCTACCCTTGAGACCCAAATCAAACACTGATAAAACTTCAAATGGCCCTAACTTCTATACGGTACGTCCTACACCTATCAAAGTTTGCAATATACAAATGCTTGTAACTTTTTACTGGAGCGTCATAAAACCTTGAAATTTTGTAAAAAAAAAAGTACTAGAGCCTCTGTCAATTTAAGCTATCGCTCAAACCTATGCTACCCTTGAGACCCAAATTAAACACTGATAAAACTTCAAATGGCCCTAACTTCTATACGGTACGTCCTACACCTATCAGAGTTTGCAACATACAAATGCTTGTAACTTTTTACTGGAGCGTCATAAAACCTTGAAATTTTTGTAACAATAAAGTACTCGAGACTCTTGTCAATTTAAGCTATCGCTCAAGACTATGCTACCCTTGAGTCCCAAATCAAACACTGATAAAACTTCAAATGGCCCTAACGTCTATACGGTACGTCCTACACCTATCAAAGTTTGCAATATACAAATGCTTGTAACTTTTTACTGGAGCGTCATAAAACCTTGAAATTTTGTAACAATAAAGTACTCGAGCCTCTTGTCAATTTAAGCTATCGCTCAAAGCTATGCTACCCTTGAGTCCCAAATCAAACATTGATAAAACTTCAAATGGCCCTAACTTCTATACGGTACGTCCTACACCTATCAAAGTTTGCAACATACAAATGCTTGTAACTTTTTACTGGAGCTTCATAAAACCTTGAAATTTTCTAACAATAAAGTACTCGAGCCGCTTGTCAATTTAAGCTATCGCTGAAAGCTATGCTACCCTTAAGTCCCAAATCAAACACTAAAAAAACCTCAAATGGCCCTAACTTCTATACGGTACGTGCTACACCTATCAAAGTTTGCAACATACAAATGCTTGTAACTTTTTACTGGAGCGTCATAAAACCTTGAAATTTTGTAACAATAAAGTACTCGAGTCTCTTTTCAATTTAAGCTATCGCTCAAAGCTATGCTACCCTTGAGTCCCAAATCAACACTGATAAAACTTCAAATGGCCCCAACTTCTATACGGTACGTCCTACACCTATCAAAGTTTGCAACATACAAATGCTTCTAACTTTTTACTGGAGCGTCATAAAACCTTGAAATTTGTTAACTATAAAGTACTCGAGCCTCTTGTCAATGTAAGCTATTGCTCAAAGCAATGCTACCCTTGAGTCCCAAATCAAACACTGATAAAACTTCAAATGGCCCTAACTTCTATACGGTACGTCCTACACCTATCAAAGTTTGCAACATACAAATGCTTGTAACTTTTTACTGGAGCGTCATAAAACCTTGAAATTTTGTAACAATAAAGTACTCGAGCGTCTTGTTAATTTAAGCTATCGCTCAAAGCTATGCTACCCTTGAGTCCCAAATCAAACACTGATAAAACTTCAAATGGCCCTAACTTCTATACGGTACGTCCTATACCTATCAAAGTTTGCAACATACAAATGCTTGTAACTTTTTACTGGAGCGTCATAAAACCTTGAAATTTGTTAACTATAAAGTACTCGAGCCTCTTTTCAATTTAAGCTATCGCTCAAAGCTATGCTACCCTTTAGTCTCAAATGAAACACTGATAAAACTTCAAATGGCCCTAATTTCTATATGGTACGTCCTACGCCTATCAAAGTTTGCAACATACAAATGCCTGTTACTTTTTACTGGAGCGTCATAAAACCTTGAAATTTTGTAATAATAAAGTACTCGAGCCTCTTGTCAATTTAAGCTATCGCTCAAAGCTATGCTACCCTTGAGACCCAAATCAAACACTGATAAAACTTCAAATGGCCCTAACTTCTATACGGTACGTCCTACACCTATCAAAGTTTGCAATATACAAATGCTTGTAACTTTTTACTGTAGCGTCATAAAACCTTAGAATTTTGTAAAAAAAAAAGTACTCGAGCCTCTTGTCAATTTAAGCTATCGCTCATAGCTTTGCTACCCTTGAGTCCCAAATCAAACACTGACAAAACTTCAAATGGCCCTAACTTCTATACGGTACGTCCTACACCAATCAAAGTTTGCAACATACAAATGCTTGTAACTTTTTACTGGAGCCTCATAAAACCTTGAAATTTTCTAACAATAAAGTACTAGAGCCTCTGTCAATTAAAGCTATCGCTCAAACCTATGCTACCCTTGAGACCCAAATCAAACACTGATAAAACTTCAAATGGCCCTAACTTCTATACGGTACGTCCTAAACCTATTAGAGTTTGCAACATACAAATGCTTGTAAGTTTTTACTGGAGCGTCATAAAACCTTGAAATTTTTGTAACAATAAAGTACTCGAGACTCTTGTCAATTTAAGCTATCGGTCATAACTATGCTACCCTTGAGTCCCAAATCAAACACTGATAAAACTTCAAATGGCCCTAACGTCTATACGGTACGTCCTACACCTATCAAAGTTTGCAATATACAAATGCTTGTAACTTTTTACTGGAGCGTCATAAAACCTTGAAATTTTGTAACAATAAAGTACTCGAGCCTCTTGTCAATTTAAGCTATCGCTCAAAGCTATGCTACCCTTGTGTCCCAAATCAAACACTGATAAAACTTCAAATGGCGCTAACTTCTATACGGTACGTCCTACTCCTATCAAAGTTTGCAACATACAAATGCTTGTAACTTTTTACTGGAGCTTCATAAAACCTTGAAATTTTCTAACAATAAAGTACTCGAGCCGCTTGTCAATTTAAGCTATCGCTGAAAGCTATGCTACCCTTGAGTCCCAAATCAAACACTAATAAAACTTCAAATGGCCCTAACTTCTATACGGTACGTGCTACACCTATCAAAGTTTGCAACATACAAATGCTTGTAACTTTTTTCTGGAGCGTCATAAAACCTTGAAATTTTGTAACAATAAAGTACTCGAGCCTCTTGTAAATTTAAGCCATCGCTCAAAGCTATGCTACCCTTGAGTCCCAAATCAAACACTGATAAAACTTCAATTGGCAATAACTTCCATACGGTACGTCCTACACCTATCAAAGTTTGCAATATACAAATGCTTGTAACTTTTTACTGGAGCGTCATAAAACCTTGAAATTTTGTAACAATAAAGTACTTGAGCCTCCTGTCAATTTAAGCTATCGCTCAAAGCTATGCTACCCTTGAGCCCCAAATCAAACACTGATAAAACTTCAAATGGGCCTAACTTCTGTACAGTTCGTCCTAAACCTATCAAAGTTTGCAACATACAAATGCTTGTAAGTTTTTACTGGAGCGTCATAAACCTTGAAATTTTTGTAACAATAAAGTACTCGAGCCTCTTTTCAATTTAAGCTATCGCTCAAAGCTATGCTACCCTTGAATCCCAAATCAAACACTGAGAAAACTTCAAATGGCCCTAATTTCTATATGGTACGTCCTACACCTATCAAAGTTTGCAACATACAAATGCTTGTAACTTTTTACTGGAGCGTCATAAAACCTTGAAATTTTGTAATAATAAAGTACTCGAGCCTCTTGTCAATTTAAGCTATCGCTCAAAGCTATGCTACCCTTGAGTCCCAAATCAAACACTGATAAAACTTCAAATGGCTCCAACTTCTATACGGTACGTCCTACACTTATCAAAGTTTGCAACATACAAATGCTTGTAACTTTTTACTGGAGCGTCATAAAACCTTGAAATTTTGTAACAATAAAGTACTCGAGCCTCTTTTCAATTTAAGCTATCGCTCAAAGCTATGCTACCCTTGAGTCCCAAATCAAACACTGATAAAACTTCAAATGGCCCTAAGTTGTATACGGTACGTCCTACACCTATCAAAGTTTGCAACATACAAATGCTTGTAACTTTTTACTGGAGCGTCATAAAACCTTGAAATTTTGTAACAATAAAGTACTCGAGCCTCTTGTTAATTTAAGCTATCGCTCAAAGCTATGCTACCCTTGAGTGCCAAATCAAACACTGATAAAACTTCAAACGGCCCTAACTTCTATACGGTACGTCCTACAGCTATCAAAGTTTGCAACATACAAATGCTTGTAACTTTTTACTGGAGCGTCATAAAACCTTGAAATTTGTTAACTATAAAGTACTCGAGCCTCTTGTCAATTTAAGCTATTGCTCAAAGTAATGCTACCCTTGAGTCCCAAATCAAACACTGATAAAACTTCAAATGGCCCTAACTTCTATACGGTACGTCCTAAACCTATTAGAGTTTGCAACATACAAATGCTTGTAAGTTTTTACTGGAGCGTCATAAAACCTTGAAATTTTTGTAACAAGAAAGTACTCGAGACTCTTGTCAATTTAAGCTATCGGTCAAAACTATGCTACCCTTGAGTCCCAAATCAAACACTGATAAAACTTCAAATGGCCCTAACGTCTATACGGTACGTCCTACACCTATCAAAGTTTGCAATATACAAATGCTTGTAACTTTTTACTGGAGCGTCATAAAACCTTGAAATTTTGTAACAATAAAGTACTCGAGCCTCTTGTCAATTTAAGCTATCGCTCAAAGCTATGCTACCCTTGAGTCCCAAATCAAACACTGATAAAACTTCAAATGGCGCTAACTTCTATACGGTACGTCCTACACCTATCAAAGTTTGCAACATACAAATGCTTGTAACTTTTTACTGGAGCTTCATAAAACCTTGAAATTTTGTAACAATAAAGTACTCGAGCCTCTTGTAAATTTAAGCCATCGCTCAAAGCTATGCTACCCTTGAGTCCCAAATCAAACACTGATAAAACTTCAATTGGCAATAACTTCCATACGGTACGTCCTACACCTATCAAAGTTTGCAATATACAAATGCTTGTAACTTTTTACTGGAGCGTCTTAAAACCTTGAAATTTTGTAACAATAAAGTACTTGAGCCTCCTGTCAATTTAAGCTATCGCTCAAAGCTATGCTACCCTTGAGCCCCAAATCAAACACTGATAAAACTTCAAATGGCCCTAACTTCTGTACAGTTCGTCCTAAACCTATCAAAGTTTGCAACATACAAATGCTTGTAAGTTTTTACTGGAGCGTCATAAACCTTGAAATTTTTGTAACAATAAAGTACTCGAGCCTCTTTTCAATTTAAGCTATCGCTCAAAGCTATGCTACCCTTGAGTCCCAAATCAAACACTGATAAAACTTCAAATGGCCCTAATTTCTATATGGTACGTCCTACACCTATCAAAGTTTGCAACATACAAATGCTTGTAACTTTTTACTGGAGCGTCATAAAACCTTGAAATTTTGTAATAATAAAGTACTCGAGCCTCTTGTCAATTTAAGCTATCGCTCAAAGCTATGCTACCCTTGAGTCCCAAATCAAACACTGATAAAACTTCAAATGGCTCCAACTTCTATACGGTACGTCCTACACTTATCAAAGTTTGCAACATACAAATGCTTGTAACTTTTTACTGGAGCGTCATAAAACCTTGAAATTTTGTAACAATAAAGTACTCGAGCCACTTTTCAATTTAAGCTATCGCTCAAAGCTATGCTACCCTTGAGTCCCAAATCAAACACTGATAAAACTTCAAATGGCGCTAACTTCTATACGGTACGTCCTACAACTATCAAAGTTTGCAATATACAAATGCTTGTAACTTTTTACTGGAGCGTCATAAAACCTTGAAATTTTGTAAAAAAAAAAGTACTCGAGCCTCTTGTCAATTTAAGCTATCGCTCATAGCTATGCTACCCTTGAGTCCCAAATCAAACACTGACAAAACTTCAAATGGCCCTAACTTCTATACGGTACGTCCTACACCTTTCAAAGTTTGCAACATACAAATGCTTGTAACTTTTTACTGGAGCATCATAAAACCTTGAAATTTTCTAACAATAAAGTATTAGAGCCTCTGTCAATTTAAGCTATCGCTCAAACCTATGCTACCCTTGAGACCCAAATCAAACACTGATAAAACATCAAATGGCCCTAACTTCTATACGGTACGTCCTACACCTATCAGAGTTTGCAACATACAAATGCTTGTAACTTTTTACTGGAGCGTCATAAAACCTTGAAATTTTTGTAACAATAAAGTACTCGAGACTCTTGTCAATTTAAGCTATCGCTCAAAACTATGCTACCCTTGAGTCCCAAATCAAACACTGATAACACTTCAAATGGCCCTAACGTCTATACGGTACGTCCTACACCTATCAAAGTTTGCAATATGCAAATGCTTGTAACTTTTTACTGGAGCGTCATAAAACCTTGAAATTTTGTAACAATAAAGTACTCGAGCCTCTTGTCAATTTAAGCTATCGCTCAGAGCTATGCTACCCTTGAGTCCCAAATCAAACACTGATAAAACTTCAAATGGCCCTAACTTCTATACGGTACGTCCTACACCTATCAAAGTTTGCAACATACAAATGCTTGTAACTTTTTACTGGAGCTTCATAAAACCTTGAAATTTTGTAACAATAAAGTACTCGAGCCGCTTGTCAATTTAAGCTATCGCTGAAAGCTATGCTACCCTTGAGTCCCAAATCAAACACTAATAAAACTTCAAATGGCGCTAACTTGTATACGGTACGTCCTACACCTTTCAAAGTTTGCAACATACAAATGCTTGTAACTTTTTACTGGAGCATCATAAAACCTTGAAATTTTCTAACAATAAAGTACTAGAGCCTCTGTCAATTTAAGCTATCGCTCAAACCTATGCTACCCTTGAGACCCAAATCAAACACTGATA
Source organism: Clusia tigrina (assembly GCA_920105625.2). NCBI lineage: Eukaryota > Metazoa > Arthropoda > Insecta > Diptera > Clusiidae > Clusia > Clusia tigrina. The sequence continues at coordinate 204,710 of CAKKTE020000594.1, forward strand.
AAACTTCAAATGGCCCTAACTTCTATACGGTACGTCCTACACCTATCAGAGTTTGCAACATACAAATGCTTGTAACTTTTTACTGGAGCGTCATAAAACCTTGAAATTTTTGTAACAATAAAGTACTCGAGACTCTTCTCAATTTAAGCTATCGCTCAAAACTATGCTACCCTTGAGTCCCAAATCAAACACTGATAAAACTTCAAATGGCCCTAACGTCTATACGGTACGTCCTACACCTATCAAAGTTTGCAATATACAAATGCTTGTAACTTTTTACTGGAGCGTCATAAAACCTTGAAATTTTGTAACAATAAAGTACTCGAGCCTCTTGTAAATTTAAGCCATCGCTCAAAGCTATGCTACCCTTGAGTCCCAAATCAAACACTGATAAAACTTCAATTGGCAATAACTTCCATACGGTACGTCCTACACCTATCAAAGTTTGCAATATACAAATGCTTGTAACTTTTTACTGGAGCGTCATAAAACCTTGAAATTTTGTAACAATAAAGTACTTGAGCCTCCTGTCAATTTAAGCTATCGCTCAAAGCTATGCTACCCTTGAGCCCCAAATCAAACACTGATAAAACTTCAAATGGCCCTAACTTCTGTACAGTTCGTCCTAAACCTATCAAAGTTTGCAACATACAAATGCTTGTAAGTTTTTACTGGTGCGTCATAAACCTTGAAATTTTTGTAACAATAAAGTACTCGAGCCTCTTTTCAATTTAAGCTATCGCTCAAAGCTATGCTACCCTTGAGTCCCAAATCAAACACTGATAAAACTTCAAATGGCCCTAATTTCTATATGGTACGTTCTACACCTATCAAAGTTTGCAACATACAAATGCTTGTAACTGTTTACTGGAGCGTCATAAAACCTTGAAATTTTGTAATAATAAAGTACTCGAGCCTCTTGTCAATTTAAGCTATCGCTCAAAGCTATGCTACCCTTGAGTCCCAAATCAAACGCTGATAAAACTTCAAATGGCTCCAACTTCTATACGGTACGTCCTACACTTATCAAAGTTTGCAACATACAAATGCTTGTAACTTTTTACTGGAGCGTCATAAAACCTTGAAATTTTGTAACAATAAAGTACTCGAGCCTCTTTTCAATTTAAGCTATCGCTCAAAGCTATGCTACCCTTGAGTCCCAAATCAAACACTGATAAAACTTCAAATGGCCCTAAGTTCTATACGGTACGTCCTACACCTATCAAAGTTTGCAACATACAAATGCTTGTAACTTTTTACTGGAGCGTCATAAAACCTTGAAATTTTGTAACAATAAAGTACTCGAGCCTCTTGTTAATTTAAGCTATCGCTCAAAGCTATGCTACCCTTGAGTGCCAAATCAAACACTGATAAAACTTCAAACGGTCCTAACTTCTATACGGTACGTCCTACAGCTATCAAACTTTGCAACATACAAATGCTTGTAACTTTTTACTGGAGCGTCATAAAACCTTGAAATTTGTTAACTATAAAGTACTCGAGCCTCTTGTCAATTTAAGCTATTGCTCAAAGTAATGCTACCCTTGAGTCCCAAATCAAACACTGATAAAACTTCAAATGGCCCTAACGTCTATACGGTACGTCCTACACCTATCAAAGTTTGCAATATACAAATGCTTGTAACTTTTTACTGGAGCGTCATAAAACCTTGAAATTTTGTAACAATAAAGTACTCGAGCCTCTTGTCAATTTAAGCTATCGCTCAAAGCTATGCTACCCTTGAGTCCCAAATCAAACACTGATAAAACTTCAAATGGCCCTAACTTCTATACGGTACGCCCTACACCTATCAAAGTTTGCAACATACAAATGCTTGTAACTTTTTACTGGAGCTTCATAAAACCTTGAAATTTTTGTAACAATAAAGTACTCGAGACTCTTGTCAATTTAAGCTATCGCTTAAAGCTATGCTACCCTTGAGTCCCAAATCAAACACTAATAAAACTTCAAATGGCCCTAACTTGTATACGGTACGTCCAACACCTATCAAAGTTTGCAACATACAAATGCTTGTAACTTTTTACTGGAGCGTCATAAAACCTTGAAATTTTGTAATAATAAATTACTCGAGCCTCTTGTCAATTTAAGCTATCGCTCAAAGCTATGCTACCCTTGAGACCCAAATCAAACACAGATAAAACTTCAAATGGCCCTAACTTCTATACGGAACGTCCTACACCTATCAAAGTTTGCAATATACAAATGCTTGTAACTTTTTACTGGAGCGTCATAAAACCTTGAAATTTTGTAAAAAAAAAGTACTCGAGCGTCTTGTCAATTTAAGCTATCGCTCATAGCTATGCTACCCTTGAGTCCCAAATCAAACACTGACAAAACTTCAAATGGCCCTAACTTCTATACGGTACGTCCTACACCTTTCAAAGTTTGCAACATACAAATGCTTGTAACTTTTTACTGGAGCATCATAAAACCTTGAAATTTTCTAACAATAAAGTACTAGAGCCTCTGTCAATTTAAGCTATCGCTCAAACCTATGCTACCCTTGAGACCCAAATCAAACACTGATAAAACTTCAAATGGCCCTAACTTCTATACGGTACGTCCTACACCTATCAGAGTTTGCAACATACAAATGCTTGTAACTTTTTACTGGAGCGTCATAAAACCTTGAAATTTTTGTAACAATAAAGTACTCGAGACTCTTGTCAATTTAAGCTATCGCTCAAAACTATGCTACCCTTGAGTCCCAAATCAAACACTGATAAAACTTCAAATGGCCCTAACGTCTATACGGTACGTCCTACACCTATCAAAGTTTGCAATATACAAATGCTTGTAACTTTTTACTGGAGCGTCATAAAACCTTGAAATTTTGTAACAATAAAGTACTCGAGCCTCTTGTCAATTTAAGCTATCGCTCAAAGCTATGCTACCCTTGAGTCCCAAATCAAACACTGATAAAACTTCAAATGGCCCTAACTTCTATACGGTACGTCCTACACCTATCAAAGTTTGCAACATACAAATGCTTGTAACTTTTTACTGGAGCTTCATAAAACCTTGAAATTTTGTAACAATAAAGTACTCGAGCCGCTTGTCAATTTAAGCTATCGCTGAAAGCTATGCTACCCTTGAGTCCCAAATCAAACACTAATAAAACTTCAAATGGCCCTAACTTGTATACGGTACGTCCTACACCTTTCAAAGTTTGCAACATACAAATGCTTGTAACTTTTTACTGGAGCATCATAAAACCTTGAAATTTTTGTAACAATAAAGTACTCGAGACTCTTCTCAATTTAAGCTATCGCTCAAAACTATGCTACCCTTGAGTCCCAAATCAAACACTGATAAAACTTCAAATGGCCCTAACGTCTATACGGTACGTCCTACACCTATCAAAGTTTGCAATATACAAATGCTTGTAACTTTTTACTGGAGCGTCATAAAACCTTGAAATTTTGTAACAATGAAGTACTCGAGCCTCTTGTAAATTTAAGCCATCGCTCAAAGCTATGCTACCCTTGAGTCCCAAATCAAACACTGATAAAACTTCAATTGGCAATAACTTCCATACGGTACGTCCTACACCTATCAAAGTTTGCAATATACAAATGCTTGTAACTTTTTACTGGTGCGTCATAAAACCTTGAAATTTTGTAACAATAAAGTACTTGAGCCTCCTGTCAATTTAAGCTATCGCTCAAAGCTATGCTACCCTTGAGCCCCAAATCAAACACTGATAAAACTTCAAATGGCCCTAACTTCTGTACAGTTCGTCCTAAACCTATCAAAGTTTGCAACATACAAATGCTTGTAAGTTTTTACTGGAGCGTCATAAACCTTGAAATTTTTGTAACAATAAAGTACTCGAGCCTCTTTTCAATTTAAGCTAACGCTCAAAGCTATGCTACCCTTGAGTCCCAAATCAAACACTGATAAAACTTCAAATGGCCCTAATTTCTATATGGTACGACCTACACCTATCAAAGTTTGCAACATACAAATGCTTGTAACTTTTTACTGGAGCGTCATAAAACCTTGAAATTTTGTAATAATAAAGTACTCGAGCCTCTTGTCAATTTAAGCTATCGCTCAAAGCTATGCTACCCTTGAGTCCCAAATCAAACACTGATAAAACTTCAAATGGCTCCAACTTCTATACGGTACGTCCTACACTTATCAAAGTTTGCAACATACAAATGCTTGTAACTTTTTACTGGAGCGTCATAAAACCTTGAAATTTTGTAACAATAAAGTACTCGAGCCTCTTTTCAATTTAAGCTATCGCTCAAAGGTATGCTACCCTTGAGTCCCAAATCAAACACTGATAAAACTTCAAATGGCCCTAAGTTCTATACGGTACGTCCTACACCTATCAAAGTTTGCAACATACAAATGCTTGTAACTTTTTACTGGAGCGTCATAAAACCTTGAAATTTTGTAACAATAAAGTACTCGAGCCTCTTGTTAATTTAAGCTATCGCTCAAAGCTATGCTACCCTTGAGTGCCAAATCAAACACTGATAAAACTTCAAACGGTCCTAACTTCTATACGGTACGTCCTACAGCTATCAAACTTTGCAACATACAAATGCTTGTAACTTTTTACTGGAGCGTCATAAAACCTTGAAATTTGTTAACTATAAAGTACTCGAGCCTCTTGTCAATTTAAGCTATTGCTCAAAGTAATGCTACCCTTGAGTCCCAAATCAAACACTGATAAAACTTCAAATGGCCCTAACTTCTATACGGTACGTCCTACACCTATCAAAGTTTGCAATATACAAATGCTTGTAACTTTTTACTGGAGCGTCATAAAACCTTGAAATTTTGTAAAAAAAAAGTACTCGAGCCTCTTGTCAATTTAAGCTATCGCTCATAGCTATGCTACCCTTGAGTCCCAAATCAAACACTGACAAAACTTCAAATGGCCCTAACTTCTATACGGTACGTCCTACACCTTTCAAAGTTTGCAACATACAAATGCTTGTAACTTTTTACTGGAGCATCATAAAACCTTGAAATTTTCTAACAATAAAGTACTAGAGCCTCTGTCAATTTAAGCTATCGCTCAAACCTATGCTACCCTTGAGACCCAAATCAAACACTGATAAAACTTCAAATGGCCCTAACTTCTATACGGTACGTCCTACACCTATCAGAGTTTGCAACATACAAATGCTTGTAACTTTTTACTGGAGCGTCATAAAACCTTGAAATTTTTGTAACAATAAAGTACTCGAGACTCTTGTCAATTTAAGCTATCGCTCAAAACTGTGCTACCCTTGAGTCCCAAATCAAACACTGATAAAACTTCAAATGGCCCTAACGTCTATACGGTACGTCCTACACCTATCAAAGTTTGCAATATACAAATGCTTGTAACTTTTTACTGGAGCGTCATAAAACCTTGAAATTTTGTAACAATAAAGTACTCGAGCCTCTTGTCAATTTAAGCTATCGCTCAAAGCTATGCTACCCTTGAGTCCCAAATCAAACACTGATAAAACTTCAAATGGCCCTAACTTCTATACGGTACGTCCTACACCTATCAAAGTTTGCAACATACAAATGCTTGTAACTTTTTACTGGAGCTTCATAAAACCTTGAAATTTTCTAACAATAAAGTACTAGAGCCTCTGTCAATTTAAGCTATCGCTCAAACCTATGCTACCCTTGAGACCCAAATCAAACACAGATAAAACTTCAAATGGCCCTAACTTCTATACGGAACGTCCTACACCTATCAAAGTTTGCAATATACAAATGCTTGTAACTTTTTACTGGAGCGTCATAAAAGCTTGAAATTTTGTAAAAAAAAAGTACTCGAGCCTCTTGTCAATTTAAGCTATCGCTCATAGCTATGCTACCCTTGAGTCCCAAATCAAACACTGACAAAACTTCAAATAGCCCTAACTTCTATACGGTACGTCCTACACCAATCAAAGTTTGCAACATACAAATGCTTGTAACTTTTTACAGGAGCATCATAAAACCTTGAAATTTTCTAACAATAAAGTACTAGAGCCTCTGTCAATTTGAGCTATCGCTCAAACCTATGCTACCCTTGAGACCCAAATCAAACACTGATAAAACTTCAAATGGCCCTAACTTCTATACGGTACGTCCTACACCTATCAGAGTTTGCAACATACAAATGCTTGTAACTTTTTACTGGAGCGTCATAAAACCTTGAAATTTTTGTAACAATAAAGTACTCGAGACTCTTGTCAATTTAAGCTATCGCTCAAAACTGTGCTACCCTTGAGTCCCAAATCAAACACTGATAAAACTTCAAATGGCCCTAACGTCTATACGGTACGTCCTACACCTATCAAAGTTTGCAATATACAAATGCTTGTAACTTTTTACTGGAGCGTCATAAAACCTTGAAATTTTGTAACAATAAAGTACTCGAGCCTCTTGTCAATTTAAGCTATCGCTCAAAGCTATGCTACCCTTGAGTCCCAAATCAAACACTGATAAAACTTCAAATGGCCCTAACTTCTATACGGTACGTCCTACACCTATCAAAGTTTGCAACATACAAATGCTTGTAACTTTTTACTGGAGCTTCATAAAACCTTGAAATTTTCTAACAATAAAGTACTAGAGCCTCTGTCAATTTAAGCTATCGCTCAAACCTATGCTACCCTTGAGACCCAAATCAAACACAGATAAAACTTCAAATGGCCCTAACTTCTATACGGAACGTCCTACACCTATCAAAGTTTGCAATATACAAATGCTTGTAACTTTTTACTGGAGCGTCATAAAAGCTTGAAATTTTGTAAAAAAAAAGTACTCGAGCCTCTTGTCAATTTAAGCTATCGCTCATAGCTATGCTACCCTTGAGTCCCAAATCAAACACTGACAAAACTTCAAATAGCCCTAACTTCTATACGGTACGTCCTACACCAATCAAAGTTTGCAACATACAAATGCTTGTAACTTTTTACAGGAGCATCATAAAACCTTGAAATTTTCTAACAATAAAGTACTAGAGCCTCTGTCAATTTGAGCTATCGCTCAAACCTATGCTACCCTTGAGACCCAAATCAAACACTGATAAAACTTCAAATGGCCCTAACTTCTATACGGTACGTCCTACACCTATTAGAGTTTGCAACATACAAATGCTTGTAAGTTTTTACTGGAGCGTCATAAAACCTTGAAATTTTTGTAACAATAAAGTACTCGAGACTCTTGTCAATTTAAGCTATCGCTCAAAACTATGCTACCCCTGAGTCCCAAATCAAACACTGATAAAACTTCAAATGGCCCTAACGTCTATACGGTACGTCCTACACCTATCAAAGTTTGCAATATACAAATGCTTGTAACTTTTTACTGGAGCGTCATAAAACCTTGAAATTTTGTAACAATAAAGTACTCGAGCCTCTTGTAAATTTAAGCCATCGCTCAAAGCTATGCTACCCTTGAGTCCCAAATCAAACACTGATAAAACTTCAATTGGCAATAACTTCCATACGGTACGTCCTACACCTATCAAAGTTTGCAATATACAAATGCTTGTAACTTTTTACTGGAGCGTCATAAAACCTTGAAATTTTGTAACAATAAAGTACTTGAGCCTCCTGTCAAGTTAAGCTATCGCTCAAAGCTATGCTACCCTTGAGTCCCAAATCAAACACCGATAAAACTTCAAATGGCCCTAACTTCTATACGGTACGTCCTACACCTATCAAAGTTTGCAATATACAAATGCTTGTAACTTTTTACTGGAGCATCATAAAACCTTGAAATTTTGTAAAAAAAAAGTACTCGAGCCTCTTGTCAATTTAAGCTATCGCTCAAAGCTATGCTACCCTTGAGTCCCAAATCAAACACTGATAAAACTTCAAATGGCCCTAATTTCTATATGGTACGTCCTACACCTATCAAAGTTTGCAACATACAAATGCTTGTAACTTTTTACTGGAGCGTCATAAAACCTTGAAATTTTGTAATAATAAAGAACTCGAGCCTCTTGTCAATTTAAGCTATCGCTCAAAGCTATGCTACCCTTGAGTCCCAAATCAAACACTGATAAAACTTCAAATGGCTCCAACTTCTATACGGTACGTCCTACACTTATCAAAGTTTGCAACATACAAATGCTTGTAACTTTTTACTGGAGCGTCATAACACCTTGAAATTTTGTAACAATAAAGTACTCGAGCCTCTTTTCAATTTAAGCTATCGCTCAAAGCTATGCTACCCTTGAGTCCCAAATCAAACACTGATAAAACTTCAAATGGCCCTAAGTTCCATACGGTACGTCCTACACCTATCAAAGTTTGCAACATACAAATGTTTGTAACTTTTTACTGGAGCGTCATAAAACCTTGAAATTTTGTAACAATAAAGTACTCGAGCTTCTTGTTAATTTAAGCTATCGCTCAAAGCTATGCTACCCTTGAGTGCCAAATCAAACACTGATAAAACTTCAAACGGCCCTAACTTCTATACGGTACGTCCTACAGCTATCAAAGTTTGCAACATACAAATGCTTGTAACTTTTTACTGGAGCGTCATAAAACCTTGAAATTTCGTAATAATAAAGTACTCGAGCCTCTTGTCAATTTAAGCTATTGCTCAAAGTTATGCTACCCTTGAGTCCCAAATCAAACACTGATAAAACTTCAAATGGCCCTAACTTCTATACGGTACGTCCTACACCTATCAAAGTTTGCAATATACAAATGCTTGTAACTTTTTACTGGAGCATCATAAAACCTTGAAATTTTGTAAAAAAAAAGTACTCGAGCCTCTTGTCAATTTAAGCTATCGCTCATAGCTATGCTACCCTTGAGTCCCAAATCAAACACTGACAAAACTTCAAATGGCCCTAACTTCTATACGGTACGTCCTACACCTATCAAAGTTTGCAACATACAAATGCTTGTAACTTTTTACTGGAGCATCATAAAACCTTGAAATTTTCTAACAATAAAGTACTAGAGCCTCTGTCAATTTAAGCTATCGCTCAAACCTATGCTACCCTTGAGACCCAAATCAAACACTGATAAAACTTCAAATGGCCCTAACTTCTATACGGTACGTCCTATACCTATCAGAGTTTGCAACATACAAATGCTTGTAACTTTTTACTGGAGCGTCATAAAACCTTGAAATTTTTGTAACAATAAAGTACTCGAGACTCTTGTCAATTTAAGCTATCGCTCAAAACTATGCTACCCTTGAGTCCCAAATCAAACACTGATAAAACTTCAAATGGCCCTAACGTCTATACGGTACGTCCTACACCTATCAAAGTTTGCAACATACAAATGCTTGTAACTTTTTACTGGAGCGTCATAAAACCTTGAAATTTTGTAATAATAAATTACTCGAGCCTCTTGTCAATTTAAGCTATCGCTCAAAGCTATGCTACCCTTGAGACCCAAATCAAACACAGATAAAACTTCAAATGGCCCTAACTTCTATACGGTACGTCCTACACCTATCAAAGTTTGCAATATACAAATGCTTGTAACTTTTTACTGGAGCGTCATAAAACCTTGAAATTTTGTAAAAAAAAAGTACTCGAGCCTCTTGTCAATTTAAGCTATCGCTCATAGCTATGCTACCCTTGAGTCCCAAATCAAACACTGACAAAACTTCAAATGGCCCTAACTTCTATACGGTACGTCCTACACCAATCAAAGTTTGCAACATACAAATGCTTGTAAGTTTTTACTGGAGCGTCATAAACCTTGAAATTTTTGTAACAATATAGTACTCGAGCCTCTTTTCAATTTAAGCTATCGCTCAAAGCTATGCTACCCTTGAGTCCCAAATCAAACACTGATAAAACTTCAAATGGCCCTAAGTTCTATACGGTACGTCCTACACCTATCAAAGTTTGCAACATACAAATGCTTGTAACTTTTTACTAGAGCGTCATAAAACCTTGAAATTTTGTAATAATAAATTACTAGAGCCTCTTGTCAATTTAAGCTATTGCTCAAAGCTATGCTACCCTTGAGACCCAAATCAAACACTGATAAAACTTTAAATGGCCCTAACTTCTATACGGTACGTCCTACACCTATCAAAGTTTGCAATATACAAATGCTTCTAACTTTTTACTGGAGCGTCATAAAACCTTGAAATTTTGTAAAAAAAAAGTACTCGAGCCTCTTGTCAATTTAAGCTATCGCTCATAGCTATGCTACCCTTGAGTCCCAAATCAAACACTGACAAAACTTCAAATGGCCCTAACTTCTATACGGTACGTCCTACACCAATCAAAGTTTGTAACATACAAATGCTTGTAACTTTTTACTGGAGCATCATAAAACCTTGAAATTTTCTAACAATAAAGTACTAGAGCCTCTGTCAATTTAAGCTATCGCTCAAACCTATGCTACCCTTGAGACCCAAATCAAACACTGATAAAACTTCAAATGGCCCTAACTTCTATACGGTACGTCCTACACCTATCAGAGTTTGCAACATATAAATGCTTGTAACTTTTTACTGGAGCGTCATAAAACCTTGAAATTTTTGTAACAATAAAGTACTCGAGACTCTTGTCAATTTAAGCTATCGCTCAAAACTATGCTACCCTTGAGTCCCAAATCAAACACTGATAAAACTTCAAATGGCCCGAACGTCTATACGGTACGTCCTACACCTATCAAAGTTTGCAACATACAAATGCTTGTAACTTTTTACTGGAGCTTCATAAAACCTTGAAATTTTGTAACAATAAAGTACTCGAGCCGCTTGTCAATTTAAGCTATCGCTGAAAGCTATGCTACCCTTGAGTCCCAAATCAAACACTAATAAAACTTCAAATGGCCCTAACTTCTATACGGTACGTCCTACACCTAACAAAGTTTGCAACATACAAATACTTGTAACTTTTTCCTGGAGCGTCATAAAACCTTGAAATTTTGTAACAATAAAGTACTCGAGCCTCTTGTCAATTTAAGCCATCGCTCAAAGCTATGCTACCCTTGAGTCCCAAATCAAACACTGATAAAACTTCAATTGACCCTAACTTCTATACGGTAAGTCCTACACCTATCAAAGTTTGCAACATACAAATGCTTGTAACTTTTTACTGGAGCGTCATAAAACCTTGAAATTTTGTAATAATAAAGTACTCGAGCCTCTTGTCAATTTAAGCTATCGCTCAAAGCTATGCTACCCTTGAGACCCAAATCAAACACTGATAAAACTTCAAATGGCCCTAACTGCTATACGGTACGTCCTACACCTATCAAAGTTTGCAATATACAAATGCTTGTAACTTTTTACTGGAGCGTCATAAAACCTTGAAATTTTGTAATAATAAAGTACTCGAGCCTCTTGTCAATTTAAGCTATCGCTCAAAGCTATGCTACCCTTGAGTCCCAAATCAAACACTGATAAAACTTCAACTGGCCCTAACTTCTATACGGTAAGTCCTACACCTATCAAAGTTTGCAACACATAAATGCTTGTAACTTTTTACTGGAGCATCATAAAACCTTGAAATTTTCTAACAATAAAGTACCAGAGCATCTGTCAATTTAAGCTATCGCTCATAGCTATGCTACCCTTGAGTCCCAAATCAAACACTGCCAAAACTTCAAATGGCCGTAACTTCTATACGGTACGTCCTACACCAATCAAAGTTTGCAACACATAAATGCTTGTAACTTTTTACTGGAGCATCATAAAACCTTGAAATTTTCTAACAATAAAGTACCAGAGCATCTGTCAATTTAAGCTATCGCTCAAACCTATGCTACCCTTGAGACCCAAATCAAACACTGATAAAACTTCAAATGGCCCTAACTTCTATACGGTACGCCCTACACCTATCAGAGTTTGCAACATACAAATGCTTGTAACTTTTTACTGGAGCGTCATAAAACCTTGAAATTTTTGTAACAATAAAGTACTCGAGACTCTTGTCAATTTAAGCTATCGCTCAAAACTATGCTACCCTTGAGTCCCAAATCAAACACTGATAAAACTTCAAATGGCCCTAACGTCTATACGGTACGTCCTACACCTATCAAAGTTTGCAATATACAAATGCTTGTAACTTTTTACTGGAGCGTCATAAAACCTTGAAATTTTGTAACAATAAAGTACTCGAGCCTCTTGTCAATTTAAGCTATAGCTGAAAGCTATGCTACCCTTGAGTCCCAAATCAAACACTAATAAAACTTCAAATGGTCCTAACTTCTATACGGTACGTGCTACATCTATCAAAGTTTGCAACATACAAATGCTTGTAACTTTTTACTGGAGCGTCATAAAACCTTGAAATTTTGTAACAATAAAGTACTCGAGCCTCTTGTCAATTTAAGCCATCGTTCAAAGCTATGCTACCCTTGAGTCCCAAATCAAACACTGATAAAACTTCAAATGGCCCTAATTTCTATATGGTACGTCCTACACCTATCAAAGTTTGCAACACACAAATGCTTGTAACTTTTTACTGGAGCGTCATAAAACCTTGAAATTTTGTAATAATAAAGTACTCGAGCCTCTTGTCAATTTAAGCTATCGCTCAAAGCTATGCTACCTGTAGCCGCCACTGTTAAATTAAGAAAAATGCAGCTCTGAAATGATGCAGCTCTGGTATCTTTATTACCTTTTATACTATAATTATTATACTTACGTCAATCATACATTATGCATTTATATGTCAATTCTGCTTTACATCCGGAAATTCTTTTTCTTTTAAACTTATCTTTCGTAAAAAGCAGAAGTAGTTGCGCATAACTTGCGTCATATTTTCATAAATGAAAAGCTGATGGTTTGAAACCAAAAAGTAAGAGTTAATATACTTTACTTATATACAATTTCTTTAATCAATTAACTATGTATTATTTTAAGGAATTAAAACATAAGGTTGCGTCACAAGTTGACAATAAAGAAATAATTGCATTTCACTGAAATTAACCTGTGTTGAAAATCAATTCAAGCCATCACGAGCTACTGTTGCGGACAAATTTTTAATTCTTTTTGTGATCTATTCTCTATCTTGCCTGGTGGAATTACTGACGCTGGAGTTTCTAGTCCCTAACTGAAACTTTATACAGCTGCCAATACCAACATAACCTCAGCCACACGTAAGTACCCATATGGACCCTCCATTACAGCACGGTCAACCACACAATACAGGCGTCTTGCCACAAAACGTCCAACAAATATGTCAGCTTTGCCACGAACAACTTGCTGATATCGTGGTAAGTTGCAAGTCATGTCAAAAGCCATACCATACAACTTGCGCAAAGGTCTCAAGCCAACAAGAGTCATGGCTATGTCAATTTTGCAACACAATCTTTACGCACTCTGCTTCAAGCACACATTCGTCGTTGGCGTCAAGAGACTCCGTTAGCAGAAGGAAAGCCCTTGAGCTAAAAAGGTTAGAAGAAGAGCGTGAGCTGTCTATGAGATGCGATCAGGAATACCTGCAGAAAAAATATAAAATTCTTCATGAGATTGAAGAAGAAGAAGATGCCGATAATCCGTTTCTAACAGCTTCGAAACAAATTACCCAAGAAGCAAATGCCATAGTCCCACCGCCGAACCTAACCTCATTTAATGCATCTGTGCATGTGCCAGTCATACCAAGTGCCAGTCATCATAGCGTCCCTATTATGACTACCGCCGCAGACAATCCACCTGTAAACCATTTATATGAACAAACCAATATCGCAAATGCACGACCTTTTAATTTGATTTGTCCGAGTTTTCCATTGCACTCAACAGTAAATCAAAATGTGAATCAACCACGTCTAATTTATTCACAAAATATTAATAATACACAGCAGTCTCAATCATTTATTAATCACGAGCAGACGGAAACATCTCAGCCAGCACCATTACAGCGAACAACTCTGGGGAACAGACTAAGACCTGACCAATTACATGCTCGCCAAACTGTGCCTAAGGATTTGCCCACTTTCTCTGGTTGCCCCGAGGAATGGCCTTTGTTTAGCTCGACTTATGACTGGTCTACAGAAGTCTGCGGGCTGACGGATGCAGAAAATTTGATAAGACTCCAAAGATCCCTGCGTGGTGAAGCATTAGAGGCTGTTAAAAGAATTCTTATTCATCCATCATGTGTACCACACGCTATTTCCACATTGAAATTATTGTACGGTCAGCCAGACCAGATTCTGTTTTCTCTGAAAAATAAAATAAAAACATTACCACAAGTTAACCTAAACAAAATGGAAACAATAACCAACTTTGCGATCCAAGTAAAAGGTCTCCAATCAACTATTGAAGCCTCTGGACTCATTGATGAGTTGAATAATTCATCGCTGCTCCAGGAACTAGTCTCAAAATTACCACCGTATTACCAAATAACTTGGGGTTCAATAAAATTAAGTCTTCAGCAAAAGAATCAACAAGCAAATTTATCAGAATTTGCCAATTGGATATTTGACATTGGACTGTCAGCTAGCACTGTTAACATTGAAAATAATATGACGGTTGATCCTGTTAATAATCGTAAACAAAAGAACGTTTTTTGCAATACACACACAGAAACTAATAAAAAGAAATGTCTGGTTTGCAGCAGTGATTGTAAAACTGTTACAAGCTGTAAAAAGTTTATGTCAGCTGATCGCAAAGATAGATGGAATTATGTTAACAGATTAGAGTTGTGCAAGCACTGCTTACGAAAACATTCAGGAATATGTTACAACAGAGATAAAAACTGTAATGTAGAAGGCTGTCAATTTAAACATCATAATCTTCTTCATAAGTATCAAAGCAACAATACACCACAAGAAAACAATGAGAAAGAAAAGTACAGCAGTAATGTTCAAAATGTAAACGCACATGATACTCAAAAACAAAAAATTCTCTTTAAAGTAATTCCGATAAGAATTTATGGAAACAACAACAAATTCATTTCTACATATGCGTTTTTAGATGACGGCTCTTCAATTAGCTTAATAGATGAGGAAATAATAAAACAATTGGATTTAGAAGGGGAAGCTGAACAACTATGTTTAAAATGGACTACAAATGTAGAAAGAATTGAAGAAAACTCTCAACGTTTAACAGTGCAGGTGTCTGGTAATAACAGCGAAAGTTTTGGTGTCGATGTTCGCACAGTAAAGGGACTTTCATTACCTAAACAAACACTCGATTATGAAAATCTAAACAGAAAATTCAATCATTTAAAAGGGTTACCAGTTGATAGTTATTATGCCGCTATACCAAAAATTCTTATTGGACTTAACAATCTAAATATCGCATTAGCGAATAAAATCAAGGAGGGTGGAAAAAATGAACCAATTGCTATTAAAACCGCATTGGGTTGGACAGTTTTTGGACCTTGTGGTAGCAGCCAACCTGTACAATACAATCTGCATATTTGTGAGTTTTTGGAGACAGATGACCAAATAAATCAATTGGTAAAAAGTTTTTTTAGCATTGAAGGTCTAGGTATTAATTATCAAAATTTGAAGACCACTAAAGAGGATGCAACATCGTTGCAACTTTTAAATAATTTTACCAAACAGCGAGATGATGGTCATTATGAAACCAGTCTGCTGTGGCAAAATGATAAAACATTCTTGCCAAATAATTATCAAATGGCAAAAAGTAGACTTTTATGCCTCGAAAAGCAAGTAAGAAAAAATAGTGAATTTCATGCAGTTTATGATGAAACAATTAAAGAATACCTCAACAAAGGTTATATCACCAAAATTGATATAAATACTTCGGCTGAAAGAGTCTGGTATCTCCCCACGTTTCCTGTATTTAATAAGAATAAACCAGGCAAATGGCGGATTGTATGGGATGCTGCCGCAAAGTTTAATGGGATTTCGTTAAATTCCATGCTTTATAAAGGCCCAGACATGTTAGCTTCATTACAAGCGATACTTTTTCAGTTTAGAGAACGGTCTGTAGCCATTTGTGGTGACATCGAGCAAATGTTTCACCAGGTTTTCATGCGTGAAGAAGACCGACATGTTCAGCGTTTTTTGTGGCGTAATTGCGATGCTAACAAAGAACCTAATGTTTACCTCATGAACGTTATGATATTTGGAGCCTCATGTGCTCCGAGTATCTCCCAATACGTGAAAAATATAAACGCCTCCAAATATGAAAATAAATTTCCACAAGCTGCTTCTGCCATAAAAAACAACCATTACGTAGATGATTTTCTGTACTCTGCCGATACAGTAGAACAAGCCGTTAATATAGCAAAGGAAGTTAAGTATATTCAACTGCAAGCTGGCTTCATCCTTAGAAATTGGGTTTCGAATAAAATCGAAGTAGTAAACCAAATAGAAAAACCACGTCACGTGAATGAAAAGCAATTAAATATGTGGTCAGATAAGGAAACTGAAAAAGTTTTAGGTGTTTTTTGGAACACAACAGATGATGCCATCGTATTTAAAATTTCACCACATATTCTAAGCAACGATATTGTTCGTCTCAATAAAGCTCCCACAAAACGACAAATTTTAAGAATTTTAATGACAGTTTACGACCCCCTGGGATTAGTTGGTAATTTTGTTATGTACCTTAAAATTATTTTACAAGAAATTTGGAGAAGCGGCGTCAGCTGGGACGAGCCAGTTAAGGAAGAACAACTTGTTAAGTGGGACAAATGGTTAAAGTATCTTCCCGATTTAGAAAAAGTTAACATTCAGCGTTGCTATTTAAAATCAATCGTTGATTACACCGATGCATACATAGAGCTTCATACATTTGTGGATGCGAGTGAAAGCGGGTATGCAGCAGTAGCTTATTTTCGTATAGTGAGTAATAATAACATCGTTTGCTCGCTAGTGGGATCTAAAACCCGTGTTGCCCCTTTGAAAATCACATCAATACCTCGTTTGGAGTTAATGGCTGCACTCATCGGCTGTCGTTTCGCCAACAACATTTTAAAAAATCACACGATCTCCATAAATAAAAAATATTATTGGTCTGACTCGAAGACAGTAATCAGTTGGTTACAAAATGGTAATAAAAAGTATCACCAATTTGTCTCTTTGCGTATTAGCGAAATTTTGGATACTACGGATCTGCAAGATTGGCATTGGATTCCGGGAAAGCACAACGTTGCCGATGAAGCAACAAAGTGGGCTAAAAAACCCGACATCTCTTTCGAAAGTCGGTGGTTTAAGAGGCCTGATTTCCTTTTAACACCTAAAAGTGAATGGCCAAGCTATGAAACAAAGTTAGAATCATGTGATTCAGAGGTAGTCGAATGTGTTCATGTTCATGATATAGAAGAAATGGTTATAAACATCCAACGTTTTTCCAACTGGAATAGATTGTTGAGGACCACTGCATATGTGATTCGTTTTTGTGATGCTGTTCAACAAAAAGCAAAATATAAGAGTGAACTTGAGTCTACTGAACTTGCCAGAGCAGAAAATTTATTGTTTCGTCTTGCACAACATGAAATTTACCATGAAGAAATTCATCTTTTAAAATCAAACAAAAAATTATCTAAGTCAAGCTCATTGTACAAACTTACTCCAAAATTGGATGAAAACCAAATCCTTCGTGTAGAAGGCCGAATAGATAGAGCTATTGTTCCTGAGGAAACCAAATCCCTTATAATTTTACCTAGGGGTATTCGCATTACACAACTGTTAATTATGAATTTTCATATAAATTACAAACACCTCAATCACGAAACCGTGATAAACGAATTGAGGCAGCGATTTTATATTCCTCGGCTAAGAGCGGCTTTCAAAAATTCATTGAAGCAGTGCCAAAAATGTCAAATAAAGAAAGCTGTTCCAAACTTTCCTCAAATGGCGAAGTTACCAGAAGCCCGATTGGCAGCGTTTTGTCGTCCTTTTACATATACAGGTGTGGATTACTTTGGCCCAATTATGGTGACGGTTGGCCGACATACAGAAAAGAGGTACGGTGCTTTGTTTACATGTCTTACGGTAAGGGCTGTCCATATAGAGGTTGTCAACACTCTAAATACTTCATCGTGTATAATAGCAATTAGAAATTTTATATATCGTCGCGGAACACCGAGGGAGTTCTTTAGTGACAACGGGACGAATTTTGTTAGCGCAGAAAGGGAAATTCGAGAAGCCGTGGAAGAAGTTGATAAAAACAAACTAGTACATGTTTTTACTACGGCTACAACAAAATGGAACTTTATCCCACCCTCGTCTCCGCATATGGGAGGGGCCAGGGAGAGGCTCGTAAGGTCGGTAAAAAACGTTTTTTATAGTATTTCACATACTCGCACACCAAGCGATGAGCTACTTCGGGGAATGCTAGCTGAAGTAGAAAACATAATTAATTCCCGACCATTGGTTTACGTTCCGATTGAACACGAAAATGCAGAAGCAATAACGCCAAATCACCTGCTGGTGTATTCATCAAATGGTATGAAACCGTTAGCGACATACGACGACAGCGGCGTGGCACTTAAGCATAACTGGCTCGCTTCTCAACAGTATGCAGAGATATTTTGGCGCAAGTGGGTAAAAGAGTACTTGCCATCTTTAACGCTTAGAACGAAGTGGCATGAAAAGACTAAGCCGTTGCAAGTTGGTGACTTATTTATTGTGGTTGACCCGTCGAGTCCAAGAAACGTGTGGCCAAGAGGTAAAATTGTAGAAACTACTATGGCAAATGATGGGCAGGTACGAAAGGCGAGGGTCCTAACTACAAGTGGAGTAATTGTGCGCCCTGCAACAAGATTGGCGGTATTGGATGTGTCCTCTATTTAGGAGTATGACTTCGAAAGCCTCTCGTCATACTGCAGGGGGGTGTAGCCGCCACTGTTAAATTAAGAAAAATGCAGCTCGGAAATGATGCAGCTCTGGTATCTTTATTACCTTTTATACTATAATTATTATACTTACGTCAATCATACATTATGCATTTATATGTCAATTCTGCTTTACATCCGGAAATTCTTTTTCTTTTAAACTTATCTTTCGTAAAAAGCAGAAGTAGTTGCGCATAACTTGCGTCATATTTTCATAAATGAAAAGCTGATGGTTTGAAACCAAAAAGTAAGAGTTAATATACTTTACTTATATACAATTTCTTTAATCAATTAACTATGTATTATTTTAAGGAATTAAAACATAAGGTTGCGTCACAAGTTGACAATAAAGAAATAATTGCATTTCACTGAAATTAACCTGTGTTGAAAATC
The DNA here is from genome assembly GCA_920105625.2 of Clusia tigrina. Taxonomy (NCBI): domain Eukaryota; kingdom Metazoa; phylum Arthropoda; class Insecta; order Diptera; family Clusiidae; genus Clusia; species Clusia tigrina. The sequence goes on from CAKKTE020000594.1 coordinate 223,824, forward strand.
AATTCAAGCCACCACGAGCTACTGTTGCGGACACTACCCTTCAGTCCCAAATCAAAAACTTCAAATGGCTCCAACTTCTATACGGTACGTCCTACACTTATCAAAGTTTGCAACATACAAATGCTTGTAACTTTTTACTGGAGCGTCATAAAACCTTGAAATTTTGTAACAATAAAGTACTCGAGCCTCTTTTCAATTTAAGCTATCGCTCAAAGCTATGCTACCCTTGTGTCCCAAATCAAACACTGATAAAACTTCAAACGGCCCTAACTTCTATACGGTACGTCCTACAGCTATCAAAGTTTGCAACATACAAATGCTTGTAACTTTTTACTGGAGCGTCATAAAACCTTGAAATTTGTTAACTATAAAGTACTCGAGCTTCTTGTCAATTTAAGCTATTGCTCAAAGCAATGCTACCGTTGAGTCCCAAATCAAACACTGATAAAACTTCAAATGGCCCTTACTTCTATACGGTACGTCCTACACCTATCAAAGTTTGCAATATACAAATGCTTGTAACTTTTTACTGGAGCGTCATAAAACCTTGAAATTTTGTAAAAAAAAAGTACTCGAGCCTCTTGTCAATTTAAGCTCTCGCTCATAGCTATGCTACCCTTGAGTCCCAAATCAAACACTGACAAAACTTCAAATGGCTCCAACTTCTATACGGTACGTCCTACACTTATCAAAGTTTGCAACATACAAATGCTTGTAACTTTTTACTGGAGCGTCATAAAACCTTGAAATTTTGTAACAATAAAGTACTCGAGCCTCTTTTCAATTTAAGCTATCGCTCAAAGCTATGCTACCCTTGAGTCCCAAATCAAACACTGATAAAACTTCAAATGCCCCTAAGTTCTATACGGTACGTCCTACACCTATCAAAGTTTGCAACATACAAATGCTTGTAACTTTTTACTGGAGCGTCATAAAACCTTGAAATTTTGTAACAATAAAGTACTCGAGCCTCTTTTCAATTTAAGCTATCGCTCAAAGCTATGCTACCCTTGAGACCCAAATCAAACACTGATAAAACTTCAAATGCCCCTAAGTTCTATACGGTACGTCCTACACCTATCAAAGTTTGCAACATACAAATGCTTGTAACTTTTTACTGGAGCGTCATAAAATCTTGAAATTTTGTAACAATAAAGTACTCGAGCCTCTTGTTAATTTAAGCTATCGCTCAAAGCTATGCTACCCTTGTGTCCCAAATCAAACACTGATAAAACTTCAAACGGCCCTAACTTCTATACGGTACGTCCTACAGCTATCAAAGTTTGCAACATACAAATGCTTGTAACTTTTTACTGGAGCGTCATAAAACCTTGAAATTTGTTAACTATAAAGTACTCGAGCTTCTTGTCAATTTAAGCTATTGCTCAAAGCAATGCTACCGTTGAGTCCCAAATCAAACACTGATAAAACTTCAAATGGCCCTTACTTCTATACGGTACGTCCTACACCTATCAAAGTTTGCAATATACAAATGCTTGTAACTTTTTACTGGAGCGTCATAAAACCTTGAAATTTTGTAAAAAAAAGTACTCGAGCCTCTTGTCAATTTAAGCTCTCGCTCATAGCTATGCTACCCTTGAGTCCCAAATCAAACACTGACAAAACTTCAAATGGCCCTAACTTCTATACGGTACGTCCTACACCTATCAAAGTTTGCAACATACAAATGCTTGTAACTTTTTACTGGAGCATCATAAAACCTTGAAATTTTCTAACTATAAAGTACTAGAGCCTCTGTCAATTTAAGCTATCGCTCAAACCTATGCTACCCTTGAGACCCAAATCAAACACTGATAAAACTTCAAATGGCCCTAACTTCTATACGGTACGTCCTACACCTATCAGAGTTTGCAACATACAAATGCTTGTAACTTTTCACTGAAGCGTCATAAAACCTTGAAATTTTTGTAACAATAAAGTACTCGAGACTCTTGTCAATTTAAGCTATCGCTCAAAACTATGCTACCCTTGAGTCCCAAATCAAACACTGATAAAACTTCAAATGGCCCTAACGTCTATACGGTAAGTCCTACACCTATCAAAGTTTGCAATATACAAATGCTTGTAACTTTTTACTGGAGCGTCATAAAACCTTGAAATTTTGTAACAATAAAGTACTCGAGCCTCTTGTCAATTTAAGCTATCGCTCAAAGCTATGCTACCCTTGAGTGCCAAATCAAACACTGATAAAACTTCAAATGGCCCTAACTTCTATACGGTACGTCCTACACCTATCAAAGTTTGCAACATACAAATGCTTGTAACTTTCTACTGGAGCTTCATAAAACCTTGAAATTTTGTAACAATAAAGTACTCGAGCCACTTGTCAATTTAAGCCATCGCTCAAAGCTATGCTACCCTTGAGTCCCAAATCGATAAAACTTCAAATGGCCCTAACTTCTATACGGTACGTTCTAAACCTATCAAAATTTGCAACATACAAATGCTTGTCACTTTTTACTTGAGCGTCATAAAACCTTGAAATTTTTGTAACAATAAAGTACTCGATCCTCTTGTCAATTTAAGCTATCGCTCAAAACTATGCTACCCTTGAGTCCCAAATCAAACACTGATAAACCATCAAAAGGCCCTAACTTCTATACGGTACGTCCTACACCTATCAGAGTTTGCAACATACAAATGCTTGTAACTTTTCACTGAAGCGTCATAAAACCTTGAAATTTTTGTAACAATAAAGTACTCGAGACTCTTGTCAATTTAAGCTATCGCTCAAAACTATGCTACCCTTGAGTCCCAAATCAAACACTGATAAAACTTCAAATGGCCCTAACGTCTATACGGTAAGTCCTACACCTATCAAAGTTTGCAATATACAAATGCTTGTAACTTTTTACTGGAGCGTCATAAAGCCTTGAAATTTTGTAACAATAAAGTACTCGAGCCTCTTGTCAATTTAAGCTATCGCTCAAAGCTATGCTACCCTTGAGCCCCAATTCAAACACTGATAAAACTTCAAATGGCCCTAACTTCTATACGGTACGTCCTACACCTATCAAAGTTTTCAACATACAAATGCTTGTAACTTTTTACTGGAGCGTCATAAAATCTTGAAATTTTGTAATAATAAAGTGCTCGAGCCTCTTGTCAATTTAAGCTATCGCTCAAAGCTATGCTACCCTTGAGCCCCAAATCAACCACTGATAAAACTTCAAATGGCCCTAAGTTCTATACGGTACGTCCTGCACCTATCAAAGTTTGCAACATACAAATGCTTGTAAGTTTTTACTGGAGCGTCATAAAACCTTGAAATTTTGTAACAATAAAGTACTCGAGCCTCTTGTTAATTTAAGCTATCGCTCAAAGCTATGCTACCCTTGAGTCCCAAATCAAACACTGATAAAACTTCAAATGGCCCTAACTTCTATACGGTACGTCCTACACCTATCAAAGTTTGCAACATACAAATGCTTGTAACTTTTTACTGGAGCGTCATAAAACCTTGAAATTTGTTAACTATAAAGTACTCGAGCCTCTTGTCAATTTAAGCTATTGCTCAAAGCAATGCTACCCTTGAGTCCCAAATCAAACACTGATAAAACTTCAAATGGCCCTAACTTCTATACGGTACGTCCTACACCTATCAAAGTTTGCAATATACAAATGCTTGTAACTTTTTACTGGAGCGTCATAAAACCTTGAAATTTTGTAAAAAAAAGTACTCCAGCCTCTTGTCAATTAAAGCTATCGCTCATAGCTATGCTACCCTTGAGTCCCAAATCAATCACTGACAAAACTTCAAATGGCCCTAACTTCTATACGGTACGTCCTACACTTATCAAAGTTTGCAACATACAATTGCTTGTAACTTTTTACTGGAGCGTCATAAAACCTTGAAATTTTGTAACAATAAAGTACTCGAGCCTCTTTTCAATTTAAGCTATCGCTCAAAGCTATGCTACCCTTGAGTCCCAAATCAACCACTGATAAAACTTCAAATGGCCCTAAGTTCTATACGGTACGTCCTACACCTATCAAAGTTTGCAACATACAAATGCTTGTAACTTTTTACTGGAGCGTCATTAAACCTTGAAATTTTGTAACAATAAAGTACTCGAGCCTCTTGTTAATTTAAGCTATCGCTCAAAGCTATGCTACCCTTGAGTCCCAAATCAAACACTGATAAAACTTCAAATGGCCCTAACTTCTATACGGTACGTCCTACACCTATCGAAGTTTGCAACATACAAATGCTTGTAACTTTTTACTGGAGCGTCATAAAACCTTGAAATTTGTTAACTATAAAGTACTCGAGCCTCTTGTCAATTTAAGCTATTGCTCAAAGCAATGCTACCCTTGAGTCCCAAATCAAACACTGATAAAACTTCAAATGGCCCTAACTTCTATACGGTACGTCCTACACCTATCAAAATTTGCAATATACAAATGCTTGTAACTTTTTACTGGAGCGGCATAAAACCTTGAAATTTTGTCAAAAAAAAGTACTCGAGCATCTTGTCAATTTAAGCTATCGCTCATAGCTATGCTACCCTTGAGTCCCAAATCAAACACTGACAAAACTTCAAATGGCCCTAACTTCTATACGGTACGTCTTACACCTATCAAAGTTTGCAACATACAAATGCTTGTAACTTTTTACTGGAGCGTCATAAAACCTTGAAATTTTCTAACAATAAAGTACTAGAGCCTCTGTCAATTTAAGCTATCGCTCAAACCTATGCTACCCTTGAGACCCAAATCAAACACTGATAAAACTTCAAATGGCCATAACTTATATACGGTACGTCCTACACCTATCAGAGTTTGCAACATACAAATGCTTGTAACTTTTTACTGGAGCGTTATAAAACCTTGAAATTTTTGTAACAATAAAGTACTCGAGACTCTTGTCAATTTAAGCTATCGCTCAAAACTATGGTACCCTTGAGTCCCAAATCAAACACTGATAAAACTTCAAATGGCCCTAACTTCTATACGGTACGTCCTACACCTATCAAAGTTTGCAATATACAAATGCTTGTAACTTTTTACTGGAGCGACATAAAACCTTGAAATTTTGTAAAAAAAAGTACTCGAGCCTCTTGTCAATTTAAGCTATCGCTCATAGCTATGCTACCCTTGAGTCCCAAATCAAACACTGACAAAACTTCAAATGGCCCTAACTTCTATACGGTACGTCCTACACCTATCAAAGTTTGCAACATACAAATGCTTGTAACTTTTTACTGGAGCATCATAAAACCTTGAAATTTTCTAACAATAAAGTACTAGAGCCTCTGTCAATTTAAGCTATCGCTCAAACCGATGCTACCCTTGAGACCCAAATCAAATACTGATAAAACTTCAAATGGCCATAACTTCTATACGGTACATCTTACACCTATCAAAGTTTGCAACATACAAATGCTTGTAACTTTTTACTGGAGCATCATAAAACCTTGAAATTTTCTAACAATAAAGTACTCGAGCCTCTTGTTAATTTAAGCTATCGCTCAAAGCTATGCTACCCTTGAGTCCCAAATCAAACACTGATAAAACTTCAAATGGCCCTAACTTCTATACGGTACGTCCTACACCTATCAAAGTTTGCAACATACAAATGCTTGTAACTTTTTACTGGAGCATCATAAAACCTTGAAATTTGTTAACTATAAAGTACTCGAGCCTCTTGTCAATTTAAGCTATTGCTCAAAGCAATGCTACCCTTGAGTCCCAAATCAAACACTGATAAAACTTCAAATAGCCCTAACGTCTATACGGTACGTCCTACACCTATCAAAGTTTGCAATATACAAATGCTTGTAACTTTTTACTGGAGCGTCATAAAACCTTGAAATTTTGTAACAATAAAGTACTCGAGCCGCTTGTCAATTTAAGCTATCGCCCAAGTTATGATATCCTTGAGTCCCAAATCAAACACTGATAAAACTTCAAATGGCCCTAACGTCTATACGGTATGTCCTACACCTATCAAAGTTTGCAATATACAAATGCTTGTAACTTTTTACTGGAGCGTCATAAAACCTTGAAATTTTGTAACAATAAAGTACTCGAGCCTCTTGTCAATTTAAGCTATCGCTCAAAGCTATGATATCCTTGAGTCCCAAATCAAACACTGATAAAACTTCAAATGGCCCTAACTTCTATACGGTACGTCCTACACCTATCAAAGTTTGCAACATACAAAAGCTTGTAACTTTTTACTGGAGCGTCATAAAACCTTGAAATTTTGTAACAATAAAGTACTCGAGCCTCTTGTTAATTTAAGCTATCGCTCAAAACTATGCTACCCTTGAGTCCCAAATCAAACACTGATAAAACTTCAAATGGCCCTAACGTCTATACGGTACGTCCTACACCTATCAAAGTTTGCAATATACAAATGCTTGTAACTTTTTACTGGAGCGTCATAAAACCTTGAAATTTTGTAACAATAAAGTACTCGAGCCTCTTGTCAATTTAAGCTATCGCTCAAAGCTATGATATCCTTGAGTCCCAAATCAAACACTGATAAAACTTCAAATGGCCCTAACTTCTACACGGTACGTCCTACACCTATCAAAGTTTGCAACATACAAATGCTTGTAACTTTTTACTGGAGCATCATAAAACCTTGAAATTTTCTAACAATAAAGTACTAGAGCCTCTGTCAATTTAAGCAATCGCTCAAAACTATGCTACCCTTGAGTCCCAAATCAAACACTGATAAAACTTCAAATGGCCCTAACGTCTATACGGTACATCCTACACCTATCAAAGTTTGCAATATACAAATGCTTGTAACTTTTTACTGGAGCGTCATAAAACCTTGAAATTTTGTAATAATAAAGTACTCGAGCCGCTTGTCAATTTAAGCTATCGCTCAAAGCTATGATATCCTTGAGTCCCAAATCAAACACTGATAAAACTTCAAATGGCCCTAACGTCTATACGGTACGTCCTACACCTATCAAAGTTTGCAATATACAAATGCTTGTAACTTTTTACTGGAGCGTCATAAAACCTTGAAATTTTGTAACAATAAAGTACTCGAGCCTCTTGTCAATTTAAGCTATCGCTCAAAGCTGTGATATCCTTGAGTCCCAAATCAAACACTGATAAAACTTCAAATGGCCCTAACTTCTATACGGTACGTCCTACACCTATCAAAGTTTGCAACATACAAATGATTGTAACTTTTTACTGGAGCGTCATAAAACCTTGAAATTTTGTAACAATAAAGTACTCGAGCCTCTTGTTAATTTAAGCTATCGCTCAAAGCAATGCTACCCTTGAGTCCAAATCAAACACTGATAAAACTTCAAATGGCCCTAACTTCTATACGGTACGTCCTACACCTATCAAAGTTTGCAACATACAAATGCTTGTAACTTTTTACTGGAGCGTCATAAAACCTTGAAATTTGTTAACTATAAAGTACTCGAGCCTCTTGTCAATTTAAGCTATTGCTCAAAGCAATGCTACCCTTGAGTCCCAAATCAAATACTGATAAAACTTCAAATGGCCCTAACTTCTATACGGTACGTCCTACACCTATCAAAGTTTGCAATATACAAATGCTTGTAACTTTTTACTGGAGCGTCATAAAACCTTGAAATTTTGTAAAAAAAAGTACTCGAGCCTCTTGTCAATTTAAGCTATCGCTCATAGCTATGCTACCCTTGAGTCCCAAATCAAACACTGACAAAACTTCAAATGGCCCTAACTTCTATACGGTACGTCTTACACCTATCAAAGTTTGCAACATACAAATGCTTGTAACTTTTTACTGGAACATCATAAAACCTTGAAATTTTCTAACAATAAAGTACTAGAGCCTCTGTCAATTTAAGCTATCGCTCAAACCTATGCTACCCTTGAGACCCAAATCAAACACTGATAAAACTTCAAATGGCCATAACTTCTATACGGTACGTCCTACACCTATCAGAGTTTGCAACATACAAATGCTTGTAACTTTTTACTGCAGCGTCATAAAACCTTGAAATTTTTGTAACAATAAAGTACTCGAGACTCTTCTCAATTTAAGCTATCGCTCAAAACTATGCTACCCTTGAGACCCAAATCAAACACTGATAAAACTTCAAATGGCCCTAACGTCTATACGGTACGTCCTACACCTATCAAAGTTTGCAACATACAAATGCTTGTAACTTTTTACTGGAGCATCATAAAACCTTGAAATTTTCTAACAATAAAGTACTAGAGCCTCTGTCAATTTAAGCTATCGCTCAAAACTATGCTACCCTTGAGTCCCAAATCAAACACTGATAAAACTTCAAATGGCCCTAACGTCTATACGGTACGTCCTACACCTATCAAAGTTTGCAATATACAAATGCTTGTAACTTTTTACTGGAGCGTCATAAAACCTTGAAATTTTGTAACAATAAAGTACTCGAGCCTCTTGTCAATTTAAGCTATCGCTCAAAGCTATGATATCCTTGAGTCCCAAATCAAACACTGATAAAGCTTCAAATGGCCCTAACTTCTACACGGTACGTCCTACACCTATCAAAGTTTGCAACATACAAATGCTTGTAACTTTTTACTGGAGCATCATAAAACCTTGAAATTTTCTAACAATAAAGTACTAGAGCCTCTGTCAATTTAAGCAATCGCTCAAAACTATGCTACCCTTGAGTCCCAAATCAAACACTGATAAAACTTCAAATGGCCCTAACGTCTATATGGTACATCCTACACCTATCAAAGTTTGCAATATACAAATGCTTGTAACTTTTTACTGGAGCGTCATAAAACCTTGAAATTTTGTAATAATAAAGTACTCGAGCCGCTTGTCAATTTAAGCTATCGCTCAAAGCTATGATATCCTTGAGTCCCAAATCAAACACTGATAAAACTTCAAATGGCCCTAACGTCTATACGGTACGTCCTACACCTATCAAAGTTTGCAATATACAAATGCTTGTAACTTTTTACTGGAGCGTCATAAAACCTTGAAATTTTGTAACAATAAAGTACTCGAGCCTCTTGTCAATTTAAGCTATCGCTCAAAGCTGTGATATCCTTGAGTCCCAAATCAAACACTGATAAAACTTCAAATGGCCCTAACTTCTATACGGTACGTCCTACACCTATCAAAGTTTGCAACATACAAATGCTTGTAACTTTTTACTGGAGCGTCATAAAACCTTGAAATTTTGTAACAATAAAGTACTCGAGCCTCTTGTTAATTTAAGCTATCGCTCAAAGCAATGCTACCCTTGAGTCCAAATCAAACACTGATAAAACTTCAAATGGCCCTAACTTCTATACGGTACGTCCTACACCTATCAAAGTTTGCAACATACAAATGCTTGTAACTTTTTACTGGAGCGTCATAAAACCTTGAAATTTGTTAACTATAAAGTACTCGAGCCTCTTGTCAATTTAAGCTATTGCTCAAAGCAATGCTACCCTTGAGTCCCAAATCAAATACTGATAAAACTTCAAATGGCCCTAACTTCTATACGGTACGTCCTACACCTATCAAAGTTTGCAATATACAAATGCTTGTAACTTTTTACTGGAGCGTCATAAAACCTTGAAATTTTGTAAAAAAAAGTACTCGAGCCTCTTGTCAATTTAAGCTATCGCTCATAGCTATGCTACCCTTGAGTCCCAAATCAAACACTGACAAAACTTCAAATGGCCCTAACTTCTATACGGTACGTCTTACACCTATCAAAGTTTGCAACATCCAAATGCTTGTAACTTTTTACTGGAGCATCATAAAACCTTGAAATTTTCTAACAATAAAGTACTAGAGCCTCTGTCAATTTAAGCTATCGCTCAAACCTATGCTACCCTTGAGACCCAAATCAAACACTGATAAAACTTCAAATGGCCATAACTTCTATACGGTACGTCCTACACCTATCAGAGTTTGCAACATACAAATGCTTGTAACTTTTTACTGCAGCGTCATAAAACCTTGAAATTTTTGTAACAATAAAGTACTCGAGACTCTTCTCAATTTAAGCTATCGCTCAAAACTATGCTACCCTTGAGTCCCACATCAAACACTGATAAAACTTCAAATGGGCCTAACGTCTATACGGTACGTCCTACACCTATCAAAGTTTGCAATATACAAATGCTTGTAACTTTTTACTGGAGCGTCATAAAACCTTGAAATTTTGTAACAATAAAGTACCCGAGCCTCTTGTCAATTTAAGCTATCGCTCAAAGCTATGATATCCTTGAGTCCCAAATCAAACACTGATAAAACTTCAAATGACCCTAACTTCTATACGGTACGTCCTACACCTATCAAAGTTTGCAACATACAAATGCTTGTAACTTTTTACTGGAGCTTCATAAAACCTTGAAATTTTGTAACAATAAAGTACTCGAGCCGCTTGTCAATTTGAGGTATCGCTGAAAGCTATGCTACCCTTGAGTCCCAAATCAAACACTGATAAAACTTCAAATGACCCTAACTTCTGTACAGTACGTCCTAAACCTATCAAAGTTTGCAACATACAAATGCTTGTAAGTTTTTACTGGAGCGTCATAAACCTTGAAATTTTTGTAACAATAAAGTACTCGAGCCTCTTTTCAATTTAAGCTATCGCTCAAAGCTGTGCTACCCTTGAGTCCCAAATCAAACACTGATAAAACTTCAAATGGCCCTAACTTCTATACGGTACGTCCTACACCTATCAAAGTTTGCAACATACAAATGCTTGTAACTTTTTACTGGAGCGCCATAAAACCTTGAAATTTGTTGACTATAAAGTACTCGAGCCTCTTGCCAATTTAAGCTATTGCTCAAAGCAATGCTACCCTTGAGTCCCAAATCAAACACTGATAAAACTTCAAATGGCCCTAACTTCCATACGGTACGTCCTACACCTATCAAAGTTTGCAATATACAAATGCTTGTAACTTTTTACTGGAGCGTCATAAAACCTTGAAATTTTGTAACAAAAAAGTACTCGAGCCTCTTTTCCCTCTTGTCAATTTAAGCTATCGCTCATAGCTATGCTACCCTTGAGTCCCAAATCAAACACTGACAAAACTTCAAATGGCCCTAACTTCTATACGGTACGTCCTACAGCTATCAAAGTTTGCAACATACAAATGCTTGTAAGTTTTTACTGGAGCATCATAAAACCTTGAAATTTTCTAACAATAAAGTACTAGAGCCTCTGTCAATTTAAGCTATCGCTCAAACCTATGCTACCCTTGAGACCCAAATCAAACACTGATAAAACTTCAAATGGCCCTAACTTCTCTACGGTACGACCTACACCTATCAGAGTTTGCAACATACAAATGCTTGTAACCTTTTACTGGAGCGTCATAAAACCTTGAAATTTTTGTAATAATAAAGTACTCGAGACTCTTGTCAATTTAAGCTATCGCTCAAAACTATGGTACCCTTGAGTCCCAAATCAAACACTGATAAAACTTCAAATGGCCCTAACGTCTATACGGTACGTCCTAAACCTATCAAAGTTTGCAATATACAAATGCTTGTAACTTTTTACTGGAGCATCATAAAACCTTGAAATTTTGTAACAATAAAGTACTCGAGCCTCTTGTCAATTTAAGCCATTGCTCAAAGCTATACTATCCTTGAGTCCCAAATCAAAAACTGATAAAACTTCAAATGGCTTTAACTTCTATACGGTACGTCCTACAACTATCAAAGTTTGCAACATACAAATGCCTGTAACTTTTTACTGGAGCGTCATAAAACCTTGAAATTTTGTAACAATAAAGTACTCGAGCCTCTTGACAATTTAAGCTATCGCTCAAAGCTATGCTACCCTTGAGTCCCAAATCAAACACTGATAAAATTTCAAATGACCCTAACTTCTATACGGTACGTCCTACACCTATCAAAGTTTGCAACATACAAATGCTTGTAACTTTTTACTGGAGCGTCATAAAACCTTGAAATTTTGTAAAAAAAGTACTCGAGCCTCTTGTCAATTTAAGCTATCGCTCATAGCTATGCTACCCTTGAGTCCCAAATCAAACACTGACAAAACTTCAAATGGCCCTAACTTCTATACGGTACGTCTTACACCTATCAAAGTTTGCAACATACAAATGCTTGTAACTTTTTACTGGAGCATCATAAAACCTTGAAATTTTCTAACAATAAAGTACTAGAGCCTCTGTCAATTTAAGCTATCGCTCAAACCTATGCTACCCTTGAGACCCAAATCAAACACTGATAAAACTTCAAATGGCCGTAACTTCTATACGGTACGTCCTACACCTATCAGAGTTTGCAACATACAAATGCTTGTAACTTTTTACTGGAGCGTCATAAAACCTTGAAATTTTTGTAACAATAAAGTACTCGAGACTCTTCTCAATTTAAGCTATCGCTCAAAACTATGCTACCCTTGAGTCCCACATCAAACACTGATAAAACTTCAAATGGGCCTAACGTCTATACGGTACGTCCTACACCTATCAAAGTTTGCAATATACAAATGCTTGTAACTTTTTACTGGAGCGTCATAAAACCTTGAAATTTTGTAACAATAAAGTACCCGAGCCTCTTGTCAATTTAAGCTATCGCTCAAAGCTATGATATCGTTGAGTCCCAAATCAAACACTGATAAAACTTCAAATGGCCCTAACTTCTATACGGTACATCCTACACCTATCAAAGTTTGCAACATACAAATGCTTGTAACTTTTTACTGGAGCTTCATAAAACCTTGAAATTTTGTAACAATAAAGTACTCGAGCCGCTTGTCAATTTGAGCTATCGCTGAAAGCTATGCTACCCTTGAGTCCCAAATCAAACACTGATAAAACTTCAAATGGCCCTAACTTCTGTACAGTACGTCCTAAACCTATCAAAGTTTGCAACATACAAATGCTTGTAAGTTTTTACTGGAGCGTCATAAACCTTGAAATTTTTGTAACAATAAAGTACTCGAGCCTCTTTTCAATTTAAGCTATCGCTCAAAGCTGTGCTACCCTTGAGTCCCAAATCAAACACTGATAAAACTTCAAATGGCCCTAACTTCTATACGGTACGTCCTACACCTATCAAAGTTTGCAACATACAAATGCTTGTAACTTTTTACTGGAGCGCCATAAAACCTTGAAATTTGTTGACTATAAAGTACTCGAGCCTCTTGTCAATTTAAGCTATTGCTCAAAGCAATGCTACCCTTGAGTCCCAAATCAAACACTGATAAAACTTCAAATGGCCCTAACTTCTATACGGTACGTCCTACACCTATCAAAGTTTGCAATATACAAATGCTTGTAACTTTTTACTGGAGCGTCATAAAACCTTGAAATTTTGTAACAAAAAAGTACTCGAGCCTCTTGTCCCTCTTGTCAATTTAAGCTATCGCTCATAGCTATGCTACCCTTGAGTCCCAAATCAAACACTGACAAAACTTCAAATGGCCCTAACTTCTATACGGTACGTCCTACACCTATCAAAGTTTGCAACATACAAATGCTTGTAACTTTTTACTGGAGCATCATAAAACCTTGAAATTTTCTAACAATAAAGTACTAGAGCCTCTGTCAATTTAAGCTATCGCTCAAACCTATGCTACCCTTGAGACCCAAATCAAACACTGATAAAACTTCAAATGGCCCTAACTTCTCTACGGTACGACCTACACCTATCAGAGTTTGCAACATACAAATGCTTGTAACCTTTTACTGGAGCGTCATAAAACCTTGATATTTTTGTAATAATAAAGTACTCGAGACTCTTGTCAATTTAAGCTATCGCTCAAAACTATGGTACCCTTGAGTCCCAAATCAAACACTGATAAAACTTCAAATGGCCCTAACGTCTATACGGTACGTCCTAAACCTATCAAAGTTTGCAATATACAAATGCTTGTAACTTTTTACTGGAGCATCATAAAACCTTGAAATTTTGTAACAATAAAGTACTCGAGCCTCTTGTCAATTTAAGCCATCGCTCAAAGCTATGCTATCCTTGAGTCCCAAATCAAAAACTGATAAAACTTCAAATGGCTTTAACTTCTATACGGTACGTCCTACAACTATCAAAGTTTGCAACATACAAATGCCTGTAACTTTTTACTGGAGCGTCATAAAACCTTGAAATTTTGTAACAATAAAGTACTCGAGCCTCTTGACAATTTAAGCTATCGCTCAAAGCTATGCTACCCTTGAGTCCCAAATCAAACACTGATAAAATTTCAAATGACCCTAACTTCTATACGGTACGTCCTACACCTATCAAAGTTTGCAATATACAAATGCTTGTAACTTTTTACTGGAGCGTCATAAAACCTTGAAATTTTGTAACAATAAAGTACTCGAGCCTCTTGTCAATTTAAGCTATCGCTAAAAGCTATACCACCCTTGAGTCCCAAATCAAACACTGATAAAACTTCAAGTGGCCCTAACTTCTATACGGTACGTCCTACACCTATCAAAGTTTGCAACATACAAATGCTTGTAACTTTTTACTGAAGCTATCGCTGAAAGCTATGCTATCCTTGAGTCCCAAATCAAACACTAATAAAACTTCAAATGGCCCTAACTTCTATACGGTACGTCCTACACCTATCAAAGTTTGCAACATACAAATGCGTGTAACTTTTTACTGGAGCGTCATAAAACCTTGAAATTTTGTAACAATAAAGTACTCGAGCCTCTTGTCAATTTAAGCCATCGCTCAAAACTATGCTACCCTTGAGTCCCAAATCAACCACTGATTCCACTTCAAATAGCTCTAACTTCTATAAGGTACGTCCTACACCTATCAAAGTTTGCAATATACAAATGCTTGTAACTTTTTACTGGAGCGTCATAAAACCTTGAAATTTTGTAACAATGAAGTATTCGAACCTCTTGTCAATTTAAGCCATCGCTCAAAACTATGCTACCCTTGAGTCCCAAATCAAACACTGATAAAACTTCGAATGGCCCTAACTTCTATATGGTACGTCCTACACCTATCAAAGTTTGCAACATACAAATGCTTGTAACTTTTTACTGGAGCGTCATAAAACCTTGAAATTTTGTTACAATAAAGTAGCCTCTTGTCAATTTAAGCTATCGCTCAAAGCTATGCTACCCTTGAATCCCAAATCAACCACTGATTCCACTTCAAATAGCCCTAACTTCTATACGGTACGTCCTACACCTATCAAAGTTTGCAATATACAAATGCTTGTAACTTTTTACTGGAGCGTCATAAAACCTTGAAATTTTGTAAGAATAAAGTACTCGAGCCTCTTCTCAATTTAAGCTATCGCTCAAAGCTATGATATCCTTGAGTCCCAAATCAAACACTGATAAAACTTCAAATGGCCCTAACTTCTATACGGTACGTCCTACACCTATCAAAGTTTGCAACATACAAATGCTTGTAACTTTTTACTGGAGCTACATAAAACCTTGAAATTTTGTAACAATAAAGTACTCGAGCCTCTTGTCAATTTAAGCCATCGCTCAAAGCTATGCTACCCTTGAATCCCAAATCAAACACTGATAAAACTTCAATTGGCAATAACTTCTATACGGTACGTCCTACACCTATCAAAGTTTGCAATATACAAATGCTTGTAACTTTTTACTGGAGCGTCATAAAACCTTGAAATTTTGTAACAATAAAGTACTTGAGCCTCTTGTCAATTTAAGCTATCGCTCAAAGCTATGCTACCCTTGAGTCCCAAATCAAACACTGATAAAACTTCAAATGGCCCTAACTTCTGTACAGTACGTCCTAAACCTATCAAAGTTTGCAACATACAAATGCTTGTAAATTTTTACTGGAGCGTCATAAACCTTGAAATTTTTGTAACAATAAAGTACTCGAGCCTCTTTTCAATTTAAGCTATCGCTCAAAGCTATGCTACCCTTGAGTCCCAATTCAAACACTGATAAAACTTCAAATGGCCCTAACTTCTATACGGTACGTCCTACACCTATCAAAGTTTGCAACATACAAATGCTTGTAACTTTTTACTGGAGCGCCATAAAACCTTGAAATTTGTTGACTATAAACTACTCGAGCCTCTTGTCAATTTAAGCTATTGCTCAAAGCAATGCTACCCTTGACTCCCAAATCAAACACTGATAAAACTTCAAATGGCCCTAACTTCTATACGGTACGTCCTACACCTATCAAAGTTTGCAATATACAAATGCTTGTAACTTTTTACTGGAGCGTCATAAAGCCTTGAAATTTTCTAACAATAAAGTACTAGAGCCTCTGTCAATTTAAGCTATCGCTCAAACCTATGCTACCCTTGAGACCCAAATCAAACACTGATAAAACTTCAAATGGCCCTAACTTCTCTACGGTACGTCCTACACCTATCAGAGTTTGCAACATACAAATGCTTGTAACCTTTTACTGGAGCGTCATAAAACCTTGAAATTTTTGTAATAATAAAGTACTCGAGACTCTTGTCAATTTAAGCTATCGCTCAAAACTATGGTACCCTTGAGTCCCAAATCAAACACTGATAAAACTTCAAATGGCCCTAACTTCTATACGGTACGTCCTACACCTATCAAAGTTTGCAATATACAAATGCTTGTAACTTTTTACTGGAGCATCATAAAACCTTGAAATTTTGTAACAATAAAGTACTCGAGCCTCTTGTCAATTTAAGCCATCGCTCAAAGCTATGCTATCCTTGAGTCCCAAATCAAAAACTGATAAAACTTCAAATGGCTTTAACTTCTATACGGTACGTCCTACAACTATCAAAGTTTGCAACATACAAATGCCTGTAACTTTTTACTGGAGCGTCATAAAACCTTGAAATTTTGTAACAATAAAGTACTCGAGCCTCTTGTCAATTTAAGCTATCGCTCAAAGCTATGATATCGTTGAGTCCCAAATCAAACACTGATAAAACTTCAAATGGCCCTAACTTCTATACGGTACATCCTACACCTATCAAAGTTTGCAACATACAAATGCTTGTAACTTTTTACTGGAGCTTCATAAAACCTTGAAATTTTGTAACAATAAAGTACTCGAGCCGCTTGTCAATTTGAGCTATCGCTGAAAGCTATGCTACCCTTGAGTCCCAAATCAAACACTGATAAAACTTCAAATGGCCCTAACTTCTGTACAGTACGTCCTAAACCTATCAAAGTTTGCAACATACAAATGCTTGTAAGTTTTTACTGGAGCGTCATAAACCTTGAAATTTTTGTAACAATAAAGTACTCGAGCCTCTTTTCAATTTAAGCTATCGCTCAAAGCTGTGCTATCCTTGAGTCCCAAATCAAACACTAATAAAACTTCAAATGGCCCTAACTTCTATACGGTACGTCCTACACCTATCAAAGTTTGCAACATACAAATGCGTGTAACTTTTTACTGGAGCGTCATAAAACCTTGAAATTTTGTAACAATAAAGTACTCGAGCCTCTTGTCAATTTAAGCCATCGCTCAAAACTATGCTACCCTTGAGTCCCAAATCAACCACTGATTCCACTTCAAATAGCCCTAACTTCTATAAGGTACGTCCTACACCTATCAAAGTTTGCAACATACAAATGCCTGTAACTTTTTACTGGAGCTACATAAAACCTTGAAATTTTGTAACAATAAAGTACTCGAGCCTCTTGTCAATTTAAGCCATCGCTCAAAGCTATGCTACCCTTGAATCCCAAATCAAACACTGATAAAACTTCAATTGGCAATAACTTCTATACGGTACGTCCTACACCTATCAAAGTTTGCAATATACAAATGCTTGTAACTTTTTACTGGAGCGTCATAAAACCTTGAAATTTTGTAACAATAAAGTACTTGAGCCTCTTGTCAATTTAAGCTATCGCTCAAAGCTATGCTACCCTTGAGTCCCAAATCAAACACTGATAAAACTTCAAATGGCCCTAACTTCTGTACAGTACGTCCTAAACCTATCAAAGTTTGCAACATACAAATGCTTGTAAATTTTTACTGGAGCGTCATAAACCTTGAAATTTTTGTAACAATAAAGTACTCGAGCCTCTTTTCAATTTAAGCTATCGCTCAAAGCTATGCTACCCTTGAGTCCCAATTCAAACACTGATAAAACTTCAAATGGCCCTAACTTCTATACGGTACGTCCTACACCTATCAAAGTTTGCAACATACAAATGCTTGTAACTTTTTACTGGAGCGCCATAAAACCTTGAAATTTGTTGACTATAAACTACTCGAGCCTCTTGTCAATTTAAGCTATTGCTCAAAGCAATGCTACCCTTGACTCCCAAATCAAACACTGATAAAACTTCAAATGGCCCTAACTTCTATACGGTACGTCCTACACCTATCAAAGTTTGCAATATACAAATGCTTGTAACTTTTTACTGGAGCGTCATAAAGCCTTGAAATTTTCTAACAATAAAGTACTAGAGCCTCTGTCAATTTAAGCTATCGCTCAAACCTATGCTACCCTTGAGACCCAAATCAAACACTGATAAAACTTCAAATGGCCCTAACTTCTCTACGGTACGTCCTACACCTATCAGAGTTTGCAACATACAAATGCTTGTAACCTTTTACTGGAGCGTCATAAAACCTTGAAATTTTTGTAATAATAAAGTACTCGAGACTCTTGTCAATTTAAGCTATCGCTCAAAACTATGGTACCCTTGAGTCCCAAATCAAACACTGATAAAACTTCAAATGGCCCTAACGTCTATACGGTACGTCCTAAACCTATCAAAGTTTGCAATATACAAATGCTTGTAACTTTTTACTGGAGCATCATAAAACCTTGAAATTTTGTAACAATAAAGTACTCGAGCCTCTTGTCAATTTAAGCCATCGCTCAAAGCTATGCTATCCTTGAGTCCCAAATCAAAAACTGATAAAACTTCAAATGGCTTTAACTTCTATACGGTACGTCCTACAACTATCAAAGTTTGCAACATACAAATGCCTGTAACTTTTTACTGGAGCGTCATAAAACCTTGAAATTTTGTAACAATAAAGTACTCGAGCCTCTTGTCAATTTAAGCTATCGCTCAAAGCTATGATATCGTTGAGTCCCAAATCAAACACTGATAAAACTTCAAATGGCCCTAACTTCTATACGGTACATCCTACACCTATCAAAGTTTGCAACATACAAATGCTTGTAACTTTTTACTGGAGCTTCATAAAACCTTGAAATTTTGTAACAATAAAGTACTCGAGCCGCTTGTCAATTTGAGCTATCGCTGAAAGCTATGCTACCCTTGAGTCCCAAATCAAACACTGATAAAACTTCAAATGGCCCTAACTTCTGTACAGTACGTCCTAAACCTATCAAAGTTTGCAACATACAAATGCTTGTAAGTTTTTACTGGAGCGTCATAAACCTTGAAATTTTTGTAACAATAAAGTACTCGAGCCTCTTTTCAATTTAAGCTATCGCTCAAAGCTGTGCTACCCTTGAGTCCCAAATCAAACACTGATAAAACTTCAAATGACCCTAACTTCTATACGGTACGTCCTACACCTATCAAAGTTTGCAACATACAAATGCTTGTAACTTTTTACTGGAGCGCCATAAAACCTTGAAATTTGTTGACTATAAAGTACTCGAGCCTCTTGTCAATTTAAGCTATTGCTCAAAGCAATGCTACCCTTGAGTCCCAAATCAAACACTGATAAAACTTCAAATGGCCCTAACTTCTATACGGTACGTCCTACACCTATCAAAGTTTGCAATATACAAATGCTTGTAACTTTTTACTGGAGCGTCATAAAACCTTGAAATTTTGTAACAAAAAAGTACTCGAGCCTCTTGTCCCTCTTGTCAATTTAAGCTATCGCTCATAGCTATGCTACCCTTGAGTCCCAAATCAAACACTGACAAAACTTCAAATGGCCCTAACTTCTATACGGTACGTCCTACACCTATCAAAGTTTGCAACATACAAATGCTTGTAACTTTTTACTGGAGCATCATAAAACCTTGAAATTTTCTAACAATAAAGTACTAGAGCCTCTGTCAATTTAAGCTATCGCTCAAACCTATGCTACCCTTCAGACCCAAATCAAACACTGATAAAACTTCAAATGGCCCTAACTTCTCTACGGTACGACCTACACCTATCAGAGTTTGCAACATACAAATGCTTGTAACCTTTTACTGGAGCGTCATAAAACCTTGATATTTTTGTAATAATAAAGTACTCGAGACTCTTGTCAATTTAAGCTATCGCTCAAAACTATGGTACCCTTGAGTCCCAAATCAAACACTGATAAAACTTCAAATGGCCCTAACGTCTATACGGTACGTCCTAAACCTATCAAAGTTTGCAATATACAAATGCTTGTAACTTTTTACTGGAGCATCATAAAACCTTGAAATTTTGTAACAATAAAGTACTCGAGCCTCTTGTCAATTTAAGCCATCGCTCAAAGCTATGCTATCCTTGAGTCCCAAATCAAAAACTGATAAAACTTCAAATGGCTTTAACTTCTATACGGTACGTCCTACAACTATCAAAGTTTGCAACATACAAATGCCTGTAACTTTTTACTGGAGCGTCATAAAACCTTGAAATTTTGTAACAATAATGTACTCGAGCCTCTTGACAATTTAAGCTATCGCTCAAAGCTATGCTACCCTTGAGTCCCAAATCAAACACTGATAAAATTTCAAATGACCCTAACTTCTATACGGTACGTCCTACACCTATCAAAGTTTGCAATATACAAATGCTTGTAACTTTTTACTGGAGCGTCATAAAACCTTGAAATTTTGTAACAATAAAGTACTCGAGCCTCTTGTCAATTTAAGCTATCGCTAAAAGCTATACCACCCTTGAGTCCCAAATCAAACACTGATAAAACTTCAAGTGGCCCTAACTTCTATACGGTACGTCCTACACCTATCAAAGTTTGCAACATACAAATGCTTGTAACTTTTTACTGAAGCTATCGCTGAAAGCTATGCTATCCTTGAGTCCCAAATCAAACACTAATAAAACTTCAAATGGCCCTAACTTCTATACGGTACGTCCTACACCTATCAAAGTTTGCAATATACAAATGCTTGTAACTTTTTACTGGAGCGTCATAAAACCTTGAAATTTTGTAACAATAAAGTACTCGAGCCTCTTGTCAATTTAAGCCATCGCTCAAAACTATGCTACCCTTGAGTCCCAAATCAACCACTGATTCCACTTCAAATAGCCCTAACTTCTATAAGGTACGTCCTACACCTATCAAAGTTTGCAATATACAAATGCTTGTAACTTTTTACTGGAGCGTCATAAAACCTTGAAATTTTGTAACAATGAAGTATTCGAACCTCTTGTCAATTTAAGCCATCGCTCAAAATTATGCTACCCTTGAGTCCCAAATCAAACACTGATAAAACTTCGAATGGCCCTAACTTCTATATGGTACGTCCTACACCTATCAAAGTTTGCAACATACAAATGCTTGTAACTTTTTACTGGAGCGTCATAAAACCTTGAAATTTTGTTACAATAAAGTAGCCTCTTGTCAATTTAAGCTATCGCTCAAAGCTATGCTACCCTTGAATCCCAAATCAACCACTGATTCCACTTCAAATAGCCCTAACTTCTATACGGTACGTCCTACACCTATCAAAGTTTGCAATATACAAATGCTTGTAACTTTTTACTGGAGCGTCATAAAACCTTGAAATTTTGTAAGAATAAAGTACTCGAGCCTCTTCTCAATTTAAGCTATCGCTCAAAGCTATGATATCCTTGAGTCCCAAATCAAACACTGATAAAACTTCAAATGGCCCTAACTTCTATACGGTACGTCCTACACCTATCAAAGTTTGCAACATACAAATGCTTGTAACTTTTTACTGGAGCTACATAAAACCTTGAAATTTTGTAACAATAAAGTACTCGAGCCTCTTGTCAATTTAAGCCATCGCTCAAAGCTATGCTACCCTTGAATCCCAAATCAAACACTGATAAAACTTCAATTGGCAATAACTTCTATACCGTACGTCCTACACCTATCAAAGTTTGCAATATACAAATGCTTGTAACTTTTTACTGGAGCATCATAAAACCTTGAAATTTTCTAACAATAAAGTACTAGAGCCTCTGTCAATTTAAGCTATCGCTCAAACCTATGCTACCCTTGAGACCCAAATCAAACACTGATAAAACTTCAAATGGCCCTAACTTCTCTACGGTACGACCTACACCTATCAAAGTTTGCAACATACAAATGCTTGTAACTTTTTACTGGAGCGTCATAAAACCTTGAAATTTTGTAACAAAAAAGTACTCGAGCCTCTTGTCCCTCTTGTCAATTTAAGCTATCGCTCATAGCTATGCTACCCTTGAGTCCCAAATCAAACACTGACAAAACTTCAAATGGCCCTAACTTCTATACGGTACGTCCTACACCTATCAAAGTTTGCAACATACAAATGCTTGTAACTTTTTACTGGAGCATCATAAAACCTTGAAATTTTCTAACAATAAAGTACTAGAGCCTCTGTCAATTTAAGCTATCGCTCAAACCTATGCTACCCTTGAGACCCAAATCAAACACTGATAAAACTTCAAATGGCCCTAACTTCTCTACGGTACGACCTACACCTATCAGAGTTTGCAACATACAAATGCTTGTAACCTTTTACTGGAGCGTCATAAAACCTTGATATTTTTGTAATAATAAAGTACTCGAGACTCTTGTCAATTTAAGCTATCGCTCAAAACTATGGTACCCTTGAGTCCCAAATCAAACACTGATAAAACTTCAAATGGCCCTAACGTCTATACGGTACGTCCTAAACCTATCAAAGTTTGCAATATACAAATGCTTGTAACTTTTTACTGGAGCATCATAAAACCTTGAAATTTTGTAACAATAAAGTACTCGAGCCTCTTGTCAATTTAAGCCATCGCTCAAAGCTATGCTATCCTTGAGTTCCAAATCAAAAACTGATAAAACTTCAAATGGCTTTAACTTCTATACGGTACGTCCTACAACTATCAAAGTTTGCAACATACAAATGCCTGTAACTTTTTACTGGAGCGTCATAAAACCTTGAAATTTTGTAACAATAAAGTACTCGAGCCTCTTGACAATTTAAGCTATCGCTCAAAGCTATGCTACCCTTGAGTCCCAAATCAAACACTGATAAAATTTCAAATGACCCTAACTTCTATACGGTACGTCCTACACCTATCAAAGTTTGCAACATACAAATGCCTGTAACTTTTTACTGGAGCGTCATAAAACCTTGAAATTTTGTAACAATAAAGTACTCGAGCCTCTTGTCAATTTAAGCTATCGCTAAAAGCTATACCACCCTTGAGTCCCAAATCAAACACTGATAAAACTTCAAGTGGCCCTAACTTCTATACGGTACGTCCTACACCTATCAAAGTTTGCAACATACAAATGCTTGTAACTTTTTACTGAAGCTATCGCTGAAAGCTATGCTATCCTTGAGTCCCAAATCAAACACTAATAAAACTTCAAATGGCCCTAACTTCTATACGGTACGTCCTACACCTATCAAAGTTTGCAACATACAAATGCGTGTAACTTTTTACTGGAGCGTCATAAAACCTTGAAATTTTGTAACAATAAAGTACTCGAGCCTCTTGTCAATTTAAGCCATCGCTCAAAACTATGCTACCCTTGAGTCCCAAATCAACCACTGATCCCACTTCAAATAGCCCTAACTTCTATAAGGTACGTCCTACACCTATCAAAGTTTGCAATATACAAATGCTTGTAACTTTTTACTGGAGCGTCATAAAACCTTGAAATTTTGTAACAATGAAGTATTCGAACCTCTTGTCAATTTAAGCCATCGCTCAAAATTATGCTACCCTTGAGTCCCAAATCAAACACTGATAAAACTTCGAATGGCCCTAACTTCTATATGGTACGTCCTACACCTATCAAAGTTTGCAACATACAAATGCTTGTAACTTTTTACTGGAGCCTCATAAAACCTTGAAATTTTGTTACAATAAAGTAGCCTCTTGTCAATTTAAGCTATCGCTCAAAGCTATGCTACCCTTGAATCCCAAATCAACCACTGATTCCACTTCAAATAGCCCTAACTTCTATACGGTACGTCCTACACCTATCAAAGTTTGCAATATACAAATGCTTGTAACTTTTTACTGGAGCGTCATAAAACCTTGAAATTTTGTAAGAATAAAGTACTCGAGCCTCTTCTCAATTTAAGCTATCGCTCAAAGCTATGATATCCTTGAGTCCCAAATCAAACACTGATAAAACTTCAAATGGCCCTAACTTCTATACGGTACGTCCTACACCTATCAAAGTTTGCAACATACAAATGCTTGTAACTTTTTACTGGAGCTACATAAAACCTTGAAATTTTGTAACAATAAAGTACTCGAGCCTCTTGTCAATTTAAGCCATCGCTCAAAGCTATGCTACCCTTGAATCCCAAATCAAACACTGATAAAACTTCAATTGGCAATAACTTCTATACCGTACGTCCTACACCTATCAAAGTTTGCAATATACAAATGCTTGTAACTTTTTACTGGAGCATCATAAAACCTTGAAATTTTCTAACAATAAAGTACTAGAGCCTCTGTCAATTTAAGCTATCGCTCAAACCTATGCTACCCTTGAGACCCAAATCAAACACTGATAAAACTTCAAATGGCCCTAACTTCTCTACGGTACGACCTACACCTATCAGAGTTTGCAACATACAAATGCTTGTAACCTTTTACTGGAGCGTCATAAAACCTTGATATTTTTGTAATAATAAAGTACTCGAGACTCTTGTCAATTTAAGCTATCGCTCAAAACTATGGTACCCT
The DNA here is from genome assembly GCA_920105625.2 of Clusia tigrina. Classification (NCBI taxonomy): domain Eukaryota; kingdom Metazoa; phylum Arthropoda; class Insecta; order Diptera; family Clusiidae; genus Clusia; species Clusia tigrina. The sequence continues at coordinate 248,571 of CAKKTE020000594.1, forward strand.
TGAGTCCCAAATCAAACACTGATAAAACTTCAAATGGCCCTAACGTCTATACGGTACGTCCTAAACCTATCAAAGTTTGCAATATACAAATGCTTGTAACTTTTTACTGGAGCATCATAAAACCTTGAAATTTTGTAACAATAAAGTACTCGAGCCTCTTGTCAATTTAAGCCATCGCTCAAAGCTATGCTATCCTTGAGTCCCAAATCAAAAACTGATAAAACTTCAAATGGCTTTAACTTCTATACGGTACGTCCTACAACTATCAAAGTTTGCAACATACAAATGCCTGTAACTTTTTACTGGAGCGTCATAAAACCTTGAAATTTTGTAACAATAAAGTACTCGAGCCTCTTGACAATTTAAGCTATCGCTCAAAGCTATGCTACCCTTGAGTCCCAAATCAAACACTGATAAAATTTCAAATGACCCTAACTTCTATACGGTACGTCCTACACCTATCAAAGTTTGCAATATACAAATGCTTGTAACTTTTTACTGGAGCGTCATAAAACCTTGAAATTTTGTAACAATAAAGTACTCGAGCCTCTTGTCAATTTAAGCTATCGCTAAAAGCTATACCACCCTTGAGTCCCAAATCAAACACTGATAAAACTTCAAGTGGCCCTAACTTCTATACGGTACGTCCTACACCTATCAAAGTTTGCAACATACAAATGCTTGTAACTTTTTACTGAAGCTATCGCTGAAAGCTATGCTATCCTTGAGTCCCAAATCAAACACTAATAAAACTTCAAATGGCCCTAACTTCTATACGGTACGTCCTACACCTATCAAAGTTTGCAACATACAAATGCGTGTAACTTTTTACTGGAGCGTCATAAAACCTTGAAATTTTGTAACAATAAAGTACTCGAGCCTCTTGTCAATTTAAGCCATCGCTCAAAACTATGCTACCCTTGAGTCCCAAATCAACCACTGATTCCACTTCAAATAGCCCTAACTTCTCTAAGGTACGTCCTACACCTATCAAAGTTTGCAATATACAAATGCTTGTAACTTTTTACTGGAGCGTCATAAAACCTTGAAATTTTGTAACAATGAAGTATTCGAACCTCTTGTCAATTTAAGCCATCGCTCAAAATTATGCTACCCTTGAGTCCCAAATCAAACACTGATAAAACTTCGAATGGCCCTAACTTCTATATGGTACGTCCTACACCTATCAAAGTTTGCAACATACAAATGCTTGTAACTTTTTACTGGAGCGTCATAAAACCTTGAAATTTTGTTACAATAAAGTAGCCTCTTGTCAATTTAAGCTATCGCTCAAAGCTATGCTACCCTTGAATCCCAAATCAACCACTGATTCCACTTCAAATAGCCCTAACTTCTATACGGTACGTCCTACACCTATCAAAGTTTGCAATATACAAATGCTTGTAAGTTTTTACTGGAGCGTCATAAAACCTTGAAATTTTTGTAACAATAAAGTACTTGAGCCTCTTTTCAATTTAAGTTATCGCTGAAAGCTATGCTACCCTTGATTTCCAAATCAAACACTAATAAAACTTCAAATGGTCCTAACTTCTATACGGTACGTCCTACACCTATCAAAGTTTGCAACATACAAATGCTTGTAACTTTTACTGGAGCGTCATAAAACCTTGAAACTTTGTAACAATAAAGTACTCGAGCCGCTTGTCAATTTAAGCCATCGCCCAAGCTATGCTACCCTTGAGTCCCAAATCAAACACTGATAAATCTTCTAATGGCTTTAACTTCTATACGGTACGTCCTACAACTATCAAAGTTTGCAACATACAAATGCCTGTAACTTTTTACTGGAGCGTCATAAAACCTTGAAATTTTGTAACAATAAAGTACTCGAGCCTCTTGACAATTTAAGCTATCGCTCAAAGCTATGCTACCCTTGAGTCCCAAATCAAACACTGATAAAATTTCAAATGACCCTAACTTGTATACGGTACGTCCCACACCTATCAAAGTGTGCAATATACAAATGCTTGTAACTTTTTACTGGAGCGCCATAAAACCTTGAAATTTTGTAACAATAAAGTATTCGAACCTCTTGTCAATTTAAGCCATCGCTCAAAACTATGCTACCCTTGAGTCCCAAATCAAACACTGATAAAACTTCGAATGGCCCTAACTTATATATGGTACGTCCTACACCTATCAAAGTTTGCAACATACAAATGCTTGTAACTTTTTACTGGAGCGTCATAAAACCTTGAAATTTTGTTACAATAAAGTAGCTTCTTGTCAATTTAAGCTATCGCTCAAAGCTATGCTACCCTTGAGTCCCAAATCAAACACTGATAAAACTTCAAATGGCCCTAACTTCTATACGGTACGTCCTACACCTATCAAAGTTTGCAATATACAAATGCTTGTAACTTTTTACTGGAGCGTCATAAAACCTTGAAATTTTGTAACTATAAAGTACTTGAGCCTCTTGTCAATTTAAGCTATCGCTCAAAGCTATGCTGCCCTTGAGTCCCAAATCAAACACTGATAAAACTTCAAATTGCCCTAACTTCAATACGGTACGTCCTACACCTATCAAAGTTTACAATATACAAATGCTTTAACTTTTTACTGGAGCGTCATAAAACCTTGAAATTTGTAACAATAAAGTACTCGAGCCTCTTGTCAATTTAAGCTATCGCTCAAAACTATACTACCCTTGAGTCCCAAATCAAACACTGATAAAACTTCAAATGGCAATAACTTCTATACGGTACGTCCTACACCTATCAAAGTTTGCAATATACAAATGCTTGTAACTTTTTACTGGAGCGTCATAAAACCTAGAAATTTTTGTAACAATAAAGTACTTGAGCCTCTTTTCAATTTAAGCTATCGCTGAAAGCTATGCTACCCTTGATTCCCAAATCAAACACTAATAAAACTTCAAATGGTCCTAACTTCTATACGGTACGTCCTACACCTATCAACTTTTGCAACATACAAATGCTTGTAACTTTTACTGGAGCGTCATAAAACCTTGAAATTTTGTAACAATAAAGTACTCGAGCCGCTTGTCAATTTAAGCCATCGCCCAAGCTATGCTACCCTTGAGTCCCAAATCAAACACTGATAAATCTTCAAATGGCCCTAACTTCTATACCGTACGTCCTACACCTATCAAAGTTTGTAACATACAAATGCTTGTAACTTTTTACTGGAGCGTCATAAAACCTTGAAATTTTGTAACAATAAAGTAGCCTCTTGTCAATTTAAGCTATCGCTCAAAGCTATGCTACCCTTGAGTCCCAAATGAAACACTGATAAAACTTCAAATGGCCCCAACTTCTATACGGTACGTCCTACACCTATCAAAGTTTGCAACATACAAATGCTTGTAACTTATTACTGGAGCGTCATAAAACCTTGAAATTTTGTAACAATAAAGTACTCGAGCCTCTTGTTAATTTAAGTTATCGCTCAAAACTATGCTACCCTTGAGTCCCAAATCAAACACTGATAAAACTTCAAATGGCAATAATTTCTATACGGTACGTCCTACACCTATCAAAGTTTGCAATATACAAATGCTTGTAACTTTTTACTGGAGCGTCATAAAACCTTGAAATTTTGTAACAATAAAGTACTTGAGCCTCTTGTCAATTTAAGCTATCGCTCAAAGCTATGCTACCCTTGAGTCCCAAATCAAACACTGATAAAACTTCAAATGGCCCTAACTTCTGTACAGTACGTCCTAAACCTATCAAAGTTTGCAACATACAAATGCTTGTAAGTTTTTACTGGAGCGTCATAAAACCTTGAATTTTTTGTAAGAATAAAGTACTCGAGCCTCTTTTCAATTTAAGCTATCGCTCAAAGCTATGCTACCCTTGAGTCCCAAATCAAACACTGATAAAACTTCGAATGCCCCTAACTTCTATACGGTACGTCATACACCTATCAAAGTTTGCAACATACAAATGTTTGAAACTTTTTACTGGAGCGTCATAAAACCTTGAAATTTTGTAACAATAAAGTACTCGAGCCTCTTGTCAATTTAAGCTATCGCTCAAAGCTATGCTACCCTTGAGTCCCAAATCAAACACTGATAAAACTTCAAATGGCTTTAACTTCTATACGGTACGTCCTACACCTATCAAAGTTTGCAACATACAAATGCCTGTAACTTTTTACTGGTGCGTCATAAAACTTTGAAATTTTGTAACAATAAAGTACTCGAGCCTCTTGTCAATTTAAGCTATCGCTCAAAGCTATGCTACCCTTGAGTCCCAAATCAAACTCTGATAAAACTTCAAATGGCTTTAACTTCTATACGGTACGTCCTACACCTATCAAAGTTTGCAACATACAAATGCCTGTAACTTTTTACTGGTGCGTCATAAAACTTTGAAATTTTGTAACAATAAAGTACTCGAGCCTCTTGTCAATTTAAGCTATCGCTCAAAGCTATGCTACCCTTGAGTGCCAAATCAAACACTGATAAATTTTAAATGACCCTACCTTCTATACGGTACGTCCTACACCTATCAAAGTTTGCAATATACAAATGCTTGTAACTTTTTACTGGAGCGTCATAAAACCTTGAAATTTTGTAACAATAAAGTATTCGAACCTCTTGTCAATTTAAGCCATCGCTCAAAACTATGCTACCCTTGAGTCCCAAATCAAACACTGATAAAACTTCGAATGGCCCTAACTTCTATATGGTACGTCCTACACCTATCAAAGTTTGCAACATACAAATGCTTGTAACTTTTTACTGGAGCGTCATAAAACCTTGAAATTTTGTAACAATAAAGTATTCGAACCTCTTGTCAATTTAAGCCATCGCTCAAAACTATGCTACCCTTGAGTCCCAAATCAAACACTGATAAAACTTCGAATGGCCCTAACTTCTATATGGTACGTCCTACACCTATCAAAGTTTGCAACATACAAATGCTTGTAACTTTTTACTGGAGCGTCATAAAACCTTGAAATTTTGTTACAATAAAGTAGCCTCTTGTCAATTTAAGCTATCGCTCAAAGCTATGCTACCCTTGAGTCCCAAATCAAACACTGATAAAACTTCAAATGGCCCTAACTTCTATACGGTACGTCCTACACATATCAAAGTTTGCAATATACAAATGCTTGTAACTTTTTACTGGAGCGTCATAAAACCTTGAAATTTTATAACAATAAAGTACTCGAGCCTCTTGTCAATTTAAGCTATCGCTCAAAGCTATGCTACCCTTGAGTCCCAAATCAAACACTGATAAAACTTCAAATTGCCCTAACTTCAATACGGTACGTCCTACACCTATCAAAGTTTACAATATACAAATGCTTTAACTTTTTACTGGAGCGTCATAAAACCTTGAAATTTGTAACAATAAAGTACTCGAGCCTCTTGTCAATTTAAGCTATCGCTCAAAACTATACTACCCTTGAGTCCCAAATCAAACATTGATAAAACTTCAAATGGCAATAACTTCTATACGGTACGTCCTACACGTATCAAAGTTTGCAATATACAAATGCTTGTAACTTTTTACTGGAGCGCCATAAAACCTTGAAATTTTGTAACAATAAAGTACTTGAGCCTCTTGTCAATTTAAGCTATCGCTCAAAGCTATGCTACCCTTGAGTCCCAAATCAAACACTGATAAAACTTCAAATGGCCCTAACTTTTGTACAGTACGTCCTAAACCTATCAAAGTTTGCAACATACAAATGCTTGTAAGTTTTTACTGGAGCGTCATAAAACCTTGAAATTTTTGTAACAATAAAGTACTTGAGCCTCTTTTCAATTTAAGCTATCGCTGAAAGCTATGCTACCCTTGATTCCCAAATCAAACACTAATAAAACTTCAAATGGTCCTAACTTCTATACGGTACGTCCTACACCTATCAAAGTTTGCAACATACAAATGCTTGTAACTTTTACTGGAGCGTCATAAAACCTTGAAATTTTGTAACAATAAAGTACTCGAGCCGCTTGTCAATTTAAGCCATCGCCCAAGCTATGCTACCCTTGAGTCCCAAATCAAACACTGATAAATCTTCAAATGGCCCTAACTTCTATACCGTACGTCCTACACCTATCAAAGTTTGTAACATACAAACGCTTGTAACTTTTTACTGGAGCGTCATAAAACCTTGAAATTTTGTAACAATAAAGTAGCCTCTTGTCACTTTAAGCTATCGCTCAAAGCTATGCTACCCTTGAGTCCCAAATCAAACACTGATAAAACTTCAAATGGCCCTAACTTCTATACGGTACGTCCTACACCTATCAAAGTTTGCAACATACAAATGCTTGTAACTTTTTACTGGAGCGTCATAAAACCTTGAAATTTTGTAACAATAAAGTACTCGAGCCTCTTGTCAATGTAAGTTATCGCTCAAAACTATGCTACCCTTGAGTCCCAAATCAAACACTGATAAAACTTCAAATGGCAATAATTTTTATACGGTACGTCCTACACCTATCAAAGTTTGCAATATACAAATGCTTGTAACTTTTTACTGGAGCGTCATAAAACCTTCAAATTTTGTAACAATAAAGTACTTGAGCCTCTTGTCAATTTAAGCTATCGCTCAAAGCTATGCTACCCTTGAGTCCCAAATCAAACACTGATAAAACTTCAAATGGCCCTAACTTCTGTACAGTACGTCCTAAACCTATCAAAGTTTGCAACATACAAATGCTTGTAAGTTTTTACTGGAGCGTCATAAAACCTTGAAATTTTTGTAAGAATAAAGTACTCGAGCCTCTTTTCAATTTAAGCTATCGCTCAAAGCTATGCTACCCTTGAGTCCCAAATCAAACACTGATAAAACTTCGAATGCCCCTAACTTCTATACGGTACGTCCTACACCTATCAAAGTTTGCAACATACAAATGCTTTTAGCTTTTTACTGGAGCGTCATAAAACCTTGAAATTTTGTAACAATAAAGTACTCGAGAATCTTGTCAATTTAATCCATCTCTCAAAACTATGCTACCCTTGAGTCCCAAATCAACCACTGATAAAACTTCAAATGGCCCTAACTTCTATACGGTACGTCCTACACCTATCAAAGTTTGCAATATACAAATGCTTGTAACTTTTTACTGGAGCGTCATAAAACCTTGAAATTTTGTAACAATAAAGTACTGGAGCCTCTTGTCAATTTAAGCTATCGCTCAAAGCTATGCTACCCTTGAGTCCCAAATCAAACACTGATAAAACTTCAAATGGCCCTAACTTCTATACGGTACGTCCTACACCTCTCAAAGTTTGCAACATACAAATGCTTGTAACTTTTTACTGGAGCGTCATAAAACCTTGAAATTTTGTAATAATAAAGTACTCTAGCCTGTTGTCAATTTAAGCTATCGCTCAAAGCTATGCTACCATTGAGTCCCAAATCAAACACTGATAAAACTTCAAATGACCCTAACTTCTATACGGTACGTCCTACACCTATCAAAGTTTGCAACATACAAATGCTTGTAACTTTTTACTGGAGCGTCATAAAACCTTGAAATTTTGTAATAATAAAGTACTCTAGCCTGTTGTCAATTTAAGCTATCGCTCAAAGCTATGCTACCCTTGAGTCCCAAATCAAACACTGATAAAACTTCAAATGGCCCTAACTTCTATACGGTACGTCCTACACCTCTCAAAGTTTGCAACATACAAATGCTTGTAACTTTTTACTGGAGCGTCATAAAACCTTGAAATTTTGTAACAATAAAGTACTCGAGTTTCTTGTCAATTTAAGCTATCGCTCAAATCTATGCTACCGTTGAGTCCCAAATCAAACACTGATCAAATTTCAAATTACCCTAACTTCTATACGGTACGTCCTACACCTATCAAAGTTTGCAACATACAAATGCTTGTAACTTTTTACTGGAGCGTTATAAAACCTTGAAATTTTGTAACAATAAAGTACTCGAGCCTCTTGTCAATTTAAGCTATCGCTCAAAGCTATGCTACCCTTGAGTCCCAAATCAAACACTGATAAAACTTCAAGTGGCCCTAACTTCTATACGGTACGTCCTACACCTATCAAAGTTTTCAACATACAAATGCTTGTAACTTTTTACTGGAGCTTCATAAAACCTTGAAATTTTGTAACAATAAAGTACTCGAGCCTCTTGTCAATTTAAACTACCGCTGTAAGCCATGCTAACCTTGAGTCCCAAATCAAACACTGATAAAACTTCGAATGGCCCTAACTTCTATATGGTACGTCCTACACCTATCAAAGATTGCAACATACAAATGCTTGTAACTTTTTACTGGAGCGTCATAAAACCTTGAAATTTTGTAATAATAAAGTACTCGAGCCTGTTGTCAATTTAAGCTATCGCTCAAAGCTACGCTACCCTTGAGTCCCAAATCAAACACTGATAAAACTTCAAATGGCCCTAACTTCTATACGGTACGTCCTACACCTCTCAAAGTTTGCAACATACAAATGCTTGTAACTTTTTACTGGAGCGTCATAAAACCTTGAAATTTTGTAACAATAAAGTACTCGAGTTTCTTGTCAATTTAAGCTATCGCTCAAATCTATGCTACCGTTGAGTCCCAAATCAAACACTGATCAAATTTCAAATTACCCTAACTTCTATACGGTACGTCCTACACCTATCAAAGTTTGCAACATACAAATGCTTGTAACTTTTTACTGGAGCGTCATAAAACCTTGAAATTTTGTAACAATAAAGTACTCGAGCCTCTTGTCAATTTAAGCTATCGCTCAGAGCTATGCTACCCTTGAGTCCCAAATCAAACACTGATAAAACTTCAAATGGCCCTAATTTCTATACGGTACGTCCTACACCTATCAAAGTTTGCAACAGACAAATGCTTGCAACTTTTTACTGGAGCGTCATAAAACCTTGAAATTTTGTAACAAAAAAGTACTCGAGCCTCTTGTCAATTTAAGGTATCGCTCAAAGCTATGCTACCCTTGAGTCCCAAATCAAACACTGAAAAAACTTCAAATGGCCATAACTTCTATACGGTACATCCTACACCTATCAAAGTTTGCAACATACAAATGCTTGTAACTTTTTACTGGAGCATCATAAAACCTTGAAATTTTGTAACAATAAAGTACTCGAGCCTCTTGTCAATTTAAGCTATCGCTCAAACCTATGCTACCCTTGAGTCCCAAATCAAACACTGATAAAACATCAAATGGCCCTAACTTCTATACGGTACGTCCTACACCTATCAGAGTTTGCAACATACAAATGCTTGTAACATTTTACTGGAGCGTCATAAAACCTTGAAATTTTTGTAACAATAAAGTACTCGAGCCTCTTGTCAATTTAAGCTATCGCTCAAAACTATGCTACCCTTGGGTGCCAAATCAAACACTGATAAAACTTCAAATGGCCCTAACTTCTATACGGTACGTCCTACACCTATCAAAGTTGGCAACAGACAAATGCTTGCAACTTTTTACTGGAGCGTCATAAAACCTTGAAATTTTGTAACAAAAAAGTACTCGAGCCTCTTGTCAATTTAAGGTATCGCTCAAAGCTATGCTACCCTTGAGTCCCAAATCAAACACTGAAAAAACTTCAAATGGCCATAACTTCTATACGGTACATCCTACACCTATCAAAGTTTGCAACATACAAATGCTTGTAACTTTTTACTGGAGCATCATAAAACCTTGAAATTTTGTAACAATAAAGTACTCGAGCCTCTTGTCAATTTAAGCTATCGCTCAAACCTATGCTACCCTTGAGTCCCAAATCAAACACTGATAAAACATCAAATGGCCCTAACTTCTATACGGTACGTCCTACACCTATCAGAGTTTGCAACATACAAATGCTTGTAACATTTTACTGGAGCGTCATAAAACCTTGAAATTTTTGTAACAATAAAGTACTCGAGCCTCTTGTCAATTTAAGCTATCGCTCAAAACTATGCTACCCTTGGGTCCCAAATCAAACACTGATAAAACTTCAAATGGCCCTAACTTCTATACGGTACGTCCTACACCTATCAAAGTTGGCAACAGACAAATGCTTGCAACTTTTTACTGGAGCGTCATAAAACCTTGAAATTTTGTAACAAAAAAGTACTCGAGCCTCTTGTCAATTTAAGGTATCGCTCAAAGCTATGCTACCCTTGAGTCCCAAATCAAACACTGAAAAAACTTCAAATGGCCATAACTTCTATACGGTACATCCTACACCTATCAAAGTTTGCAACATACAAATGCTTGTAACTTTTTACTGGAGCATCATAAAACCTTGAAATTTTGTAACAATAAAGTACTCGAGCCTCTTGTCAATTTAAGCTATCGCTCAAACCTATGCTACCCTTGAGTCCCAAATCAAACACTGATAAAACATCAAATGGCCCTAACTTCTATACGGTACGTCCTACACCTATCAGAGTTTGCAACATACAAATGCTTGTAACATTTTACTGGAGCGTCATAAAACCTTGAAATTTTTGTAACAATAAAGTACTCGAGCCTCTTGTCAATTTAAGCTATCGCTCAAAACTATGCTACCCTTGGGTCCCAAATCAAACACTGATAAAACTTCAAATGGCCCTAACTTCTATACGGTACGTCCTACACCTATCAAAGTTTGCAACATACAAATGCTTGAAACTTTTTACTGGAGCGTCATAAAACCTTGAAATTTTGTAACAATAAAGTACTCGAGCCTCTTGTCAATTTAAGCTATCGCTCAAAGCTATGCTACCCTTGAGTCCCAAATCAAACACTGATAAAACTTCAAATGGCTTTAACTTCTATACGGTACGTCCTACACCTATCAAAGTTTGCAACATACAAATGCCTGTAACTTTTTACTGGTGCGTCATAAAACTTTGAAATTTTGTAACAATAAAGTACTCGAGCCTCTTGTCAATTTAAGCTATCGCTCAAAGCTACGCTACCCTTGAGTGCCAAATCAAACACTGATAAATTTTAAATGACCCTAACTTCTATACGGTACGTCCTACACCTATCAAAGTTTGCAATATACAAATGCTTGTAACTTTTTACTGGTGCGTCATAAAACTTTGAAATTTTGTAACAATAAAGTACTCGAGCCTCTTGTCAATTTAAGCTATCGCTCAAAGCTACGCTACCCTTGAGTGCCAAATCAAACACTGATAAATTTTAAATGACCCTAACTTCTATACGGTACGTCCTACACCTATCAAAGTTTGCAATATACAAATGCTTGTAACTTTTTACTGGAGCGTCATAAAACCTTGAAATTTTGTAATAATAAAGTACTCGAGCCTGTTGTCAATTTAAGCTATCGCTCAAAGCTATGCTACCCTTGAGTCCCAAATCAAACACTGATAAAACTTCAAATGGCCCTAACTTCTATACGGTACGTCCTACACCTCTCAAAGTTTGCAACATACAAATGCTTGTAACTTTTTACTGGAGCGTCATAAAACCTTGAAATTTTGTAACAATAAAGTACTCGAGTTTCTTGTCAATTTAAGCTATCGCTCAAATCTATGCTACCGTTGAGTCCCAAATCAAACACTGATCAAATTTCAAATTACCCTAACTTCTATACGGTACGTCCTACACCTATCAAAGTTTGCAACATACAAATGCTTGTAACTTTTTACTGGAGCGTCATAAAACCTTGAAATTTTGTAACAATAAAGTACTCGAGCCTCTTGTCAATTTAAGCTATCGCTCAGAGCTATGCTACCCTTGAGTCCCAAATCAAACACTGATAAAACTTCAAATGGCCCTAACTTCTATACGGTACGTCCTACACCTATCAAAGTTTGCAATAGACAAATGCTTGCAACTTTTTACTGGAGCGTCATAAAACCTTGAAATTTTGTAACAAAAAAGTACTCGAGCCTCTTGTCAATTTAAGGTATCGCTCAAAGCTATGCTACCCTTGAGTCCCAAATCAAACACTGAAAAAACTTCAAATGGCCATAACTTCTATACGGTACATCCTACACCTATCAAAGTTTGCAACATACAAATGCTTGTAACTTTTTACTGGATCATCATAAAACCTTGAAATTTTGTAACAATAAAGTACTCGAGCCTCTTGTCAATTTAAGCTATCGCTCAAACCTATGCTACCCTTGAATCCCAAATCAAACACTGATAAAACATCAAATGGCCCTAACTTCTATACGGTACGTCCTACACCTATCAGAGTTTGCAACATACAAATGCTTGTAACATTTTACTGGAGCGTCATAAAACCTTGAAATTTTTGTAACAATAAAGTACTCGAGCCTCTTGTCAATTTAAGCTATCGCTCAAAACTATGCTACCCTTGGGTCCCAAATCAAACACTGATAAAACTTCAAATGGCCCTAACTTCTATACGGTACGGCCTACACCAATCAAAGTTTGCAATATACAAATGGTTGTAACTTTTTACTGGAGCGTCATAAAACCTTGAAATTTTGTAACAATAAAGTACTCGAGCCTCTTGTCAATTTAAGCTATCGCTCAAAGCTATGCTACCCTTGAGATCCAAATCAAACACTGACAAAGCTTCAAATGGCCCTAACTTCTATACGGTATGTCCTACACCTATCAAAGTTTGCAACATACAAATGCTTGTAACTCTTTACTGGAGCATCATAAAACCTTGAAATTTTCTAACAATAAAGTACTCGAGCCTCTGTCAATTTAAGCTATCGCTCAAACCTATGCTACCCTTGAGTCCCAAATCAAACACTGATAAAACTTCAAATGGTCCTAACTTCTAGACGGTACGTCCTACACTATCAGAGTTTGCAACATACAAATGCTTGTAACTTTTTACTGGAGCGTCATAAAACCTTGAAATTTTTGTAACAATAAAGTACTCGAGACTCTTGTCAATTTAAGCTCTCGCTCAAAACTATGCTACCATTGAGTCCCAAATCAAACACTGATAAAACTTCAAATGACCCTAACTTCTATACGGCATGTCCTACACCTATCAAAGTTTGCAATATACAAATGCTTGTAACTTTTTACTGGAGCGTCATAAAACCTTGAAAGTTTGTAACAATAAAGTACTCGAGCCTCTTGTCAATTTAAGCTATCGCTCAAAGCTATGCTACCCTTGAGTCCCAAATCAAACACTGATAAAACTTCAAGTGGCCCTAACTTCTATACGGTACGTCCTACACCTATCAAAGTTTTCAACATACAAATGCTTGTAACTTTTTACTGGAGCTTCATAAAACCTTGAAATTTTGTAACAATAAAGTACTCGAGCCTCTTGTCAATTTAAGCTACCGCTGTAAGCCATGCTACCCTTGAGTCCCAAATCAAACACTGATAAAACTTCGAATGGCCCTAACTTCTATATGGTACGTCCTACACCAATTAAAGTTTGCAACATACAAATGCTTGTAACTTTTTACTGGAGCGTCATAAAACCTTGAAATTTTGTAATAATAAAGTACTCGAGCCTGTTGTCAATTTAAGCTATCGCTCAAAGCTATGCTACCCTTGAGTCCCAAATCAAACACTGATAAAACTTCAAATGGCCCTAACTTCTATACGGTACGTCCTACACCTCTCAAAGTTTGCAACATACAAATGCTTGTAACTTTTTACTGGAGCGTCATAAAACCTTGAAATTTTGTAACAATAAAGTACTCGAGTTTCTTGTCAATTTAAGCTATCGCTCAAATCGATGCTACCGTTGAGTCCCAAATCAAACACTGATCAAATTTCAAATTACCCTAACTTCTATACGGTACGTCCTACACCTATCAAAGTTTGCAACATACAAATGCTTGTAACTTTTTACTGGAGCGTCATAAAACCTTGAAATTTTGTAACAATAAAGTACTCGAGCCTCTTGTCAATTTAAGCTATCGCTCAGAGCTATGCTACCCTTGAGTCCCAAATCAAACACTGATAAAACTTCAAATGGCCCTAACTTCTATACGGTACGTCCTACACCTATCAAAGTTTGCAACAGACAAATGCTTGCAACTTTTTACTGGAGCGTCATAAAACCTTGAAATTTTGTAACAAAAAAGTACTCGAGCCTCTTGTCAATTTAAGGTATCGCTCAAAGCTCTGCTACCCTTGAGTCCCAAATCAAACACTGAAAAAACTTCAAATGGCCATAACTTCTATACGGTACATCCTACACCTATCAAAGTTTGCAACATACAAATGCTTGTAACTTTTTACTGGAGCATCATAAAACCTTGAAATTTTGTAACAATAAAGTACTCGAGCCTCTTGTCAATTTAAGCTATCGCTCAAACCTATGCTACCCTTGAGTCCCAAATCAAACACTGATAAAACATCAAATGGCCCTAACTTCTATACGGTACGTCCTACACCTATCAGAGTTTGCAACATACAAATGCTTGTAACATTTTACTGGAGCGTCATAAAACCTTGAAATTTTTGTAACAATAAAGTACTCGAGCCTCTTGTCAATTTAAGCTATCGCTCAAAACTATGCTACCCTTGGGTCCCAAATCAAACACTGATAAAACTTCAAATGGCCCTAACTTCTATACGGTACAGCCTACACCAATCAAAGTTTGCAATATACAAATGGTTGTAACTTTTTACTGGAGCGTCATAAAACCTTGAAATTTTGTAACAATAAAGTACTCGAGCCTCTTGTCAATTTAAGCTATCGCTCAAAGCTATGCTACCCTTGAGATCCAAATCAAACACTGACAAAGCTTCAAATGACCCTAACTTCTATACGGTACGTCCTACACCTATCAAAGTTTGCAACATACAAATGCTTGTAACTCTTTACTGGAGCATCATAAAACCTTGAAATTTTCTAACAATAAAGTACTCGAGCCTCTGTCAATTTAAGCTATCGCTCAAACCTATGCTACCCTTGAGTCCCAAATCAAACACTAACAAAACTTCAAATGGCCCTAACTTCTATACGGTACGTCCTACACCTAGCAAAGTTTGCAACATACAAATGCTTGTAACTTTTTACTGGAGCGTCATAAAACCATGAAATTTTGTAACAATAAAGTACTCGAGCCTCTTGTCAATTTAAGGCATCGCTCAAAGCTATGCTACCCTTGAGTCCCAAATCAAACACTGATAAAGCTTCAAATGGCCCTAACTTCAATACGGTACGTCCTACACCTATCACAGTTTACAACATACAAATGCTTGTAACTTTTTACTGGAGCGTCATAAAACCTTGAAATTTTGTAACAATAAAGTACTCGAGAATCTTGTCAGTTTAATCCATCTCTCAAAACTATGCTACCCTTGAGTCCCAAATCAACCACTGATAAAACTTCAAATGGCCCTAACTTCTATACGGTACGTCCTACACCTATCAAAGTTTGCAATATACAAATGCTTGTAACTTTTTACTGGAGCGTCATAAAACCTTGAAATTTTGTAACAATAAAGTACTCGAGCCTCTTGTCAATTTAAGCTATCGCTCAAAGCTATGCTACCCTTGAGTCCCAAATCAAACACTGATAAAACTTCAAGTGGCCCTAACTTCTATACGGTACGTCCTACACCTATCAAAGTTTTCAACATACAAATGCTTGTAACTTTTTACTGGAGCTTCATAAAACCTTGAAATTTTGTAACAATAAAGTACTCGAGCCTCTTGTCAATTTAAGCTACCGCTGAAAGCCATGCTACCCTTGAGTCCCAAATCAAACACTAATAAAACTTCAAATGGTCCTAACTTCTATACGGTACGTCCTACATCGATTAAAGTTTGCAACATACAAATGCTTGTAACTTTTTACTGGAGCGTCATAAAACCTTGAAATTTTGTAGTAATAAAGTACTCGAGCCGCTTGTCAATTTAAGCCATCGGCCAAGCTATGCTACCCTTGAGTCCCAAATCAAACACTGATAAATCTTCAAATTGCCCTAACTTCTATACGGTACTTCCTACACCTATCAAAGTTTGCAACATACAAATGCTTCTAACTTTTTACTGGAGCGTCATAAAACCTTGAAATTTTGTAACAATAAAGTATTCGAGCCTCTTTTCAATTTAAGCCATCGCTCAAAACTATGCTACCATTGAGTCCTAAATCAAACACTGATAAAACTTCGAATGGCCCTAACTTCTATATGGTACGTCCTACACCTTTCAAAGTTTGCAACATACAAATGCTTGTAACTTTTTACTGGAGCGTCATAAAACCTTGAAATTTTGTAACAATAAAGTACTCGAGCCTCTTGTCAATTTAAGCTATCGCTCAGAGCTATGCTACCCTTGAGTCCCAAATCAAACACTGATAAAACTTCAAATGGCCCTAACATCTATACGGTACGTCCTACACCTATCAAAGTTTGCAACATACAAATGCTTGCAACTTTTTACTGGAGCATCATAAAACCTTGAAATTTTGTAACAAAAAAGTACTCGAGCCTCTTGTCAATTTAAGGTATCGCTCAAAGCTATGCTACCCTTGAGTCCCAAATCAAACACTGAAAAAACTTCAAATGGCCATAACTTCTATACGGTATATCCTACACCTATCAAAGTTTACAACATACAAATGCTTGTAACTTTTTACTGGAGCATCATAAAACCTTGAAATTTTGTAACAATAAAGTACTCGAGCCTCTTGTCAATTTAAGCTATCGCTCAAAACTATGCTACCATTGGGTCCCAAATCAAACACTGATAAAACTTCAATTGGCCCTAACTTCTATACGGTACGTCCTACACCTATCAAAGTTTGCAATATACAAATGCTTGTAACTTTTTACTGGAGCGTCATAAAACCTTGAAATTTTGTAACAATAAAGTACTCGAGCCTCTTGTCAATTTAAGCTGTCGCTCAAAGCTATGCTACCCTTGAGTCCCAAATCAAACACTGATAAAATTTCAAATGACCCTAACTTCTATACGGTACATCCTTCACCTATCAAAGTTTGCAATATACAAATGCTTGTAACTTTTTACTGGAGCGTCATAAAACCTTGAAAATTTGTAACAATAAAGTACTCGAGCCTCTTGTCAATTTAAGCTATCGCTCAAAGCTATGCTACCCTTGAGTCCCAAATCAAACACTGATAAAACTTCAAGTGGCCCTAACTTCTATACGGTACGTCCTACACCTATCAAAGTTTGCAACATACAAATGCTTGTAACTTTTTACTGGAGCGTCATAAAACCTTGAAATTTGTAACAATAAAGGACTCGAGCCTCATGTCAATTTAAGCTATCGCTCAAAACTATGCTACCCTTGAGTCCCAAACTAAACACTGATAAAACTTCAAATGGCAATAACTTCTATACGGTACGTCCTACAACTATCAAAGTTTGCAACATACAAATGCTTGTAACTTTTTACTGGAGCGTCATAAAACCTTGAAATTTTGTAACAATAAAGTACTCGAGCCTCTTGTCAATTTAAGCTATCGCTCAAAGCTGTGCTACCCTTGAGTCCCAAGTCAAACACTGATAAAACTTCAAATGGCCCTAACTTCTATATGGTACGTCCTACACCTATCAAAGTTTGCAACATACAAATGCTTGTAACTTTTTACTGTAGCTTCATAAAACCTTGAAATTTTGTAACAATAAAGTACTCGAGCCTCTTGTCAATTTAAGCTATCGCTGAAAGCTTTGCTACCCTTGAGTCCCAAATCAAACACTAATAAAACTTCAAATGGCCCTAACTTCCATACGGTACGTCCTACACCTATCAAAGTTTGCAACATCCAAATGCTTGCAACTTTTTACTGGAGCGTCATAAAACCTTGAAATTTTGTAACAATAAAGTACTCGAGCCTCTCGTCAATTTAAGCTATCGCTCAAAGCTATGCTAACCTTGAGTCCCAAATCAAACACTAAGAAAACTTCAAATGGCCCTTACTTCTATACGGTACGTAATACACCTATCAAAGTTTGCAACATACAAATGCTTGTAACTTTTTACTGGAGCGTCATAAAACCTTGAAATTTTGTAACAATAAAGTACTCGAGCCTCTTGTCAATTAAAGCTATCGCTCAAAGCTATGCTACCCTTGAGTCCCAAATCAAACACTGATAACACTTCAAATGGCCCTAACTTCTATACGGTATGTCCTACACCTATCAAAGTTTGCAACATACAAATGCTTGTAACTTTTTACTGGTGCGTCATAAAACCTTGAAATTTTGTAACAATAAAGTACTCGAGCCTCTTGTCAATTTAAGATATCGCTCAAAGCTATGCTACCCTTGAGTCCCAAACCAAACACTGATAAAACTTCAAATGGCCCTAACTTCTATACGGTACGTCCTACACCTATCAATGTTTGCAACATACAAATGCTTGTAACTTTTTACTGGAGCGTCATAAAACCTTGTAATTTTGTAACAATAAAGTACTCGAACCTCTTGTCAATTTAAGCTATCGCTCAAAGCTGTGCTACCCTTGAGTCCCAAATCAAACACTGATAAAACTTCAAATGGCCCTAACTTCTATACGGGACATCCAACACCTATCAGAGTTTGCAACACACAAATGCTTGTAACTTTTTACTGGAGCGTCATAAAACCTTGAAATTTTTTAACAATGAAACACTCGAGCCTCTTGTCAATTTAAGATGTCGCTCAAAGCTATGCTACCCTTGAGTCCCAAATCAAACACTGATAAAATTTCAAATGGCCCTAACTTCTATAAGGGTAAGTCCTACACCTATCAAAGTTTGCAACATACAAATGCTTGTAACTTTTTACTGGAGCGTCATAAAACCTTGAAATTTTGTAACAATAAAGTACTCGAGCCTCTTGTCAATTTAAGCTATTGCTCAAAGCTATGCTACCCTTGAGTCCCAAATCAAACACTGATAAAACTTCAAATGGCCCTAACTTCTATATGGTACGTCCTACACCTATCAAAGTTTGCAACATACAAATGCTTGTAACTTTTTACTGGAGCGTCATAAAACCTTGAAATTTTGTAACAATAAAGTACTCGAGCCTCTTGTCAATTTAAGCTATCGCTCAAAGCTATGCTACCCTTGAGTCCCAAATCAAACACTAATAAAACTTCAAATGTCCCTAACTTATATACGGTACGTCTTACACCAATCAAAATTTGCAACATACAAATGCTTGTAACTTTTTACTGGAGCGTCATAAAACCTTGAAATTTCTGTAACAATAAAGTACTCGAGACTCTTGTCAATTTAAGCTATCGCTCAAAGCTATGCTACCCTTGAGTCCCAAATCAAACACTGATAAAGCTTCAAATGGCCCTAACTTCTATACGGTACGTCCTACACCTATCAAAGTTTGCAACATACAAATGCTTGTATCTTTTTACTGGAGCGTCATAAAACCTTGAAATTTTGTAACAATAAAGTACTCGAGCCTCTTGTCAATTTAAGCTATCGCTCAAAGCTATGCTACCCTTGAGTCCCAAATCAAACACTGATAAAACTTCAAATGGCCCTAACTTCTATACGGTACGTCCTACACCTATCAAAGTTTGCAACATACAAATGCTTGTATCTTTTTACTGGAGCGTCATAAAACCTTGAAATTTTGTAACAATAAAGTATTCGAGCCCCTTGTCAATTTAAGCTATTGCTCAAGGCTATGCTACCCTTGAGTCCCAAATCAAACACTGATACAACTTCAAGTGGCCCTAACTTCTATACGGTACGTCCTACACCTATAAAAGTTTTCAACATACAAATGCTTGTAACTTTTTACTGGAGCTTCATAAAACCTTAAAATTTTGTAACAATAAAGTACTCGAGCTTCTTGTCAATTTAAGATATCACTGAAAGCTATGCTACCCTTGAGTCCCAAATCAAACACTAATAAAACTTCAAATGGTCCTAACTTCTATACGGTACGTCCTACACCTATCAAAGTTTGCAACATACAAATGCTTGTAACTTTTTACTTGAGCGTCATAAAACCTTGAAATTTTGTAACAATAAAGTAGCCTCTTGTCAATTTAAGCTATCGGTCAAAGCTATGATACCCTTGAGTCCAAAATCAAACACTGATAAAACTTCAAGTGGCCCTAACTTATATACCGTAGGTCCTACACCTATCAAAGTTTTCTACATACAAATGCTTGTAACTTTTTACTGGAACTTCATAAAACCTTGAAATTTTGTAACAATAAAGTACTCGAGCCTCTTGTCAATTTAAGCTATCACTGAAAGCTATGCTACCCTTGAGCCCCAAATCAAACACTAATAAAACTTCAAATGGTCCTAACTTCTATACGGTACGTCCTACACCTATCAAAGTTTGCAACATACAAATGCTTGTAACTTTTTACTGGAGCGTCATAAAACCTTGAAATTTTGTAACAATAAAGTATTCGAGACTCTTGTCAATTTAAGCCATCGCTCAAAACTATGCTACCCTTGAGTCCCAAATCAAACACTGATAAAACTTCTAATGGCCCTAACTTCTATATGGTACGTTCTACATCTATCAAAGTTTGCAACATACAAATGCTTGTAACTTTTTACTGGAGCGTCATAAATCCTTGAAATTTTGTAACAATAAAGTAGCCTCTTGTCAATTTAAGCTATCGCTCAAAGCTATGCTACCCTTGAGTCCCAAATCAAATACTGATAAAACTTCAAATGGCCCTAACTTCTATACGGTACGTCCTACACCTATCAAAGTTTTCAACATACAAATGCTTGTAACTTCTTACTGGAGCTTCATAAAACCTTGAAATTTTGTAACAATAAAGTACTCGAGCCTCTTGTCAATTTAAGCTATCACTGAAAGCTATGCTACCCTTGAGTCCCAAATCAAACACTAATAAAACTTCAATTGGTCCTAACTTCTATACGGTACGTCCTACACCTATCAAAGTTTGCAACATACAAATGCTTGTAACTTTTACTGGAGCGTCATAAAACCTTGAAATTTTGTAACAATAAAGTACTCGAGCCGCTTGTCAATTTAAGCCATCGCCCAAGCTATGCTACCCTTGAGTCCCAAATCAAACACTGATAAATCTTCAAATGGCCCTAACTTCTATACGGTACGTCCTACACCTATCAAAGTTTGCAACATACAAATGCTTGTAACTTTTTACTGGAGCGTCATAAAACCTTGAAATTTTGTAACAATAAAGTATTCGAGCCTCTTGTCAATTTAAGCCATCGCTCAAAACTATGCTACCCTTGAGTCCCAAATCAAACATTGATAAAACTTCGAATGGCCCTAACTTCTATATGGTACGTCCTACACCTATCAAAGTTTGCAACATACAAATGCTTGTAACTTTTTACTGGAGCGTCATAAAACCTTGAAATTTTGTAACAATAAAGTAGCCTCTTGTCAATTTAAGCTATCGCTCAAAGCTATGCTATCCTTGAGTCCCAAATCATACACTGATAAAACTTCAAATGGCCCTAACTTCTATACGGTACGTCCTACACCTATCAAAGTTTGCAACATACAAATGCTTGCAACTTTTTACTGGAGCGTCATAAAACCTTGAAATTTGGTAACAATAAAGTACTCGAGCCTCTTGTCAATTCAAGCTATCGCTCAAAGCTATGCTACCCTTGAGTCCCAAATCAAACACTGATAAAACTTCAAATGGCCCTAACTTCAATACGGTACGTCCTACACCTATCAAAGTTTACAACATACAAATGCTTGTAACTTTTTACTGGAGCGTCATAAAACCTTGAAATTTGTAACAATAAAGTACTCGAGCCTCTTGTCAATTTAAGTTATCGCTCAAAACTATGCTACCGTTGAGTCCCAAATCAAACACTGATAAAACTTCAAATGGCAATAACTTCTTTACGGTACGTCCTACACTTATCAAAGTTTGCAATATACAAATGCTTGTAACTTTTTACTGGAGCGTCATAAAACCTTGAAATTTTGTAACAATAAAGTACTTGAGCCTCTCGTCAATTTAAGCTATCGCTCAAAGCTATGCTACCCTTGAGTCCCAAATCAAACACTGATAAAACTTCAAATGGCCCTAACTTCTGTACAGTACGTCCTAAACCTATCAAAGTTTGCAACATACAAATGCTTGTAAGTTTTTACTGGAGCGTCATAAAACCTTGAAATTTTTGTAACAATAAAGTACTCGAGCCTCTTTTCAATTTAAGCTATCGCTCAAAGCTATGCTACCCTTGAGTCCCAAATCAAACACTGATAAAACTTCAAATGCCTTTAACTTCTATACGGTACGTCCTACACCTATCAAAGTTTGCAACATACAAATGCCTGTAACTTTTTACTGGAGCGTCATAAAACCTTGAAATTTTGTAACAATAAAGTACTCGAGCCTCTTGTCAATTTAAGCCATCGCTCAAAACTATGCTACCCTTGAGTCCCAAATCAAACATTAATAAAACTTCAAATGGTCCTAACTTCTATACGGTACGTCCTACACCGATTAAAGTTTGCAACATACAAATGCTTGTAACTTTTTACTGGAGCGTCATAAAACCTTGAAATTTTGTAACAATAAAGTACTCGAGCCGCTTGTCAATTTAAGCCATCGCCCAAGCTATGCTACCCGTGACTCCCAAATCAAACACTGATAAATCTTCAAATGGCCCTTATTTCTATACGGTACTTCCTACACCTATCAAAGTTTGCAACATACAAATGCTTGTAGCTTTTTACTGGAGCGTCATAAAACCTTGAAATTTTGTAACAACAAAGTATTGGAGCCTCTTGTCAATTTAAGCCATCGCTCAAAACTATGCTACCCTTGAGTCCCAAATCAAACATTAATAAAACTTCAAATGGCCCTAACTTCTATACGGTACGTCCTACACCTATCAAAGTTTGCAACATACAAATGCTTGTAACTTTTTACAAGAACACCATAAAACCTTGAAATTTTGTAACAAAAAAGTACTCGAGCCTCTTGTCAATTTAAGGTATCGCTCAAAGCTATGCTACCCTTGAGTCCCAAATCAAACACTGAAAAAACTTCAAATGGCCATAACTTCTATACGGTACATCCTACACCTATCAAAGTTTGTAGCATACAAATGCTTGTAACTTTTTACTGGAGCATCATAAAGCCTTGAAATTTTGTAACAATAAAGTACTCGAGCCTTTTGTCAATTTAAGCTATCGCTCAAACCTATGCTGCCCTTGAGTCCCAAATCAACCACTGATAAAACATCAAATGGCCCTAACTTCTATACGGTATGTCCTACACCTATCAGAGTTTGCAACATACAAATGCTTGTAACATTTTACTGGAGCGTCATAAAACCTTGAAATTTTTGTAACAATAAAGTACTCGAGCCTCTTGTCAATTTAAGCTATCGCTCAAAACTATGCTACCATTGGGTCCCAAATAAAACACTGATAAAGCTTCAAATGGCCCTAATTTCTATACGGTACGGCCTACACCTATCAAAGTTTGCAATATACAAATGCTTGTAACTTTTTACTGGAGCGTCATAAAACCTTGAAATTTTGTAACAATAAAGTACTCGAGCCTCTTGTCAATTTAAGCTATCGCTCAAAGCTATGCTACCCTTGAGTCCCAAATCAAACACTGACAAAACTTCAAATGGCCCTAACTTCTATACGGTACGTCCTACACCTATCAAAGTTTGCAACATACAAATGCTTGTAACTTTTTACTGGAGCGTCATAAAACCGTGAAATTTTGTAACAATAAAATACTCGAGCCGCTTGTCAATTTAAGCCATCGCTCAAAACTATGCTACCCTTGAGTCCCAAATCAAACATTAATAAAACTTCAAATGGTCCTAACTTCTATACGGTACGTCCTACACCGATTAAAGTTTGCAACATACAAATGCTTGTAACTTTTTACTGGAGCGTCATAAAACCTTGAAATTTTGTAACAATAAAGTAATCAAGCCGCTTGTCAATTTAAGCCATCGCCCAAGCTATGCTACCCTTGACTCCCAAATCAAACACTGATAAATCTTCAAATGGCCCTAACTTCTATACGGTACTTCCTACACCTATCAAAGTTTGCAACATACAAATGCTTGTAACTTTTTACTGGAGCGTCATAAAACCTTGAAATTTTGTAACAATAAAGTATTCGAGCCTCTTGTCAATTTAAGCCATCGCTCAAAACTATGCTACCCTTGAGTCCCAAATCAAACACTGATAAAACTTCGAATGGCCCTAACTTCTATATGGTACGTCCAACACCTATCAAAGTTTGCAACATACAAATGCTTGTAACTTTTTACTGGAGCGTCATAAAACCTTAAAATTTTGTAACAATAAAGTACTCGAGCCTCTTGTCAATTTAAGCTATCGCTCAGAGCTATGCTACCCTTGAGTCCTAAATCAAACATTGATAAAACTTCAAATGGCCCTAACTTCTATACGGTACGTCCTACAGCTATCAAAGTTTGCAACATACAAATACTTGCAACTTTTTACTGGAGCATCATAAAACCTTGAAATTTTGTAACAATAAAGTACTCGAGCCTCTTGTCAATTAAAGCTATCGCTCAAATCTATGATACCCTTGAGTCCCAAATCAAACACTGATAAAATTTCAAATGACCCTAACTTTTATACGGTACGTCCTACACCTATCAAAGTTTGCAACATACAAATGCTTGTACCTTTTTACTGGGGCGTCATAAAACCTTGAAATTTTGTAACAATAAAGTACTCGAGCCTCTTTTCAATTTAAGCTATCGCTCAGAGCTATGCTACCCTTGAGTCCTAAATCAAACATTGATAAAACTTCAAATGGCCCTAACTTCTATACGGTACGTCCTACAGCTATCAAAGTTTGCAACATACAAATGCTTGCAACTTTTTACTGGAGCATCATAAAACCTTGAAATTTTGTAACAATAAAGTACTCGAGCCTCTTGTCAATTTAAGCCATCGCTCAAAACTATGCTACCCTTGAGTCCCAAATCAAACATTAATAAAACTTCAAATGCTCCTAAATTCTATACGGTACGTCCTACACCGATTAAAGTTTGCAACATACAAATGCTTGTAACTTTTTAATGGAGCGTCATAAAACCTTGAAATTTTGTAACAATAAAGTAATCGAGCCGCTTGTCAATTTAAGCCATCGCCCAAGCTATGCTACCCTTGACTCCCAAATCAAACACTGATAAATCTTCAAATGGCCCTAACTTCTATACGGTACTTCCTACACCTATCAAAGTTTGCAACATACAAATGCTTGTAACTTTTTACTGGAGCGTCATAAAACCTTGAAATTTTGTAACAATAAAGTATTCGAGCCTCTTGTCAATTTAAGCCATCGCTCAAAACTATGCTACCCTTGAGTCCCAAATCAAACACTGATAAAACTTCGAATGGCCCTAACTTCTATATGGTACGTCCAACACCTGTCAAAGTTTGCAACATACAAATGCTTGTAACTTTTTACTGGAGCGTCATAAAACCTTAAAATTTTGTAACAATAAAGTACTCGAGCATCTTGTCAATTTAAGCTATCGCTCAAAGCTATGCTACCCTTGAATCCCAAATCAAACACTGATAAAACTTCAAATGGCCGTAACTTTTATACGGTACGTCCTACACCTATCAAAGTTTGCAACATACAAATGCTTGTAACTGTTTACTGGGGCGTCATAAAACCTTGAAATTTTGTAAGAATAAAGTACTCGAGCCTCTTGTCAATTTAAGCTATCGCTCAGAGCTATGCTACCCTTGAGTCCTAAATCAAACATTGATAAAACTTCAAATGGCCCTAACTTCTATACGGTACGTCCTACAGCTATCAAAGTTTGCAACATACAAATGCTTGTAACTGTTTACTGGGGCGTCATAAAACCTTGAAATTTTGTAAGAATAAAGTACTCGAGCCTCTTGTCAATTTAAGCCATCGCTCAAAACTATGCTACCCTTGAGTCCCAAATCAAACATTAATAAAACTTCAAATGGTCCTAACTTCTATACGGTACGTCCTACACCGATTAAAGTTTGCAACATACAAATGCTTGTAACTTTTTAATGGAGCGTCATAAAACCTTGAAATTTTGTAACAATAAAGTAATCGAGCCGCTTGTCAATTTAAGCCATCGCCCAAGCTATGCTACCCTTGACTCCCAAATCAAACACTGATAAATCTTCAAATGGCCCTAACTTCTATACGGTACTTCCTACACCTATCAAAGTTTGCAACATACAAATGCTTGTAACTTTTTACTGGAGCGTCATAAAACCTTGAAATTTTGTAACAATAAAGTATTCGAGCCTCTTGTCAATTTAAGCCATCGCTCAAAACTATGCTACCCTTGAGTCCCAAATCAAACACTGATAAAACTTCGAATGGCCCTAACTTCTATATGGTACGTCCAACACCTATCAAAGTTTGCAACATACAAATGCTTGTAACTTTTTACTGGAGCGTCATAAAGCCTTGAAATTTTGTAACAATAAAGTACTCGAGCCTTTTGTCAATTTAAGCTATCGCTCAAACCTATGCTGCCCTTGAGTCCCAAATCAACCACTGATAAAACATCAAATGGCCCTAACTTCTATACGGTATGTCCTACACCTATCAAAGTTTGCCACATACAAATGCTTGTAACTTTTTACTGGAGCGTCATAAAACCGTGAAATTTTGTAACAATAAAATACTCGAGCCGCTTGTCAATTTAAGCCATCGCTCAAAACTATGCTACCCTTGAGTCCCAAATCAAACATTAATAAAACTTCAAATGGTCCTAACTTCTATACGGTACGTCCTACACCGATTAAAGTTTGCAACATACAAATGCTTGTAACTTTTTACTGGAGCGTCATAAAACCTTGAAATTTTGTAACAATAAAGTAATCAAGCCGCTTGTCAATTTAAGCCATCGCCCAAGCTATGCTACCCTTGACTCCCAAATCAAACACTGATAAATCTTCAAATGGCCCTAACTTCTATACGGTACTTCCTACACCTATCAAAGTTTGCAACATACAAATGCTTGTAACTTTTTACTGGAGCGTCATAAAACCTTGAAATTTTGTAACAATAAAGTATTCGAGCCTCTTGTCAATTTAAGCCATCGCTCAAAACTATGCTACCCTTGAGTCCCAAATCAAACACTGATAAAACTTCGAATGGCCCTAACTTCTATATGGTACGTCCAACACCTATCAAAGTTTGCAACATACAAATGCTTGTAACTTTTTACTGGAGCGTCATAAAACCTTAAAATTTTGTAACAATAAAGTACTCGAGCCTCTTGTCAATTTAAGCTATCGCTCAGAGCTATGCTACCCTTGAGTCCTAAATCAAACATTGATAAAACTTCAAATGGCCCTAACTTCTATACGGTACGTCCTACAGCTATCAAAGTTTGCAACATACAAATACTTGCAACTTTTTACTGGACCATCATAAAACCTTGAAATTTTGTAACAATAAAGTACTCGAGCCTCTTGTCAATTAAAGCTATCGCTCAAATCTATGCTACCCTTGAGTCCCAAATCAAACACTGATAAAATTTCAAATGACCCTAACTTTTATACGGTACGTCCTACACCTATCAAAGTTTGCAACATACAAATGCTTGTACCTTTTTACTGGGGCGTCATAAAACCTTGAAATTTTGTAACAATAAAGTACTCGAGCCTCTTTTCAATTTAAGCTATCGCTCAGAGCTATGCTACCCTTGAGTCCTAAATCAAACATTGATAAAACTTCAAATGGCCCTAACTTCTATACGGTACGTCCTACAGCTATCAAAGTTTGCAACATACAAATGCTTGCAACTTTTTACTGGAGCATCATAAAACCTTGAAATTTTGTAACAATAAAGTACTCGAGCCTCTTGTCAATTTAAGCCATCGTTCAAAACTATGCTACCCTTGAGTCCCAAATCAAACATTAATAAAACTTCAAATGCTCCTAAATTCTATACGGTACGTCCTACACCGATTAAAGTTTGCAACATACAAATGCTTGTAACTTTTTAATGGAGCGTCATAAAACCTTGAAATTTTGTAACAATAAAGTAATCGAGCCGCTTGTCAATTTAAGCCATCGCCCAAGCTATGCTACCCTTGACTCCCAAATCAAACACTGATAAATCTTCAAATGGCCCTAACTTCTATACGGTACTTCCTACACCTATCAAAGTTTGCAACATACAAATGCTTGTAACTTTTTACTGGAGCGTCATAAAACCTTGAAATTTTGTAACAATAAAGTATTCGAGCCTCTTGTCAATTTAAGCCATCGCTCAAAACTATGCTACCCTTGAGTCCCAAATCAAACACTGATAAAACTTCGAATGGCCCTAACTTCTATATGGTACGTCCAACACCTATCAAAGTTTGCAACATACAAATGCTTGTAACTTTTTACTGGAGCGTCATAAAACCTTAAAATTTTGTAACAATAAAGTACTCGAGCATCTTGTCAATTTAAGCTATCGCTCAAAGCTATGCTACCCTTGAATCCCAAATCAAACACTGATAAAACTTCAAATGGCCGTAACTTTTATACGGTACGTCCTACACCTATCAAAGTTTGCAACATACAAATGCTTGTAACTGTTTACTGGGGCGTCATAAAACCTTGAAATTTTGTAAGAATAAAGTACTCGAGCCTCTTGTCAATTTAAGCTATCGCTCAGAGCTATGCTACCCTTGAGTCCTAAATCAAACATTGATAAAACTTCAAATGGCCCTAACTTCTATACGGTACGTCCTACAGCTATCAAAGTTTGCAACATACAAATGCTTGCAACTTTTTACTGGAGCATCATAAAACCTTGAAATTTTGTAACAATAAAGTACTCGAGCCTCTTGTCAATTTAAGCCATCGCTCAAAACTATGCTACCCTTGAGTCCCAAATCAAACATTAATAAAACTTCAAATGGTCCTAACTTCTATACGGTACGTCCTACACCGATTAAAGTTTGCAACATACAAATGCTTGTAACTTTTTAATGGAGCGTCATAAAACCTTGAAATTTTGTAACAATAAAGTAATCGAGCCGCTTGTCAATTTAAGCCATCGCCCAAGCTATGCTACCCTTGACTCCCAAATCAAACACTGATAAATCTTCAAATGGCCCTAACTTCTATACGGTACTTCCTACACCTATCAAAGTTTGCAACATACAAATGCTTGTAACTTTTTACTGGAGCGTCATAAAACCTTGAAATTTTGTAACAATAAAGTATTCGAGCCTCTTGTCAATTTAAGCCATCGCTCAAAACTATGCTACCCTTGAGTCCCAAATCAAACACTGATAAAACTTCGAATGGCCCTAACTTCTATATTGTACGTCCAACACCTATCAAAGTTTGCAACATACAAATGCTTGTAACTTTTTACTGGAGCGTCATAAAACCTTAAAATTTTGTAACAATAAAGTACTCGAGCATCTTGTCTATTTAAGCTATCGCTCAAATCTATGCTACCCTTGAGTCCCAAATCAAATACTGATAAAATTTCAAATTACCCTAACTTTTATACGGTACGTCCTACACCTATCAAAGTTTGCAACATACAAATGCTTGTACCTTTTTACTGGGGCGTCATAAAACCTTGAAATTTTGTAAGAATAAAGTACTCGAGCCTCTTGTCAATTTAAGCTATCGCTCAGAGCTATGCTACCCTTGAGTCCTAAATCAAACATTGATAAAACTTCAAATGGCCCTAACTTCTATACGGTACGTCCTACAGCTATCAAAGTTTGCAACATACAAATGCTTGCAACTTTTTACTGGAGCATCATAAAACCTTGAAATTTTGTAACAATAAAGTACTCGAGCCTCTTGTCAATTTAAGCCATCGCTCAAAACTATGCTACCCTTGAGTCCCAAATCAAACATTAATAAAACTTCAAATGGTCCTAACTTCTATACGGTACGTCCTACACCGATTAAAGTTTGCAACATACAAATGCTTGTAACTTTTTAATGGAGCGTCATAAAACCTTGAAATTTTGTAACAATAAAGTAATCGAGCCGCTTGTCAATTTAAGCCATCGCCCAAGCTATGCTACCCTTGACTCCCAAATCAAACACTGATAAATCTTCAAATGGCCCTAACTTCTATACGGTATTTCCTACACCTATCAAAGTTTGCAACATACAAATGCTTGTAACTTTTTACTGGAGCGTCATAAAACCTTAAAATTTTGTAACAATAAAGTACTCGAGCATCTTGTCAATTTAAGCTATCGCTCAAAGCTATGCTACCCTTGAATCCCAAATCAAACACTGATAAAACTTCAAATGGCCGTAACTTTTATACGGTACGTCCTACACCTATCAAAGTTTGCAACATACAAATGCTTGTAACTTTTTACTGGGGCGTCATAAAACCTTGAAATTTTGTAAGAATAAAGTACTCGAGCCTCTTGTCAATTTAAGCTATCGCTCAGAGCTATGCTACCCTTGAGTCCCAAATCAAACACTGATAAAACTTCAAATGGCCCTAACTTCTATACGGTACGTCCTACACCTATCAAAGTTTGCAACATACAAATGCTTGTAACTTTTTACTAGAACACCATAAAACCTTGAAATTTTGTAACAATAAAGTATTCGCGCCTCTTGTCAATTTAAGCCATCGCTCAAAACTATGCTACCCTTGAGTCCCAAATCAAACACTGATAAAACTTCGAATGGCCCTAACTTCTATATGGTACGTCCAACACCTATCAAAGTTTGCAACATACAAATGCTTGTAACTTTTTACTGGAGCGTCATAAAACCTTAAAATTTTGTAACAATAAAGTACTCGAGCATCTTGTCAATTTAAGCTATCGCTCAAAGCTATGCTACCCTTGAATCCCAAATCAAACACTGATAAAACTTCAAATGGCCGTAACTTTTATACGGTACGTCCTACACCTATCAAAGTTTGCAACATACAAATGCTTGTAACTTTTTACTGGGGCGTCATAAAACCTTGAAATTTTGTAAGAATAAAGTACTCGAGCCTCTTGTCAATTTAAGCTATCGCTCAGAGCTATGCTACCCTTGAGTCCCAAATCAAACACTGATAAAACTTCAAATGGCCCTAACTTCTATACGGTACGTCCTACACCTATCAAAGTTTGCAACATACAAATGCTTGTAACTTTTTACTGGAGCGTCATAAAACCTTGAAATTTTGTAACAATAAAGTATTCGAGCCTCTTGTCATTTTAAGCCATCGCTCAAAACTATGCTACCCTTGAGTCCCAAATCAAACACTGATAAAACTTCAAATGGCCCTAACTTCTATATGGTACGTCCTACACCTATCAAAGTTTGCAACATACAAATGCTTGTAACTTTTTACTGGAGCGTCATAAAACCTTGAAATTTTGTAACAATAAAGTAGCCTCTTGTCAATTTAAGCTATCGCTCAAAGCTATGCTATCCTTGAGTCCCAAATCATACACTGATAAAACTTCAAATGGCCCTAACTTCTATACGGTACGTCCTACACCTATCAAAGTTTGCAACATACAAATGCTTGCAACTTTTTACTGGAGCGTCATAAAACCTTGAAAATTGGTAACAATAAAGTACTCGAGCCTCTTGTCAATTCAAGCTATCGCTCAAAGCTATGCTACCCTTGAGTCCCAAATCAAACACTGATAAAACTTCAAATGGCCCTTACTTCAATACGGTACGTCCTACACCTATCAAAGTTTACAACATACAAATGCTTGTAACTTTTTACTGGAGCGTCATAAAACCTTGAAATTTGTAACAATAAAGTACTCGAGCCTCTTGTCAATTTAAGTTATCGCTCAAAACTATGCTACCGTTGAGTCCCAAATCAAACACTGATAAACCTTCAAATGGCAATAACTTCTTTACGGTACGTCCTACACTTATCAAAGTTTGCAATATACAAATGCTTGTAACTTTTTACTGGAGCGTCATAAAACCTTGAAATTTTGTAACAATAAAGTACTTGAGCCTCTCGTCAATTTAAGCTATCGCTCAAAGCTATGCTACCCTTGAGTCCCAAATCAAACACTGATAAAACTTCAAATGGCCCTAACTTCTGTACAGTACGTCCTAAACCTATCAAAGTTTGCAACATACAAATGCTTGTAAGTTTTTACTGGAGCGTCATAAAACCTTGAAATTTTGTAACAATAAAGTACTCGAGCCTCTTGTCAATTTAAGCTATCGCTCAAAGCTATGCTACCCTTGAGTCCCAAATCAAACACTGACAAAACTTCAAATGGCCCTAACTTCTATACGGTACGTCCTACACCTATCAAAATTTGCAACATACAAATGCTAGTAACTTTTTACTGGAGCGTCATAAAACCGTGAAATTTTGTAACAATAAAATACTCGAGCCGCTTGTCAATTTAAGCCATCGCCCAAGCTATGCTACCCTTGAGTCCCAAATCAAACACTGATAAATCTTCAAATGGCCCTAACTTCTATACGGTACTTCCTACACCTATCAAAGTTTGCAACATACAAATGCTTGTAACTTTTTACTGGAGCGTCATAAAACCTTGAAATTTTGTAACAATAAAGTATTCGAGCCTCTTGTCAATTTAAGCCATCGCTCAAAACTAAGCTACCCTTGAGTCCCAAATCAAACACTGAAAAAACTTCGAATGGCCCTAACTTCTATATGGTACGTCCTACACCTATCAAAGTTTGCAACATACAAATGCTTGTAACTTTTTACTGGAGCGTCATAAAACCTTGAAATTTTGTAACAATAAAGTACTCGAGCCTCTTGTCAATTTAAGCTATCGCTCAAAGCTATGCTACCCTTGAGTCCCAAATCAAACACTGATAAAACTTCAAATGGCCCTAACTTCCATACGGCACATCCTACACCTATCAAAGTTTGCAACATACAAATGCTTGTAACTTTTTACTGGAGCATCATAAAACCTTGAAATTTTGTAACAATAAAGTACTCGAGCCTCTTGTCAATTAAAGCTATCGCTCAAATCTATGCTACCCTTGAGTCCCAAATCAAACACTGATAAAATTTCAAATGACCCTAACTTTTATACCGTACGTCCTACACCTATCAAAGTTTGCAACATACAAATGCTTGTACCTTTTTACTGGGGCGTCATAAAACCTTGAAATTTTGTAACAATAAAGTACTCGAGCCTCTTGTCAATTTAAGCTATCGCTCAGAGCTATGCTACCCTTGAGTCCTAAATCAAACATTGATAAAACTTCAAATGGCCCTAACTTCTATACGGTACGTCCTACAGCTATCAAAGTTTGCAACATACAAATACTTGCAACTTTTTACTGGAGCATCATAAAACCTTGAAATTTTGTAACAATAAAGTACTCGAGCCTCTTGTCAATTAAAGCTATCGCTCAAATCTATGCTACCCTTGAGTTCCAAATCAAACACTGATAAAATTTCAAATGACCCTAACTTTTATACGGTACGTCCTACACCTATCAAAGTTTGCAACATACAAATGCTTGTACCTTTTTACTGGGGCGTCATAAAACCTTGAAATTTTGTAACAATAAAGTACTCGAGCCTCTTGTCAATTTAAGCTATCGCTCAGAGCTATGCTACCCTTGAGTCCTAAATCAAACATTGATAAAACTTCAAATGGCCCTAACTTCTATACGGTACGTCCTACAGCTATCAAAGTTTGCAACATACAAATGCTTGCAACTTTTTACTGGAGCATCATAAAACCTTGAAATTTTGTAACAATAAAGTACTCGAGCCTCTTGTCAATTTAAGCCATCGCTCAAAACTATGCTACCCTTGAGTCCCAAATCAAACATTAATAAAACTTCAAATGGTCCTAACTTCTATACGGTACGTCCTACACCGATTAAAGTTTGCAACATACAAATGCTTGTAACTTTTTACTGGAGCGTCATAAAACCTTGAAATTTTGTAACAATAAAGTAATCGAGCCGCTTGTCAATTTAAGCCATCGCCCAAGCTATGCTACCCTTGACTCCCAAATCAAACACTGATAAATCTTCAAATGGCCCTAACTTCTATACGGTACTTCCTACACCTATCAAAGTTTGCAACATACAAATGCTTGTAACTTTTTACTGGAGCGTCATAAAACCTTGAAATTTTGTAACAATAAAGTATTCGAGCCTCTTGTCAATTTAAGCCATCGCTCAAAACTATGCTACCCTTGAGTCCCAAATCAAACACTGATAAAACTTCGAATGGCCCTAACTTCTATATGGTACGTCCAACACCTATCAAAGTTTGCAACATACAAATGCTTGTAACTTTTTACTGGAGCGTCATAAAACCTTAAAATTTTGTAACAATAAAGTACTCGAGCATCTTGTCAATTTAAGCTATCGCTCAAAGCTATGCTACCCTTGAATCCCAAATCAAACACTGATAAAACTTCAAATGGCCATAACTTCTATACGGTACATCCTACACCTATCAAAGTTTGTAACATACAAATGCTTGTAACTTTTTACTGGAGCATCATAAAACCTTGAAATTTTGTAACAATAAAGTACTCGAGCCTTTTGTCAATTTAAGCTATCGCTCAAACCTATGCTCCCCTTGAGTCCCAAATCAACCACTGATAAAGCATCAAATGGCCCTAACTTCTATACGGTATGTCCTACACCTATCAGAGTTTGCAACATACAAATGTTTGTAACATTTTACTGGAACGTCATAAAACCTTGAAATTTTTGTAACAATAAAGTACTCGAGCCTCTTGTCAATTTAAGCTATCGCTCAAACCTATGCTCCCCTTGAGTCCCAAATCAACCACTGATAAAACTTCAAATGGCCCTAACTTCTATACGGTACGTCCTACACCTATCAAAGTTTGCAACATACAAATGCTTGTAACTTTTTACTAGAACACCATAAAACCTTGAAATTTTGTAACAATAAAGTATTCGCGCCTCTTGTCAATTTAAGCCATCGCTCAAAACTATGCTACCCTTGAGTCCCAAATCAAACACTGATAAAACTTCGAATGGCCCTAACTTCTATATGGTACGTCCAACACCTATCAAAGTTTGCAACATACAAATGCTTGTAACTTTTTACTGGAGCGTCATAAAACCTTAAAATTTTGTAACAATAAAGTACTCGAGCATCTTGTCAATTTAAGCTATCGCTCAAAGCTATGCTACCCTTGAATCCCAAATCAAACACTGATAAAACTTCAAATGGCCGTAACTTTTATACGGTACGTCCTACACCTATCAAAGTTTGCAACATACAAATGCTTGTAACTTTTTACTGGGGCGTCATAAAACCTTGAAATTTTGTAAGAATAAAGTACTCGAGCCTCTTGTCAATTTAAGCTATCGCTCAAAGCTATGCTATCCTTGAGTCCCAAATCAGACACTGATAAAACTTCAAATGGCCCTAACTTCTATACGGTACGTCCTACACCTATCAAAGTTTGCAACATACAAATGCTTGCAACTTTTTACTGGAGCGTCATAAAACCTTGAAAATTGGTAACAATAAAGTACTCGAGCCTCTTGTCAATTCAAGCTATCGCTCAAAGCTATGCTACCCTTGAGTCCCAAATCAAACACTGATAAAACTTCAAATGGCCCTTACTTCAATACGGTACGTCCTACACCTATCAAAGTTTACAACATACAAATGCTTGTAACTTTTTACTGGAGCGTCATAAAACCTTGAAATTTGTAACAATAAAGTACTCGAGCCTCTTGTCAATTTAAGTTATCGCTCAAAACTATGCTACCGTTGAGTCCCAAATCAAACACTGATAAAACTTCAAATGGCAATAACTTCTATACGGTACTTCCTACACCTATCAAAGTTTGCAACATACAAATGCTTGTAACTTTTTACTGGAGCGTCATAAAACCTTGAAATTTTGTAACAATAAAGTATTCGAGCCTCTTGTCAATTTAAGCCATCGCTCAAAACTAAGCTACCCTTGAGTCCCAAATCAAACACTGAAAAAACTTCGAATGGCCCTAACTTCTATATGGTACGTCCTACACCTATCAAAGTTTGCAACATACAAATGCTTGTAACTTTTTACTGGAGCGTCATAAAACCTTGAAATTTTGTAACAATAAAGTACTCGAGCCTCTTGTCAATTTAAGCTATCGCTCAAAGCTATGCTACCCTTGAGTCCCAAATCAAACACTGATAAAACTTCAAATGGCCCTAACTTCCATACGGCACATCCTACACCTATCAAAGTTTGCAACATACAAATGCTTGTAACTTTTTACTGGAGCATCATAAAACCTTGAAATTTTGTAACAATAAAGTACTCGAGCCTCTTGTCAATTAAAGCTATCGCTCAAATCTATGCTACCCTTGAGTCCCAAATCAAACACTGATAAAATTTCAAATGACCCTAACTTTTATACCGTACGTCCTACACCTATCAAAGTTTGCAACATACAAATGCTTGTACCTTTTTACTGGGGCGTCATAAAACCTTGAAATTTTGTAACAATAAAGTACTCGAGCCTCTTGTCAATTTAAGCTATCGCTCAGAGCTATGCTACCCTTGAGTCCTAAATCAAACATTGATAAAACTTCAAATGGCCCTAACTTCTATACGGTACGTCCTACAGCTATCAGAGTTTGCAACATACAAATGCTTGCAACTTTTTACTGGAGCATCATAAAACCTTGAAATTTTGTAACAATAAAGTACTCGAGCCTCTTGTCAATTTAAGCTATCGCTCAAACCTATGCTCCCCTTGAGTCCCAAATCAACCACTGATAAAACATCAAATGGCCCTAACTTCTATATGGTATGTCCTACACCTATCAGAGTTTGCAACATACTAATGCTTGTAACATTTTACTGGAACGTCATAAAACCTTGAAATTTTTGTAACAATAAAGTACTCGAGCCTCTTGTCAATTTAAGCTATCGCTCAAAACTATGCTACCTTTGGGTCCCAAATAAAACACTGATAAAGCTTCAAATGGCCCTAATTTCTATACGGTACGGCCTACACCTATCAAAGTTTGCAATATACAAATGCTTGTAACTTTTTACTGGAGCGTCATAAAAACTTGAAATTTTGTAACAATAAAGTACTCGAGCCTCTTGTCAATTTAAGCTATCGCTCAAAGCTATGCTACCCTTGAGTCCCAAATCAAACACTGACAAAACTTCAAACGGCCCTAACTTCTATACGGTACGTCCTACACCTATCAAAGTTTGCAACATACAAATGCTTGTAACTTTTTACTAGAACACCATAAAACCTTGAAATTTTGTAACAAAAAAGCACTCGAGCCTCTTGTCAATTTAAGGTATCGCTCAAAGCTATGCTATCCTTGAGTCCCAAATCAAACACTGAAAAAACTTCAAATGGCCATAACTTCTATACGGTACATCCTACATCTATCAAAGTTTGCAACATACAAATGCTTGTAACTTTTTACTGGAGCGTCATAAAACCGTGAAATTTTGTAACAATAAAATACTCGAGCCGCTTGTCAATTTAAGCCATCGCCCAAGCTATGCTACCCTTGAGTCCCAAATCAAACACTGATAAATCTTCAAATGGCCCTAACTTCTATACGGTACTTCCTACACCTATCAAAGTTTGCAACATACAAATGCTTGTAACTTTTTACTGGAGCGTCATAAAACCTTGATATTTTGTAACAATAAAGTATTCGAGCCTCTTGTCAATTTAAGCCATCGCTCAAAACTAAGCTACCCTTGAGTCCCAAATCAAACACTGATAAAACTTCGAATGGCCCTAACTTCTATATGGTACGTCCTACACCTATCAAAGTTTGCAACATACAAATGCTTGTAACTTTTTACTGGAGCGTCATAAAACCTTGAAATTTTGTAACAATAAAGTACTCGAGCCTCTTGTCAATTTAAGCTATCGCTCAAAGCTATGCTACCCTTGAGTCCCAAATCAAACACTGATAAAACTTCAAATGGCCCTAACTTCTATACGGTACATCCTATACCTATCAAAGTTTGCAACATACAAATGCTTGTAACTTTTTACTGGAGCATCATAAAACCTTGAAATTTTGTAACAATAAAGTACTCGAGCCTCTTGTCAATTAAAGCTATCGCTCAAATCTATGCTACCCTTGAGTCCCAAATCAAACACTGATAAAATTTCAAATCACCCTAACTTTTATACGGTACGTCCTACACCTATCAAAGTTTGCAACATACAAATGCTTGTACCTTTTTACTGGGGCGTCATAAAACCTTGAAATTTTGTAACAATAAAGTACTCGAGCTTCTTGTCAATTTAAGCTATCGCTCAGAGCTATGCTACCCTTGAGTCCTAAATCAAACATTGATAAAACTTCAAATGGCCCTAAGTTCTATACGGTACGTCCTACAGCTATCAAAGTTTGCAACATACAAATGCTTGCAACTTTTTACTGGCGCGTCATAAAACCTTGAAATTTTGTAACAATAAAGTACTCGAGCCTCTTGTCAATTTAAGCTATCGCTCTAAGCTATACTACCCTTGAGTCCCAAATCAAACACTGACAAAACTTCAAATGGCCCTAACCTCTATACGGTACGTCCTACACCTATCAAAGTTTGCAACATACAAATGCTTGTAACTCTTTACTGGAGCATCATAAAACCTTGAAAATTTCTAACAATAAAGTACTCGAGCCTCTGTCAATTTAAGCTATCGCTCAAACCTATGCTACCCTTGAGTCCCAAATCAAACACTGATAAAACTTCAAATGGTCCTAACTTCTAGACGGTACGTCCTAGACCTATCAGAGTTTGCAACATACAAATGCTTGTAACTTTTTACTGGGGCGTCATAAAACTATGAAATTTTTGTAACAATAAAGTACTCGAGATTCTTGTCAATTTAAGCTATCGCTCAAAACTATGCTACCCTTGGGTCCCAAATCAAACACTGATAAAACTTCAAATGGCCCTAACTTCTATACGGTACGTCCTACACCTATCAAAGTTTGCAATATACAAATGCTTGTAACTTTTTACTGGAGCGTCATAAAGCCTTCAAATTGTGTAACAATAAAGTTCTCGAGCCTCTTGTCAATTTAAGCTATCGCTCAAAGCTATGATACCCTTGAGTCCCAAATCAAACACTGATAAAACTTCAAATGGCCCTAACTTATATACGGTACGTCCTACACCTATCAAAGTTTGGAACATACAAATGCTTGTAACTTTTTACTGGAGCTTCATAAAACCTTGAAATTTTGTAACAATAAAGTACTCGAGCCTCGTGTCAATTTAAGCTATCGCTGAAAGCTATGCTACCCTTGAGTCCCAAATCAAACACTAATAAAACTTCAAATGGCCCTAACTTCTATACGGTACGTCCTACACCTATCAAAGTTTGCAACATACAAATGCTTGTAACTTTTTACTGGAGCGTCATAAAACCTTGAAATTTGTAACAATAAAGGACTCGAGCCTCTTGTCAATTTAAGCTATCGCTCAGACATTTGCTACCCTTGAGTTCCAAATCAAACACTGATACAACTTCAAATGGCCTTAACTTCTATACGGTACGTCCTACATCTATCAAAGTTTGCAACATACAAATGCTAGTAACTTTTTACTGGAGCATCATAAAACCTTGAAATTTTGTAACAACAAAGTACTCGAGGCTCTTGTCAATTTAAGCTATCGCTCAAAGCTATGCTACCCTTGAGTCCCAAATCAAACACTGATAAAACTTCAAATGGCTTTGACTTCTATAGGTACGTCCTACACCTATCAAAGTTTGCAACATACAAATGCCTGTAACTTTTTACTGGAGCGTCACAAAACTTTGAAATTTTGTAACAATAAAGTACTCGAGCTTCTTGTCAATTTAAGCTATCGCTCAAAGCTATGCTACCCTTGAGTCCCAAATCAAACACTGATAAAACTTCAAATGTCCCTAACTTCTATAGGGTACGTCCTACACCTATCAAAGTTTGCAACAGACAAATGCTTGTATCTTTTTACTGGAGCGTCATAAATCCTTGAAATTTTGTAACAATAAAGTATTCGAGCCCCTTGTCAATTAAAGCTATTGCTCAAAGCTATGCTACCCTTGAGTCAAAAATCAAACACTGATAAAACTTCAAAAGGCCCTAACTTCTATACGGTACATCCAACACCTATCAGAGTTTGCAACATACAAATGCTTGTAACTTTTTACTGGAGCGTCATAAAACCTTGAAATTTTGTAACAATAAAATACTCGAGCCTCTTGTCAATTGAAGCTTTCGCTCATAGCTATGCTACCCTTGAGTCCCAAATCAAACACTGATAAAATTTCAAATGGCCCTAACTTCTATACGGTATCAAATCAAAGTTTGCAACATACAAATGCTTGTAACTTTTTACTGGAGCGTCATAAAACCTTGAAATTTTGTAACAATAAAGTACTCGAACCTCTTGTCAATTTAAGCTATCGTTCAAAGCTATGCTACCCTTGAGTCCCAAATCAAACACTGATAAAACTTCAAATGGCCATAAATTCTATACGGTACGTCCTACACCTATCAAAGTTTGCAACATACAAATGCTTGTAACTTTTTACTGGAGCGTCATAAAACCTTGAAATTTTGTAACAATAAAGTATTCGAGCCCCGTGTCAATTTAAGCTATCGCTCAAAGCTATGCTACCCTTGAGTCCCAAATCAAACACTGATAAAACTTAAAATGTCCCTAACTTCTATACGGTACGTCCTACACCTATCAAAGTTTGCAACATACAAATGCTTGTACCTTTTTACTGGGGCGTCATAAAACCTTCAAATTTTGTAACAATAAAGTACTCGAGCCTCTTGTCAATTTAAGCTATCGCTCAGAGCTATGCTACCCTTGAGTCCTAAATCAAACACTGATAAAACTTCAAATGGCCCTAACTTCTATACGGTACGTCCTACACCTATCAAAGTTTGCAACATACAAATGCTTGCAACTGTTTACTGGAGCATCATAAAACCTTGAAATTTTGTAACAAAAAAGTTCTCGAGCCTCTTGTCAATTTAAGGTATCGCTCAAAGCTATGCTACCCTTGAGTCCCAAATCAAACACTGAAAAAACTTCAAATGGCCATAACTTCTATACCGCACATCCTACACCTATCAAAGTTTGCAACATACAAATGCTTGTAACTTTTTACTGGAGCGTCATAAAACCTTGAAATTTGTAACAATAAAGGACTCGAGCCTCTTGTCAATTTAAGCTTTCGCTCAGACATTTGCTACCCTTGAGTCCCAAATCAAACGCTGGTAAAACTTCAAATGGCAATAACTTCTATACGGTGCGTCCTACACCTATCAAAGTTTGCAATATACAAATGCTTGTAACTTATTACTGGAGCGTCATAAAACCTTGAAATTTTGTAACAATAAAGTACTCGAGCCTCTTGTCAAATTAAGGTATCGCTCAAAGCTATGATACCCTTGAGTCCCAAATCAAACACTGATAAAACTTGAAATGGCTCTAACTTCTATACGGTACGTCCTACAACTATCATAGTTTGCAACATACAAATGCTTGTAACTTCTTACTGGAGCTTCATAAAACCTTGAAATTTTGTAATAATAAAGTACTCGAGCCTCTTGTCAATTTAAGCTATCGCTAAAAGCTATGCTACCCTTGAGTTCCAAATCAAACACTGATACAACTTCAAATGGCCTTAACTTCTATACGGTACGTCCTACATCTATCAAAGTTTACAACATACAAATGCTTGTAACTTTTTACTGGAGCATCATAAAACCTTGAAATTTTGTAACAACAAAGTACTCGAGGCTCTTGTCAATTTAAGCTATCGCTCAAAGCTATGCTACCCTTGAGTCCCAAATCAAACACTGATAAAACTTCAAATGGCTTTGACTTCTTTAGGTACGTCCTACACCTATCAAAGTTTGCAACATACAAATGCCTGTAACTTTTTACTGGAGCGTCACAAAACTTTGAAATTTTGTAACAATAAAGTACTCGAGCTTCTTGTCAATTTAAGCTATCGCTCAAAGCTATGCTACCCTTGAGTCCCAAATCAAACACTGATTAAAATTCAAATGTCCCTAACTTCTATACGGTACGTCCTACACCTATCAAAGTTTGCAACAGACAAATGCTTGTATCTTTTTACTGGAGCGTCATAAATCCTTGAAATTTTGTAACAATAAAGTATTCGAGCCCCTTGTCAATTAAAGCTATTGCTCAAAGCTATGCTACCCTTGAGTCAAAAATCAAACACTGATAAAACTTCAAAAGGCGCTAACTTCTATACGGTACATCCAACACCTATCAGAGTTTGCAACATACAAATGCTTGTAACTTTTTACTGGAGCGTCATAAAACCTTGAAATTTTGTAACAATAAAATACTCGAGCCTCTTGTCAATTTAAGCTTTCGCTCATAGCTATGCTACCCTTGAGTCCCAAATCAAACACTGATAAAATTTCAAATGGCCCTAACTTCTATACGGTATCAAATCAAAGTTTGCAACATACAAATGCTTGTAACTTTTTACTGGAGCGTCATAAAACCTTGAAATTTTGTAACAATAAAGTACTCGAACTTCTTGTCAATTTAAGCTATCGTTCAAAGCTATGCTACCCTTGAGTCCCAAATCAAACACTGATAAAGCTTCAAATGGCCATAAATTCTATACGGTACGTCCTACACCTATCAAAGTTTGCAACATACAAATGCTTGTAACTTTTTACTGGAGCGTCATAAAACCTTGAAATTTTGTAACAATAAAGTATTCGAGCCCCTTGTCAATTTAAGCTATCGCTCAAAGCTATGCTACCCTTGAGTCCCAAATCAAACACTGATAAAACTTAAAATGTCCCTAACTTCTATACGGTACGTCCTACACCTATCAAAGTTTGCAACATACAAATGCCTGTAACTTTTTACTGGAGCGTCATAAAACTTTGAAATTTTGTAACAATAAAGTACGCGAGCCTCTTGTCAATTTAAGCTATCGCTCAAATCTATGCTACCCTTGAGTCCCAAATCAAACACTGATAAAACTTCAAATGGCCCTAAATTCTATACGGTACGTCCTACACCTATCAAAGTTTGCAACATACAAATGCTTGTATCTTAAAACCTTGAAATTTTGTAACAATAAAGTATTCGAGCCTCTTGTCAATTTAAGCTATCGCTCAAAACTAAGCTACCCTTGAGCCCCAAATCAAACACTGATAAAACTTCGAATGGCCCTAACTTCTATATGGTACGTCCTACACCTATCAAAGTTTGCAACATACAAATGCTTGTAACTTTTTACTGGAGCGTCATAAAACCTTGAAATTTGTAACAATAAAGGACTCGAGCCTCTTGTCAATTTAAGGTTTCGCTCAGACATTTGCTACCCTTGAGACCCAAATCAAACGCTGGTAAAACTTCAAATGGCAATAACTTCTATACGGTGCGTCCTACACCTATCAAAGTTTGCAATATACAAATGCTTGTAACTTATTACTGGAGCGTCATAAAACCTTGAAATTTTGTAACAATAAAGTACTCGAGCCTCTTGTCAAATTAAGGTATCGCTCAAAGCTATGATACCCTTGAGTCCCAAATCAAACACTGATAAAACTTGAAATGGCTCTAACTTCTATACGGTACGTCCTACAACTATCATAGTTTGCAACATACAAATGCTTGTAACTTCTTACTGGAGCTTCATAAAACCTTGAAATTTTGTAATAATAAAGTACTCGAGCCTCTTGTCAATTTAAGCTATCGCTAAAAGCTATGCTACCCTTGAGTTCCAAATCAAACACTGATACAACTTCAAATGGCCTTAACTTCTATACGGTACGTCCTACATCTATCAAAGTTTACAACATA
This sequence comes from Clusia tigrina, assembly GCA_920105625.2. Classification (NCBI taxonomy): domain Eukaryota; kingdom Metazoa; phylum Arthropoda; class Insecta; order Diptera; family Clusiidae; genus Clusia; species Clusia tigrina. The sequence continues at coordinate 292,207 of CAKKTE020000594.1, forward strand.
CAAATGCTTGTAACTTTTTACTGGAGCATCATAAAACCTTGAAATTTTGTAACAACAAAGTACTCGAGGCTCTTGTCAATTTAAGCTATCGCTCAAAGCTATGCTACCCTTGAGTCCCAAATCAAACACTGATAAAACTTCAAATGGCTTTGACTTCTTTAGGTACGTCCTACACCTATCAAAGTTTGCAACATACAAATGCCTGTAACTTTTTACTGGAGCGTCACAAAACTTTGAAATTTTGTAACAATAAAGTACTCGAGCTTCTTGTCAATTTAAGCTATCGCTCAAAGCTATGCTACCCTTGAGTCCCAAATCAAACACTGATAAAAATTCAAATGTCCCTAACTTCTATACGGTACGTCCTACACCTATCAAAGTTTGCAACAGACAAATGCTTGTATCTTTTTACTGGAGCGTCATAAATCCTTGAAATTTTGTAACAATAAAGTATTCGAGCCCCTTGTCAATTAAAGCTATTGCTCAAAGCTATGCTACCCTTGAGTCAAAAATCAAACACTGATAAAACTTCAAAAGGCGCTAACTTCTATACGGTACATCCAACACCTATCAGAGTTTGCAACATACAAATGCTTGTAACTTTTTACTGGAGCGTCATAAAACCTTGAAATTTTGTAACAATAAAATACTCGAGCCTCTTGTCAATTTAAGCTTTCGCTCATAGCTATGCTACCCTTGAGTCCCAAATCAAACACTGATAAAATTTCAAATGGCCCTAACTTCTATACGGTATCAAATCAAAGTTTGCAACATACAAATGCTTGTAACTTTTTACTGGAGCATCATAAAACCTTGAAATTTTGTAACAATAAAGTACTCGAACCTCTTGTCAATTTAAGCTATCGTTCAAAGCTATGCTACCCTTGAGTCCCAAATCAAACACTGATAAAACTTCAAATGGCCATAAATTCTATACGGTACGTCCTACACCTATCAAAGTTTGCAACATACAAATGCTTGTAACTTTTTACTGGAGCGTCATAAAACCTTGAAATTTTGTAACAATAAAGTATTCGAGCCCCTTGTCAATTTAAGCTATCGCTCAAAGCTATGCTACCCTTGAGTCCCAAATCAAACACTGATAAAACTTAAAATGTCCCTAACTTCTATACGGTACGTCCTACACCTATCAAAGTTTGCAACATACAAATGCCTGTAACTTTTTACTGGAGCGTCATAAAACTTTGAAATTTTGTAACAATAAAGTACGCGAGCCTCTTGTCAATTTAAGCTATCGCTCAAATCTGTGCTACCCTTGAGTCCCAAATCAAACACTGATAAAAATTCAAATGTCCCTAACTTCAATACGGTACGTCCTACACCAATCAAAGTTTGCAACATACAAATGCTTGTAACTTTTTACTGGAGCGTCATAAAACCTTGAAATTTTGTAACAATAAAGTACTCGAGCCTCTTGTCAATTTAAGCTATCGTTCAAAGCTATGCTACCCTTGAGTCCCAAATCAAACACTGATAAAACTTCAAATGGCCCTAAATTCTATACAGTACGTCCTACACCTATCAAAGTTTGCAACATACAAATGCTTGTATCTTTTTACTGGAGCGTCATAAAACCTTGAAATTTTGTAACAATAAAGTATTCGAGCCTCTTGTCAATTTAAGCTATCGCTCAAAACTAAGCTACCCTTGAGTCCCAAATCAAACACTGATAAAACTTCGAATGGCCCTAACTTCTATATGGTACGTCATACACCTATCAAAGTTTGCAACATACAAATGCTTGTAACTTTTTACTGGAGCGTCATAAAACCTTGAAATTTTGTAACAATAAAGTACTCGAGCCTCTTGTCAATTTAAGCTATCGCTCAAATCTATGCTACCCTTGAGTCCCAAATCAAACACTGATAAAACTTCAAATGGCCCTAACTTCTATACGGTACGTCCTACACCTATCAAAGTTTGCAACATACAAATGCTAGTAACTTTTTACTGGAGCATCATAAAACCTTGAAATTTTGTAACAATAAAGTACTCGAGCCTCTTGTCAATTTAAGCTATCGTTCAAAGCTATGCTACCCTTGAGTCCCAAATCAAACACTGATAAAACTTCAAATGGCTTTGACTTCTTTAGGTACGTCCTACACCTATCAAAGTTTGCAACATACAAATGCCTGTAACTTTTTACTGGAGCGTCACAAAACTTTGAAATTTTGTAACAATAAAGTACTCGAGCTTCTTGTCAATTTAAGCTATCGCTCAAAGCTATGCTACCCTTGAGTCCCAAATCAAACACTGATTAAAATTCAAATGTCCCTAACTTCTATACGGTACGTCCTACACCTATCAAAGTTTGCAACAGACAAATGCTTGTATCTTTTTACTGGAGCGTCATAAATCCTTGAAATTTTGTAACAATAAAGTATTCGAGCCCCTTGTCAATTAAAGCTATTGCTCAAAGCTATGCTACCCTTGAGTCAAAAATCAAACACTGATAAAACTTCAAAAGGCGCTAACTTCTATACGGTACATCCAACACCTATCAGAGTTTGCAACATACAAATGCTTGTAACTTTTTACTGGAGCGTCATAAAACCTTGAAATTTTGTAACAATAAAATACTCGAGCCTCTTGTCAATTTAAGCTTTCGCTCATAGCTATGCTACCCTTGAGTCCCAAATCAAACACTGATAAAATTTCAAATGGCCCTAACTTCTATACGGTATCAAATCAAAGTTTGCAACATACAAATGCTTGTAACTTTTTACTGGAGCGTCATAAAACCTTGAAATTTTGTAACAATAAAGTACTCGAACTTCTTGTCAATTTAAGCTATCGTTCAAAGCTATGCTACCCTTGAGTCCCAAATCAAACACTGATAAAGCTTCAAATGGCCATAAATTCTATACGGTACGTCCTACACCTATCAAAGTTTGCAACATACAAATGCTTGTAACTTTTTACTGGAGCGTCATAAAACCTTGAAATTTTGTAACAATAAAGTATTCGAGCCCCTTGTCAATTTAAGCTATCGCTCAAAGCTATGCTACCCTTGAGTCCCAAATCAAACACTGATAAAACTTAAAATGTCCCTAACTTCTATACGGTACGTCCTACACCTATCAAAGTTTGCAACATACAAATGCCTGTAACTTTTTACTGGAGCGTCATAAAACTTTGAAATTTTGTAACAATAAAGTACGCGAGCCTCTTGTCAATTTAAGCTATCGCTCAAATCTATGCTACCCTTGAGTCCCAAATCAAACACTGATAAAACTTCAAATGGCCCTAAATTCTATACGGTACGTCCTACACCTATCAAAGTTTGCAACATACAAATGCTTGTATCTTTTTACTGGAGCGTCATAAAACCTTGAAATTTTGTAACAATAAAGTATTCGAGCCTCTTGTCAATTTAAGCTATCGCTCAAAACTAAGCTACCCTTGAGCCCCAAATCAAACACTGATAAAACTTCGAATGGCCCTAACTTCTATATGGTACGTCCTACACCTATCAAAGTTTGCAAGATACAAATGCTTGTAACTTTTTACTGGAGCGTCATAAAACCTTGAAATTTGTAACAATAAAGGACTCGAGCCTCTTGTCAATTTAAGGTTTCGCTCAGACATTTGCTACCCTTGAGACCCAAATCAAACGCTGGTAAAACTTCAAATGGCAATAACTTCTATACGGTGCGTCCTACACCTATCAAAGTTTGCAATATACAAATGCTTGTAACTTATTACTGGAGCGTCATAAAACCTTGAAATTTTGTAACAATAAAGTACTCGAGCCTCTTGTCAAATTAAGGTATCGCTCAAAGCTATGATACCCTTGAGTCCCAAATCAAACACTGATAAAACTTGAAATGGCTCTAACTTCTATACGGTACGTCCTACAACTATCATTGTTTGCAACATACAAATGCTTGTAACTTCTTACTGGAGCTTCATAAAACCTTGAAATTTTGTAATAATAAAGTACTCGAGCCTCTTGTCAATTTAAGCTATCGCTAAAAGCTATGCTACCCTTGAGTTCCAAATCAAACACTGATACAACTTCAAATGGCCTTAACTTCTATACGGTACGTCCTACATCTATCAAAGTTTACAACATACAAATGCTTGTAACTTTTTACTGGAGCATCATAAAACCTTGAAATTTTGTAACAACAAAGTACTCGAGGCTCTTGTCAATTTAAGCTATCGCTCAAAGCTATGCTACCCTTGAGTCCCAAATCAAACACTGATAAAACTTCAAATGGCTTTGACTTCTTTAGGTACGTCCTACACCTATCAAAGTTTGCAACATACAAATGCCTGTAACTTTTTACTGGAGCGTCACAAAACTTTGAAATTTTGTAACAATAAAGTACTCGAGCTTCTTGTCAATTTAAGCTATCGCTCAAAGCTATGCTACCCTTGAGTCCCAAATCAAACACTGATAAAAATTCAAATGTCCCTAACTTCTATACGGTACGTCCTACACCTATCAAAGTTTGCAACAGACAAATGCTTGTATCTTTTTACTGGAGCGTCATAAATCCTTGAAATTTTGTAACAATAAAGTATTCGAGCCCCTTGTCAATTAAAGCTATTGCTCAAAGCTATGCTACCCTTGAGTCAAAAATCAAACACTGATAAAACTTCAAAAGGCGCTAACTTCTATACGGTACATCCAACACCTATCAGAGTTTGCAACATACAAATGCTTGTAACTTTTTACTGGAGCGTCATAAAACCTTGAAATTTTGTAACAATAAAATACTCGAGCCTCTTGTCAATTTAAGCTTTCGCTCATAGCTATGCTACCCTTGAGTCCCAAATCAAACACTGATAAAATTTCAAATGGCCCTAACTTCTATACGGTATCAAATCAAAGTTTGCAACATACAAATGCTTGTAACTTTTTACTGGAGCGTCATAAAACTTTGAAATTTTGTAACAATAAAGTACGCGAGCCTCTTGTCAATTTAAGCTATCGCTCAAATCTGTGCTACCCTTGAGTCCCAAATCAAACACTGATAAAAATTCAAATGTCCCTAACTTCAATACGGTACGTCCTACACCAATCAAAGTTTGCAACATACAAATGCTTGTAACTTTTTACTGGAGCGTCATAAAACCTTGAAATTTTGTAACAATAAAGTACTCGAGCCTCTTGTCAATTTAAGCTATCGTTCAAAGCTATGCTACCCTTGAGTCCCAAATCAAACACTGATAAAACTTCAAATGGCCCTAAATTCTATACAGTACGTCCTACACCTATCAAAGTTTGCAACATACAAATGCTTGTATCTTTTTACTGGAGCGTCATAAAACCTTGAAATTTTGTAACAATAAAGTATTCGAGCCTCTTGTCAATTTAAGCTATCGCTCAAAACTAAGCTACCCTTGAGTCCCAAATCAAACACTGATAAAACTTCGAATGGCCCTAACTTCTATATGGTACGTCATACACCTATCAAAGTTTGCAACATACAAATGCTTGTAACTTTTTACTGGAGCGTCATAAAACCTTGAAATTTTGTAACAATAAAGTACTCGAGCCTCTTGTCAATTTAAGCTATCGCTCAAATCTATGCTACCCTTGAGTCCCAAATCAAACACTGATAAAACTTCAAATGGCCCTAACTTCTATACGGTACGTCCTACACCTATCAAAGTTTGCAACATACAAATGCTAGTAACTTTTTACTGGAGCATCATAAAACCTTGAAATTTTGTAACAATAAAGTACTCGAGCCTCTTGTCAATTTAAGCTATCGTTCAAAGCTATGCTACCCTTGAGTCCCAAATCAAACACTGATAAAACTTCAAATGGCCCTAAATTCTATACGGTACGTCCTACACCTATCAAAGTTTGCAACATACAAATGCTTGTATCTTTTTACTGGAGCGTCATAAAACCTTGAAATTTTGTAACAATAAAGTATTCGAGCCTCTTGTCAATTTAAGCTATCGCTCAAAACTAAGCTACCCTTGAGTCCCAAATCAAACACTGATAAAACTTCGAATGGCCCTAACTTCTATATGGTACGTCCTACACCTATCAAAGTTTGCAACATACAAATGCTTGTAACTTTTTACTGGAGCGTCATAAAACCTTGAAATTTTGTAACAATAAAGTACTCGAGCCTCTTGTCAATTTAAGCTATCGCTCAAATCTATGCTACCCTTGAGTCCCAAATCAAACACTGATAAAACTTCAAATGGCCCTAACTTCTATACGGTACGTCCTACACCTATCAAAGTTTGCAACATACAAATGCTTGTAACTTTTTACTGGAGCATCATAAAACCTTGAAATTTTGTAACAATAAAGTACTCGAGCCTCTTGTCAATTTAAGCTATCGTTCAAAGCTATGCTACCCTTGAGTCCCAAATCAAACACTGATAAAACTTCAAATGGCCCTAAATTCTATACGGTACGTCCTACACCTATCAAAGTTTGCAACATACAAATGCTTGTATCTTTTTACTGGAGCGTCATAAAACCTTGAAATTTTGTAACAATAAAGTATTCGAGCCTCTTGTCAATTTAAGCTATCGCTCAAAACTAAGCTACCCTTGAGTCCCAAATCAAACACTGATAAAACTTCGAATGGCCTTAACTTCTATATGGTACGTCCTACACCTATCAAAGTTTGCAACATACAAATGCTTGTAACTTTTTACTGGAGCGTCATAAAACCTTGAAATTTTGTAACAATAAAGTACTCGAGCCTCTTGTTAATTTAAGCTATCGCTCAAATCTATGCTACCCTTGAGTCCCAAATCAAACACTGATAAAACTTCAAATGGCCCTAACTTCTATACGGTACGTCCTACACCTATCAAAGTTTGCAACATACAAATGCTTGTATCTTTTTACTGGAGCATCATAAAACCTTGAAATTTTGTAACAATAAAGTACTCGAGCCTCTTGTCAATTTAAGCTATCGCTCAAATCTATGCTACCCTTGAGTCCCAAATCAAACACTGATAAAATTTCAAATGACCCTAACTTTTATACGGTACGTCCTACACCTATCAAAGTTGGCAACATACAAATGCTTGTACCTTTTTACTGGAGCGTCATAAAACCTTGAAATTTTGTAACAATAAAGTACTCGAGCCTCTTGTCAATTTAAGCTATCGCTCAGAGCTATGCTACCCTTGAGTCCTAAATCAAACACTGAAAAAACTTCAAATGGCCATAACTTCTATACCGTACATCCTACACCTATCAAAGTTTGCAACATACAAATGCTTGTAACTTTTTACTGGAGCATCATAAAACCTTGAAATTTTGTAACAATAAAGTACTCGAGCCTCTTGTCAATTTAAGCTATCGCTCAAACCTATGCTACCCTTGAGTCCCACATCAAACACTGATAAAACATCAAGTGGCCCTAACTTCTATACGATACGTCCTACACCTATCAGAGTTTGCAACATACAAATGCTTGTAACATTTTACTGGAGCGTCATAAAACCTTGAAATTTTTGTAACAATAAGGTACTCGAGCCTCTTGTCAATTTAAGCTATCGCTCAAAACTATGCTACCCTTGGGTCCCAAATCAAACACTGATAAAACTTCAAATGGCCCTAACTTCTATACGGTACGGCCTACACCTATCAAAGTTTGCAATATACAAATGCTTGTAACTTTTTACTGGAGCGTCATAAAACCTTGAAATTTTGTAACAATAAAGTACTCGAGCCTCTTGTCAATTTAAGCTATCGCTCAAAGCTATGCTACCCTTGAGTCCCAAATCAAACACTGACAAAACTTCAAATGGCCCTAACCTCTATACGGTACGTCCTACACCTATCAAAGTTTGCAACATACAAATGCTTGTAACTCTTTACTGGATCATCATAAAACCTTGAAATTTTCTAACAATAAAGTACTCGAGCCTCTGTCAATTTAAGCTATCGCTCAAACCTATGCTACCCTTGAGGCCCAAATCAAACACTGATAAAACTTCAAATGGTCCTAACTTCTAGACGGTACGTCCTACACCTATCAGAGTTTGCAACATACAAATGCTTGTAACTTTTTACTGGAGCGTCATAAAACTTTGAAATTTTTGTAACAATAAAGTACTCGAGACTCTTGTCAATTTAAGCTATCGCTCATAACTATGCTACCCTTGAGTCCCAAATCAAACACTGATAAAACTTCAAATTTCCCTAACTTCTATACGGTACGTCCTACACCTATCAAAGTTTGCAATATACAAGTGCTTGTAACTTTTTACTGGAGCGTCATAAAGCCTTGAAATTTTGTAACAATAAAGTTCTCGAGCCTCTTGTCAATTTAAGCTATCGCTCAAAGCTATGCTACCCTTGAGTCCCAAATCAAACACTTATAAAACTTCAAATGGCCCTAACTTCTATACGGTACGTCCTACACCTATCAAAGTTTGGAACATACAAATGCTTGTAACTTTTTACTCAAGCTTCATAAAACATTGAAATTTTGTAACAATAAAGTACTCGAGCCTCGTGTCAATTTAAGCTATCGTTGAAAGCTATGCTACCCTTGAGTCCCAAATCAAACACTAATAAAACTTCAAATGGCCCTAACTTCTATACGGTACGTCCTACACCTATCAAAGTTTGCAACATACAAATGCTTGCAACTTTTTACTGGAGCATCATAAAACCTTTAAATTTTGTAACAATAAAGTACTCGAGCCTCTTGTCAATTTAAGCTATCGTTCAAAGCTATGCTACCCTTGAGTCCCAAATCAAACACTGATAAAACTTCAAATGGCCCTAAATTCTATACGGTACGTCCTACACCTATCAAAGTTTGCAACATACAAATGCTTGTATCTTTTTACTGGAGCGTCATAAAACCTTGAAATTTTGTAACAATAAAGTATTCGAGCCTCTTGTCAATTTAAGCTATCGCTCAAAACTAAGCTACCCTTGAGTCCCAAATCAAACACTGATAAAACTTCGAATGGCCTTAACTTCTATATGGTACGTCCTACACCTATCAAAGTTTGCAACATACAAATGCTTGTAACTTTTTACTGGAGCGTCATAAAACCTTGAAATTTTGTAACAATAAAGTACTCGAGCCTCTTGTCAATTTAAGCTATCGCTCAAATCTATGCTACCCTTGAGTCCCAAATCAAACACTGATAAAACTTCAAATGGCCCTAACTTCTATACGGTACGTCCTACACCTATCAAAGTTTGCAACATACAAATGCTTGTATCTTTTTACTGGAGCATCATAAAACCTTGAAATTTTGTAACAATAAAGTACTCGAGCCTCTTGTCAATTTAAGCTATCGCTCAAATCTATGCTACCCTTGAGTCCCAAATCAAACACTGATAAAATTTCAAATGACCCTAACTTTTATACGGTACGTCCTACACCTATCAAAGTTGGCAACATACAAATGCTTGTACCTTTTTACTGGAGCGTCATAAAACCTTGAAATTTTGTAACAATAAAGTACTCGAGCCTCTTGTCAATTTAAGCTATCGCTCAGAGCTATGCTACCCTTGAGTCCTAAATCAAACACTGAAAAAACTTCAAATGGCCATAACTTCTATACCGTACATCCTACACCTATCAAAGTTTGCAACATACAAATGCTTGTAACTTTTTACTGGAGCATCATAAAACCTTGAAATTTTGTAACAATAAAGTACTCGAGCCTCTTGTCAATTTAAGCTATCGCTCAAACCTATGCTACCCTTGAGTCCCACATCAAACACTGATAAAACATCACGTGGCCCTAACTTCTATACGATACGTCCTACACCTATCAGAGTTTGCAACATACAAATGCTTGTAACATTTTACTGGAGCGTCATAAAACCTTGAAATTTTTGTAACAATAAGGTACTCGAGCCTCTTGTCAATTTAAGCTATCGCTCAAAACTATGCTACCCTTGGGTCCCAAATCAAACACTGATAAAACTTCAAATGGCCCTAACTTCTATACGGTACGGCCTACACCTATCAAAGTTTGCAATATACAAATGCTTGTAACTTTTTACTGGAGCGTCATAAAACCTTGAAATTTTGTAACAATAAAGTACTCGAGCCTCTTGTCAATTTAAGCTATCGCTCAAAGCTATGCTACCCTTGAGTCCCAAATCAAACACTGACAAAACTTCAAATGGCCCTAACCTCTATACGGTACGTCCTACACCTATCAAAGTTTGCAACATACAAATGCTTGTAACTCTTTACTGGATCATCATAAAACCTTGAAATTTTCTAACAATAAAGTACTCGAGCCTCTGTCAATTTAAGCTATCGCTCAAACCTATGCTACCCTTGAGGCCCAAATCAAACACTGATAAAACTTCAAATGGTCCTAACTTCTAGACGGTACGTCCTACACCTATCAGAGTTTGCAACATACAAATGCTTGTAACTTTTTACTGGAGCGTCATAAAACTTTGAAATTTTTGTAACAATAAAGTACTCGAGACTCTTGTCAATTTAAGCTATCGCTCATAACTATGCTACCCTTGAGTCCCAAATCAAACACTGATAAAACTTCAAATGGCCCTAACCTCTATACGGTACGTCCTACACCTATCAAAGTTTGCAACATACAAATGCTTGTAACTCTTTACTGGATCATCATAAAACCTTGAAATTTTCTAACAATAAAGTAATCGAGCCTCTGTCAATTTAAGCTATCGCTCAAACCTATGCTACCCTTGAGGCCCAAATCAAACACTGATAAAACTTCAAATGGTCCTAACTTCTAGACGGTACGTCCTACACCTATCAGAGTTTGCAACATACAAATGCTTGTAACTTTTTACTGGAGCGTCATAAAACCTTGAAATTTTGTAACAATAAAGTACTCGAGCCTCTTGTCAATTTAAGCTATCGCTCAAATCTATGCTACCCTTGAGTCCCAAATCAAACACTGATAAAACTTCAAATGGCCCTAACTTCTATACGGTACGTCCTACACCTATCAAAGTTTGCAACATACAAATGCTTGTATCTTTTTACTGGAGCATCATAAAACCTTGAAATTTTGTAACAATAAAGTACTCGAGCCTCTTGTCAATTTAAGCTATCGCTCAAATCTATGCTACCCTTGAGTCCCAAATCAAACACTGATAAAATTTCAAATGACCCTAACTTTTATACGGTACGTCCTACACCTATCAAAGTTGGCAACATACAAATGCTTGTACCTTTTTACTGGAGCGTCATAAAACCTTGAAATTTTGTAACAATAAAGTACTCGAGCCTCTTGTCAATTTAAGCTATCGCTCAGAGCTATGCTACCCTTGAGTCCTAAATCAAACACTGAAAAAACTTCAAATGGCCATAACTTCTATACCGTACATCCTACACCTATCAAAGTTTGCAACATACAAATGCTTGTAACTTTTTACTGGAGCATCATAAAACCTTGAAATTTTGTAACAATAAAGTACTCGAGCCTCTTGTCAATTTAAGCTATCGCTCAAACCTATGCTACCCTTGAGTCCCACATCAAACACTGATAAAACATCAAGTGGCCCTAACTTCTATACGATACGTCCTACACCTATCAGAGTTTGCAACATACAAATGCTTGTAACATTTTACTGGAGCGTCATAAAACCTTGAAATTTTTGTAACAATAAGGTACTCGAGCCTCTTGTCAATTTAAGCTATCGCTCAAAACTATGCTACCCTTGGGTCCCAAATCAAACACTGATAAAACTTCAAATGGCCCTAACTTCTATACGGTACGGCCTACACCTATCAAAGTTTGCAATATACAAATGCTTGTAACTTTTTACTGGAGCGTCATAAAACCTTGAAATTTTGTAACAATAAAGTACTCGAGCCTCTTGTCAATTTAAGCTATCGCTCAAAGCTATGCTACCCTTGAGTCCCAAATCAAACACTGATAAAACTTCAAATGGCCCTAAATTCTATACAGTACGTCCTACACCTATCAAAGTTTGCAACATACAAATGCTTGTATCTTTTTACTGGAGCGTCATAAAACCTTGAAATTTTGTAACAATAAAGTATTCGAGCCTCTTGTCAATTTAAGCTATCGCTCAAAACTAAGCTACCCTTGAGTCCCAAATCAAACACTGATAAAACTTCGAATGGCCCTAACTTCTATATGGTACGTCATACACCTATCAAAGTTTGCAACATACAAATGCTTGTATCTTTTTACTGGAGCATCATAAAACATTGAAATTTTGTAACAATAAAGTACTCGAGCCTCGTGTCAATTTAAGCTATCGTTGAAAGCTATGCTACCCTTGAGTCCCAAATCAAACACTAATAAAACTTCAAATGGCCCTAACTTCTATACGGTACGTCCTACACCTATCAAAGTTTGCAACATACAAATGCTTGCAACTTTCTACTGGAGCATCATAAAACCTTGAAATTTTGTAACAATAAAGTACTCGAGCCTCTTGTCAATTTAAGCTATCGTTCAAAGCTATGCTACCCTTGAGTCCCAAATCAAACACTGATAAAACTTCAAATGGCCCTAAATTCTATACGGTACGTCCTACACCTATCAAAGTTTGCAACATACAAATGCTTGTATCTTTTTACTGGAGCGTCATAAAACCTTGAAATTTTGTAACAATAAAGTATTCGAGCCTCTTGTCAATTTAAGCTATCGCTCAAAACTAAGCTACCCTTGAGTCCCAAATCAAACACTGATAAAACTTCGAATGGCCCTAACTTCTATATGGTACGTCCTACACCTATCAAAGTTTGCAACATACAAATGCTTGTAACTTTTTACTGGAGCGTCATAAAACCTTGAAATTTTGTAACAATAAAGTACTCGAGCCTCTTGTCAATTTAAGCTATCGCTCAAATCTATGCTACCCTTGAGTCCCAAATCAAACACTGATAAAACTTCAAATGGCCCTAACTTCTATACGGTACGTCCTACACCTATCAAAGTTTGCAACATACAAATGCTTGTAACTTTTTACTGGAGCATCATAAAACCTTGAAATTTTGTAACAATAAAGTACTCGAGCCTCTTGTCAATTTAAGCTATCGTTCAAAGCTATGCTACCCTTGAGTCCCAAATCAAACACTGATAAAACTTCAAATGGCCCTAAATTCTATACGGTACGTCCTACACCTATCAAAGTTTGCAACATACAAATGCTTGTATCTTTTTACTGGAGCGTCATAAAACCTTGAAATTTTGTAACAATAAAGTATTCGAGCCTCTTGTCAATTTAAGCTATCGCTCAAAACTAAGCTACCCTTGAGTCTCAAATCAAACACTGATAAAACTTCGAATGGCCTTAACTTCTATATGGTACGTCCTACACCTATCAAAGTTTGCAACATACAAATGCTTGTAACTTTTTAATGGAGCGTCATAAAACCTTGAAATTTTGTAACAATAAAGTACTCGAGCCTCTTGTCAATTTAAGCTATCGCTCAAATCTATGCTACCCTTGAGTCCCAAATCAAACACTGATAAAACTTCAAATGGCCCTAACTTCTATACGGTACGTCCTACACCTATCAAAGTTTGCAACATACAAATGCTTGTATCTTTTTACTGGAGCATCATAAAACCTTGAAATTTTGTAACAATAAAGTACTCGAGCCTCTTGTCAATTTAAGCTATCGCTCAAATCTATGCTACCCTTGAGTCCCAAATCAAACACTGATAAAATTTCAAATGACCCTAACTTTTATACGGTACGTCCTACACCTATCAAAGTTGGCAACATACAAATGCTTGTACCTTTTTACTGGAGCGTCATAAAACCTTGAAATTTTGTAACAATAAAGTACTCGAGCCTCTTGTCAATTTAAGCTATCGCTCAGAGCTATGCTACCCTTGAGTCCTAAATCAAACACTGAAAAAACTTCAAATGGCCATAACTTCTATACCGTACATCCTACACCTATCAAAGTTTGCAACATACAAATGCTTGTAACTTTTTACTGGAGCATCATAAAACCTTGAAATTTTGTAACAATAAAGTACTCGAGCCTCTTGTCAATTTAAGCTATCGCTCAAACCTATGCTACCCTTGAGTCCCACATCAAACACTGATAAAACATCAAGTGGCCCTAACTTCTATACGATACGTCCTACACCTATCAGAGTTTGCAACATACAAATGCTTGTAACATTTTACTGGAGCGTCATAAAACCTTGAAATTTTTGTAACAATAAGGTACTCGAGCCTCTTGTCAATTTAAGCTATCGCTCAAAACTATGCTACCCTTGGGTCCCAAATCAAACACTGATAAAACTTCAAATGGCCCTAACTTCTATACGGTACGGCCTACACCTATCAAAGTTTGCAATATACAAATGCTTGTAACTTTTTACTGGAGCGTCATAAAACCTTGAAATTTTGTAACAATAAAGTACTCGAGCCTCTTGTCAATTTAAGCTATCGCTCAAAGCTATGCTACCCTTGAGTCCCAAATCAAACACTGACAAAACTTCAAATGGCCCTAACCTCTATACGGTACGTCCTACACCTATCAAAGTTTGCAACATACAAATGCTTGTAACTCTTTACTGGATCATCATAAAACCTTGAAATTTTCTAACAATAAAGTACTCGAGCCTCTGTCAATTTAAGCTATCGCTCAAACCTATGCTACCCTTGAGGCCCAAATCAAACACTGATAAAACTTCAAATGGTCCTAACTTCTAGACGGTACGTCCTACACCTATCAGAGTTTGCAACATACAAATGCTTGTAACTTTTTACTGGAGCGTCATAAAACTTTGAAATTTTTGTAACAATAAAGTACTCGAGACTCTTGTCAATTTAAGCTATCGCTCATAACTATGCTACCCTTGAGTCCCAAATCAAACACTGATAAAACTTCAAATTTCCCTAACTTCTATACGGTACGTCCTACACCTATCAAAGTTTGCAATATACAAGTGCTTGTAACTTTTTACTGGAGCGTCATAAAGCCTTGAAATTTTGTAACAATAAAGTTCTCGAGCCTCTTGTCAATTTAAGCTATCGCTCAAAGCTATGCTACCCTTGAGTCCCAAATCAAACACTTATAAAACTTCAAATGGCCCTAACTTCTATACGGTACGTCCTACACCTATCAAAGTTTGGAACATACAAATGCTTGTAACTTTTTACTCAAGCTTCATAAAACATTGAAATTTTGTAACAATAAAGTACTCGAGCCTCGTGTCAATTTAAGCTATCGTTGAAAGCTATGCTACCCTTGAGTCCCAAATCAAACACTAATAAAACTTCAAATTGCCCTAACTTCTATACGGTACGTCCTACACCTATCAAAGTTTGCAACATACAAATGCTTGCAACTTTTTACTGGAGCGTCATAAAACCTTGAAATTTTGTAACAATAAAGTACTCGAGCCTCTTGTCAATTTAAGCCATCGCTCAAAGCTATGCTACCCTTGAGTCCCAAATTAAACACTGATAAAACTTCAAATGGCCCTAACTTCTATACGGTACGTCCTACACCTATCAAAGTTTGCAACATACAAATGCTTGTAACTTTTTACTGGAGCGTCATAAAACCTTGAAATTTGTAACAATAAAGGACGCGAGCCTCTTGTCAATTTAAGCTATCGCTCAGAACTTTGCTACCCTTGAGTCCCAAATCAAACGCTGATAAAACTTCAAATGGCAATAACTTCTATACGGTGCGTCCTACACCTATCAAAGTTTGCAATATACAAATGCTTGTAACTTTTTACTGGAGCGTCATAAAACCTTGAAATTTTGTAACAATAAAGTACTCGAGCCCCTTGTCAAATTAAGCTATCGGTCAAAGCTATGATACCCTTGAGTCCCAAATCAAACACTGATAAAACTTGAAATGGCTCTAACTTCTATACGGTACGTCCTACAACTATCATAGTTTGCAACATACAAATGCTTGTAACTTCTTACTGGAGCTACATAAAACCTTGAAATTTGTAACAATAAAGGACGCGAGCCTCTTGTCAATTTAAGCTATCGCTCAGAACTTTGCTACCCTTGAGTCCCAAATCAAACACTGATAAAACTTCAAATGGCCCTAACTTCTATACGGTACGTCCTACACCTATCAAAGTTTGCAACATACAAATGCTTGTAACTTTTTACTGGAGCATCATAAAACCTTGAAATTTTGTAACAATAAAGTTCTCGAGCCTCTTGTCAATTTAAGCTATCGCTCAAATCTATGCTACCCTTGAGTCCCAAATCAAACACTGATAACATTTCAAATGACCCTAACTTTTATACGGTACGTCCTACACCTATCAAATTTTGCAACATACAAATGCTTGTACCTTTTTACTGGGGCGTCATAAAACCTTGACATTTTGTAACAATAAAGTACTCGAGCCTCTTGTCAATTTAAGCTATCGCTCAAAGCTATGCTACCCTTGAGTCCCAAATCAAACACTGACAAAACTTCAAATGGCCCTAACCTCTATACGGTACGTCCTACACCTATCAAAGTTTGCAACATACAAATGCTTGTAACTCTTTACTGGATCATCATAAAACCTTGAAATTTTCTAACAATAAAGTACTCGAGCCTCTGTCAATTTAAGCTATCGCTCAAACCTATGCTACCCTTGAGGCCCAAATCAAACACTGATAAAACTTCAAATGGTCCTAACTTCTAGACGGTACGTCCTACACCTATCAGAGTTTGCAACATACAAATGCTTGTAACTTTTTACTGGAGCGTCATAAAACTTTGAAATTTTTGTAACAATAAAGTACTCGAGACTCTTGTCAATTTAAGCTATCGCTCATAACTATGCTACCCTTGAGTCCCAAATCAAACACTGATAAAACTTCAAATGGCCCTAACTTCTATACGGTACGTCCTACACCTATCAAAGTTTGCAATATACAAATGCTTGTAACTTTTTACTGGAGCGTCATAAAGCCTTGAAATTTTGTAACAATAAAGTTCTCGAGCCTCTTGTCAATTTAAGTTATCGCTCAAAGTTATGCTACCCTTGAGTCCCAAATCAAACACTGAAAAAACTTCAAATGGCCCTAACTTCTATACGGTACGTCCTACACCTATCAAAGTTTGCAACATACAAATGCTTGCAACTTTTTACTGGAGCGTCATAAAACCTTGAAATTTTGTAACAATAAAGTACTCGAGCCTCTTGGCAATTTAAGCCATCGCTCAAAGCTATGCTACCCTTGAGTCCCAAATCAAACACTGATAAAACGTCAAATGGCTTTGACTTCTATACGGTACGTCCTACACCTATCAAAGTTTGCAACATACAAATGCCTGTAACTTTTTACTGGAGCGTCACAAAACTTTGAAATTTTGTAACTATAAAGTACTCGAGCCTCTTGTCAATTTAAGCCATCGCTCAAAGCTATGCTACCCTTGAGTCCCAAATCAAACACTGATAAAATTTCAAATGGCCCTAACTTCTATACGGTACGTCCTACACCTATCAAAGTTTGTAACAGACAAATGCTTGTAACTTTTTACTGGAGCGTCATAAAACCTTGAAATTTGTAACAATAAAGGACCCGAGCCTCTTGTCAATTTAAGCTATCGCTCAGAACTTTGCTACCCTTGAGTCCCAAATCAAACGCTGATAAAACTTCAAATGGCCCTAACTTCTATACGGTACGTCCTACACCTATCAAAGTTTGCAACATACAAATGCTTGCAACTTTTTACTGGAGCATCATAAAACCTTGAAATTTTGTAACAAAAAAGTACTCGAGCCTCTTGTCAATTTAAGGTATCGCTCAAAGCTATGCTACCCTTGAGTCCCAAATCAAACACTGAAAAAACTTCAAATGGCCATAACTTCTATACCGTACATCCTACACCTATCAAAGTTTGCAACATACAAATGCTTGTAACTTTTTACTGGAGCATCATAAAACCTTGAAATTTTGTGACAATAAAGTACTCGAGCCTCTTGTCAATTTAAGCTATCGCTCAAACCTATGCTAACCTTGAGTCCCAAATCAAACACTGATAAAACATCAAGTGGCCCTAACTTCTATACGATACGTCCTACACCTATCAGAGTTTGCAACATACAAATGCTTGTAACATTTTACTGGAGCGTCATAAAACCTTGAAATTTTTGTAACAATAAGGTACTCGAGCCTCTTGTCAATTTAAGCTATCGCTCAGAGCTATGCTACCCTTGAGTCCTAAATCAAACACTGAAAAAACTTCAAATGGCCATAACTTCTATACCGTACATCCTACACCTATCAAAGTTTGCAACATACAAATGCTTGTAACTTTTTACTGGAGCGTCATAAAACCTTGAAATTTTGTAACAATAAAGTACTCGAGCCTCGTGTCAATTTAAGCTATCGTTGAAAGCTATGCTACCCTTGAGTCCCAAATCAAACACTAATAAAACTTCAAATGGCCCTAACTTCTATACGGTACGTCCTACACCTATCAAAGTTTGCAACATACAAATGCTTGCAACTTTTTACTGGAGCGTCATAAAACCTTGAAATTTTGTAACAATAAAGTACTCGAGCCTCTTGTCAATTTAAGCCATCGCTCAAAGCTATGCTACCCTTGAGTCCCAAATTAAACACTGATAAAACTTCAAATGGCCCTAACTTCTATACGGTACGTCCTACACCTATCAAAGTTTGCAACATACAAATGCTTGTAACTTTTTACTGGAGCGTCATAAAACCTTGAAATTTGTAACAATAAAGGACGCGAGCCTCTTGTCAATTTAAGCTATCGCTCAGAACTTTGCTACCCTTGAGTCCCAAATCAAACGCTGATAAAACTTCAAATGGCAATAACTTCTATACGGTGCGTCCTACACCTATCAAAGTTTGCAATATACAAATGCTTGTAACTTTTTACTGGAGCGTCATAAAACCTTGAAATTTTGTAACAATAAAGTACTCGAGCCTCTTGTCAATTTAAGCTATCGCTCAAATCTATGCTACCCTTGAGTCCCAAATCAAACACTGATAAAATTTCAAATGACCCTAACTTTTATACGGTACGTCCTACACCTATCAAAGTTGGCAACATACAAATGCTTGTACCTTTTTACTGGAGCGTCATAAAACCTTGAAATTTTGTAACAATAAAGTACTCGAGCCTCTTGTCAATTTAAGCTATCGCTCAGAGCTATGCTACCCTTGAGTCCTAAATCAAACACTGAAAAAACTTCAAATGGCCATAACTTCTATACCGTACATCCTACACCTATCAAAGTTTGCAACATACAAATGCTTGTAACTTTTTACTGGAGCATCATAAAACCTTGAAATTTTGTAACAATAAAGTACTCGAGCCTCTTGTCAATTTAAGCTATCGCTCAAACCTATGCTACCCTTGAGTCCCACATCAAACACTGATAAAACATCAAGTGGCCCTAACTTCTATACGATACGTCCTACACCTATCAGAGTTTGCAACATACAAATGCTTGTAACATTTTACTGGAGCGCCATAAAACCTTGAAATTTTTGTAACAATAAGGTACTCGAGCCTCTTGTCAATTTAAGCTATCGCTCAAAACTATGCTACCCTTGGGTCCCAAATCAAACACTGATAAAACTTCAAATGGCCCTAACTTCTATACGGTACGGCCTACACCTATCAAAGTTTGCAATATACAAATGCTTGTAACTTTTTACTGGAGCGTCATAAAACCTTGAAATTTTGTAACAATAAAGTACTCGAGCCTCTTGTCAATTTAAGCTATCGCTCAAAGCTATGCTACCCTTGAGTCCCAAATCAAACACTGACAAAACTTCAAATGGCCCTAACCTCTATACGGTACGTCCTACACCTATCAAAGTTTGCAACATACAAATGCTTGTAACTCTTTACTGGATCATCATAAAACCTTGAAATTTTCTAACAATAAAGTACTCGAGCCTCTGTCAATTTAAGCTATCGCTCAAACCTATGCTACCCTTGAGGCCCAAATCAAACACTGATAAAACTTCAAATGGTCCTAACTTCTAGACGGTACGTCCTACACCTATCAGAGTTTGCAACATACAAATGCTTGTAACTTTTTACTGGAGCGTCATAAAACTTTGAAATTTTTGTAACAATAAAGTACTCGAGACTCTTGTCAATTTAAGCTATCGCTCATAACTATGCTACCCTTGAGTCCCAAATCAAACACTGATAAAACTTCAAATTTCCCTAACTTCTATACGGTACGTCCTACACCTATCAAAGTTTGCAACATACAAATGCTTGCAACTTTTTACTGGAGCGTCATAAAACCTTGAAATTTTGTAACAATAAAGTACTCGAGCCTCTTGTCAATTTAAGCCATCGCTCAAAGCTATGCTACCCTTGAGTCCCAAATTAAACACTGATAAAACTTCAAATGGCCCTAACTTCTATACGGTACGTCCTACACCTATCAAAGTTTGCAACATACAAATGCTTGTAACTTTTTACTGGAGCGTCATAAAACCTTGAAATTTGTAACAATAAAGGACGCGAGCCTCTTGTCAATTTAAGCTATCGCTCAGAACTTTGCTACCCTTGAGTCCCAAATCAAACGCTGATAAAACTTCAAATGGCAATAACTTCTATACGGTGCGTCCTACACCTATCAAAGTTTGCAATATACAAATGCTTGTAACTTTTTACTGGAGCGTCATAAAACCTTGAAATTTTGTAACAATAAAGTACTCGAGCCTCTTGTCAATTTAAGCTATCGCTCAAAGCTATGCTACCCTTGAGTCCCAAATCAAACACTGACAAAACTTCAAATGGCCATAACCTCTATACGGTACGTCCTACACCTATCAAAGTTTGCAACATACAAATGCTTGTAAATCTTTACTGGAGCGTCATAAAACCTTGAAATTTTGTAACAATAAAGTACTCGAGCCTCTTGTCAATTTAAGCTATCGCTCAAATCTATGCTACCCTTGAGTCCCAAATCAAACACTGATAAAATTTCAAATGACCCTAACTTTTATACGGTACGTCCTACACCTATCAAAGTTGGCAACATACAAATGCTTGTACCTTTTTACTGGAGCGTCATAAAACCTTGAATTTTTGTAACAATAAAGTACTCGAGCCTCTTGTCAATTTAAGCTATCGCTCAGAGCTATGCTACCCTTGAGTCCTAAATCAAACACTGAAAAAACTTCAAATGGCCATAACTTCTATACCGTACATCCTACACCTATCAAAGTTTGCAACATACAAATGCTTGTAACTTTTTACTGGAGCATCATAAAACCTTGAAATTTTGTAACAATAAAGTACTCGAGCCTCTTGTCAATTTAAGCTATCGCTCAAACCTATGCTACCCTTGAGTCCCACATCAAACACTGATAAAACATCAAGTGGCCCTAACTTCTATACGATACGTCCTACACCTATCAGAGTTTGCAACATACAAATGCTTGTAACATTTTACTGGAGCGCCATAAAACCTTGAAATTTTTGTAACAATAAGGTACTCGAGCCTCTTGTCAATTTAAGCTATCGCTCAAAACTATGCTACCCTTGGGTCCCAAATCAAACACTGATAAAACATCAAATGGCCCTAACTTCTATACGGTACGGCCTACACCTATCAAAGTTTGCAATATACAAATGCTTGTAACTTTTTACTGGAGCGTCATAAAACCTTGAAATTTTGTAACAATAAAGTACTCGAGCCTCTTGTCAATTTAAGCTATCGCTCAAAGCTATGCTACCCTTGAGTCCCAAATCAAACACTGACAAAACTTCAAATGGCCATAACCTCTATACGGTACGTCCTACACCTATCAAAGTTTGCAACATACAAATGCTTGTAAATCTTTACTGGATCATCATAAAACCTTGAAATTTTCTAACAATAAAGTACTCGAGCCTCTGTCAATTTAAGCTATCGCTCAAACCTATGCTAGCCTTGAGGCCCAAATCAAACACTGATAAAACTTCAAATGGTCCTAACTTCTAGACGGTACGTCCTACACCTATCAGAGTTTGCAACATACAAATGCTTGTAACTTTTTACTGGAGCGTCATAAAACTTTGAAATTTTTGTAACAATAAAGTACTCGAGACTCTTGTCAATTTAAGCTATCGCTCATAACTATGCTACCCTTGAGTCCCAAATCAAACACTGATAAAACTTCAAATTTCCCTAACTTCTATACGGTACGTCCTACACCTATCAAAGTTTGCAATATACAAGTGCTTGTAACTTTTTACTGGAGCGTCATAAAGCCTTGAAATTTTGTAACAATAAAGTTCTCGAGCCTCTTGTCAATTTAAGCTATCGCTCAAAGCTATGCTACCCTTGAGTCCCAAATCAAACACTTATAAAACTTCAAATGGCCCTAACTTCTATACGGTACGTCCTACACCTATCAAAGTTTGGAACATACAAATGCTTGTAACTTTTTACTCAAGCTTCATAAAACATTGAAATTTTGTAACAATAAAGTACTCGAGCCTCGTGTCAATTTAAGCTATCGTTGAAAGCTATGCTACCCTTGAGTCCCAAATCAAACACTAATAAAACTTCAAATGGCCCTAACTTCTATACGGTACGTCCTACACCTATCAAAGTTTGCAACATACAAATGCTTGCAACTTTTTACTGGAGCGTCATAAAACCTTGAAATTTTGTAACAATAAAGTACTCGAGCCTCTTGTCAATTTAAGCCATCGCTCAAAGCTATGCTACCCTTGAGTCCCAAATTAAACACTGATAAAACTTCAAATGGCCCTAACTTCTATACGGTACGTCCTACACCTATCAAAGTTTGCAACATACAAATGCTTGTAACTTTTTACTGGAGCGTCATAAAACCTTGAAATTTGTAACAATAAAGGACGCGAGCCTCTTGTCAATTTAAGCTATCGCTCAGAACTTTGCTACCCTTGAGTCCCAAATCAAACGCTGATAAAACTTCAAATGGCAATAACTTCTATACGGTGCGTCCTACACCTATCAAAGTTTGCAATATACAAATGCTTGTAACTTTTTACTGGAGCGTCATAAAACCTTGAAATTTTGTAACAATAAAGTACTCGAGCCCCTTGTCAAATTAAGCTATCGGTCAAAGCTATGATACCCTTGAGTCCCAAATCAAACACTGATAAAACTTGAAATGGCTCTAACTTCTATACGGTACGTCCTACAACTATCATAGTTTGCAACATACAAATGCTTGTAACTTCTTACTGGAGCTACATAAAACCTTGAAATTTGTAACAATAAAGGACGCGAGCCTCTTGTCAATTTAAGCTATCGCTCAGAACTTTGCTACCCTTGAGTCCCAAATCAAACACTGATAAAACTTCAAATGGCCCTAACTTCTATACGGTACGTCCTACACCTATCAAAGTTTGCAACATACAAATGCTTGTAACTTTTTACTGGAGCATCATAAAACCTTGAAATTTTGTAACAATAAAGTTCTCGAGCCTCTTGTCAATTTAAGCTATCGCTCAAATCTATGCTACCCTTGAGTCCCAAATCAAACACTGATAACATTTCAAATGACCCTAACTTTTATACGGTACGTCCTACACCTATCAAATTTTGCAACATACAAATGCTTGTACCTTTTTACTGGGGCGTCATAAAACCTTGACATTTTGTAACAATAAAGTACTCGAGCCTCTTGTCAATTTAAGCTATCGCTCAAAGCTATGCTACCCTTGAGTCCCAAATCAAACACTGACAAAACTTCAAATGGCCCTAACCTCTATACGGTACGTCCTACACCTATCAAAGTTTGCAACATACAAATGCTTGTAACTCTTTACTGGATCATCATAAGACCTTGAAATTTTCTAACAATAAAGTACTCGAGCCTCTGTCAATTTAAGCTATCGCTCAAACCTATGCTACCCTTGAGGCCCAAATCAAACACTGATAAAACTTCAAATGGTCCTAACTTCTAGACGGTACGTCCTACACCTATCAGAGTTTGCAACATACAAATGCTTGTAACTTTTTACTGGAGCGTCATAAAACTTTGAAATTTTTGTAACAATAAAGTACTCGAGACTCTTGTCAATTTAAGCTATCGCTCATAACTATGCTACCCTTGAGTCCCAAATCAAACACTGATAAAACTTCAAATGGCCCTAACTTCTATACGGTACGTCCTACACCTATCAAAGTTTGCAATATACAAATGCTTGTAACTTTTTACTGGAGCGTCATAAAGCCTTGAAATTTTGTAACAATAAAGTTCTCGAGCCTCTTGTCAATTTAAGTTATCGCTCAAAGTTATGCTACCCTTGAGTCCCAAATCAAACACTGAAAAAACTTCAAATGGCCCTAACTTCTATACGGTACGTCCTACACCTATCAAAGTTTGCAACATACAAATGCTTGCAACTTTTTACTGGAGCGTTATAAAACCTTGAAATTTTGTAACAATAAAGTACTCGAGCCTCTTGTCAATTTAAGCCATCGCTCAAAGCTATGCTACCCTTGAGTCCCAAATCAAACACTGATAAAACGTCAAATGGCTTTGACTTCTATACGGTACGTCCTACACCTATCAAAGTTTGCAACATACAAATGCCTGTAACTTTTTACTGGAGCGTCACAAAACTTTGAAATTTTGTAACTATAAAGTACTCGAGCCTCTTGTCAATTTAAGCCATCGCTCAAAGCTATGCTACCCTTGAGTCCCAAATCAAACACTGATAAAATTTCAAATGGCCCTAACTTCTATACGGTACGTCCTACACCTATCAAAGTTTGTAACAGACAAATGCTTGTAACTTTTTACTGGAGCATCATAAAACCTTGAAATTTGTAACAATAAAGGACCCGAGCCTCTTGTCAATTTAAGCTATCGCTCAGAACTTTGCTACCCTTGAGTCCCAAATCAAACGCTGATAAAACTTCAAATGGCCCTAACTTCTATACGGTACGTCCTACACCTATCAAAGTTTGCAACATACAAATGCTTGCAACTTTTTACTGGAGCATCATAAAACCTTGAAATTTTGTAACAAAAAAGTACTCGAGCCTCTTGTCAATTTAAGGTATCGCTCAAAGCTATGCTACCCTTGAGTCCCAAATCAAACACTGAAAAAACTTCAAATGGCCATAACTTCTATACCGTACATCCTACACCTATCAAAGTTTGCAACATACAAATGCTTGTAACTTTTTACTGGAGCATCATAAAACCTTGAAATTTTGTAACAATAAAGTACTCGAGCCTCTTGTCAATTTAAGCTATCGCTCAAACCTATGCTAACCTTGAGTCCCAAATCAAACACTGATAAAACATCAAGTGGCCCTAACTTCTATACGATACGTCCTACACCTATCAGAGTTTGCAACATACAAATGCTTGTAACATTTTACTGGAGCGTCATAAAACCTTGAAATTTTTGTAACAATAAGGTACTCGAGCCTCTTGTCAATTTAAGCTATCGCTCAAAACTATGCTACCCTTGGGTCCCAAATCCAACACTTACAAAATTTTCAAATGGCCCTAACTTCTATACGGTACGGCCTACACCTATCAAAGTTTGCAATATACAAATGCTTGTAACTTTTTACTGGAGCGTCATAAAACCTTGAAATTTTGTAACAATAAAGTACTCGAGCCTCTTGTCAATTTAAGCTATCGCTCAAAGCTATGCTACCCTTGAGTCCCAAATCAAACACTGACAAAACTTCAAATGGCCCTAACCTCTATACGGTACGTCCTACACCTATCAAAATTTGCAACATACAAATGCTTGTAACTCTTTACTGGATCATCATAAAACCTTGAAATTTTCTAACAATAAAGTACTCGAGCCTCTGTCAATTTAAGCTATCGCTCAAACCTATGCTACCTTTGAGGCCCAAATCAAACACTGATAAAACTTCAAATGGTCCTAACTTCTAGACGGTACGTCCTACACCTATCAGAGTTTGCAACATACAAATGCTTGTAACTTTTTACTGGAGCGTCATAAAACTTTGAAATTTTTGTAACAATAAAGTACTCGAGACTCTTGTCAATTTAAGCTATCGCTCATAACTATGCTACCCTTGAGTCCCAAATCAAACACTGATAAAACTTCAAATGGCCCTAACTTCTATACGGTACGTCCTACACCTATCAAAGTTTGCAATATACAAATGCTTGTAACTTTTTACTGGAGCGTCATAAAGCCTTGAAATTTTGTAACAATAAAGTTCTCGAGCCTCTTGTCAATTTAAGTTATCGCTCAAAGCTATGCTACCCTTGAGTCCCAAATCAAACACTGATAAAACTTCAAATGGCCCTAACTTCTATACGGTACGTCCTACACCTATCAAAGGTTGCAACATACAATTGCTTACAACTTTTTACTGGAGCGTCATAAAACCTTGAAATTTTGTAACAATAAAGTACTCGAGCCTCTTGTCAATTTAAGCCATCGCTCAAAGCTATGCTACCCTTGAGTCCCAAATCAAACACTGATAAAACGTCAAATGGCTTTGACTTCTATACGGTACGTCCTACAACTATCAAAGTTTGCAACATACAAATGCCTGTAACTTTTTACTGGAGCGTCACAAAACTTTGAAATTTTGTAACAATAAAGTACTCGAGCCTCTTGTCAATTTAAGCCATCGCTCAAAGCTATGCTACCCTTGAGTCCCAAATCAAACACTGATAAAATTTCAAATGGCCCTAACTTCTATACGGTACGTCCTACACCTATCAAAGTTTGCAACAGATAAATGCTTGTAACTTTTTACTGGAGCGTCATAAAACCTTGAAATTTGTAACAATAAAGGACCCGAGCCTCTTGTCAATTTAAGCTATCGCTCAGAACTTTGCTACCCTTGAGTCCCAAATCAAACGCTGATAAAACTTCAAATGGCAATAACTTCTATACGGTGCGTCCTACACCTATAAAAGTTTGCAATATACAAATGCTTGTAACTTTTTACTGGAGCGTCATAAAACCTTGAAATTTTGTAACAATAAAGTACTCGAGCCTCTTGTCAATTTAAGCTATCGCTCAAAGCTATGCTACCCTTGAGTCCCAAATCAAACACTGATAAAACTTCAAATGGCCCTAACTTCTATACGGTACGTCCTACACCTATCAAAGTTTGCAACATACAAATGCTTGTAACTTTTTACTGGAGCGTCATAAAACCTTGAAATTTGTAACAATAAAGGACGCGAGCCTCTTGTCAATTTAAGCTATCGCTCAGAACTTTGCTACCCTTGAGTCCCAAATCAAACGCTGATAAAACTTCAAATGGCAATAACTTCTATACGGTGCGTCCTACACCTATCAAAGTTTGCAACAGACAAATGCTTGTAACTTTTTACTGGAGCGTCATAAAACCTTGAAATTTGTAACAATAAAGGACCCGAGCCTCTTGTCAATTTAAGCTATCGCTCAGAACTTTGCTACCCTTGAGTCCCAAATCAAACGCTGATAAAACTTCAAATGGCAATAACTTCTATACGGTGCATCCTACACCTATAAAAGTTTGCAATATACAAATGCTTATAACTTTTTACTGGAGCGTCATAAAACCTTAAAATTTTGTAACAATAAAGTACTCGAGCCTCTTGTCAAATTAAGCGATCGCTCAAAGCTATGATACCCTTGAGTCCCAAATCAAACACTGATAAAACTTGAAATGGCTCTAACTTCTATACGGTACGTCCTACAACTATCATAGTTTGCAACATACAAATGCTTGTAACTTCTTACTGGAGCTACATAAAACCTTGAAATTTTGTAATAATAAAGTACTCGAGCCTCTTGTCAATTTAAGCTATCGCTGAAAGCTATGCTACCCTTGAGTTCCAAATCAAACACTGATAAAAGTTCAAATGGCCTTAACTTCTATACGGTACGTCCTACATCTATCAAAGTTTGCAACATACAAATGCTTGTAACTTTTTACTGGAGCGTCATAAAACCTTGAAATTTTGTAACAACAAAGTACTCGAGGCTCTTGTCAATTTAAGCTATCGCTCAAAGCTATGCTACCCTTGAGTCCCAAATCAAACACTGATAAAACGTCAAATGGCTTTGACTTCTATACGGTACGTCCTACACCTATCAAAGTTTGCAACATACAAATGCCTGTAACTTTTTACTGGAGCGTCACAAAACTTTGAAATTTTGTAACAATAAAGTACTCGAGCCTCTTGTCAATTTAATCTATCGCTCAAAGCTATGCTACCCTTGAGTCCCAAATCAAACACTGATAAAACTCCAAATGTCCCTAAATTCTATACGGTACATCCAACACCTATCAGAGTTTGCAACATACAAATGCTTGTAACTTTTTACTGGAGCGTCATAAAACCTTGAAATTTTGTAACAAGAAAATACTCGAGCCTCTTGTCAACTTAAGCTTTCGCTCAAAGCTATGCTACCCTTGATTCCCAAATCAAACACTGATCAAATTTCGAATGGCCCTAACTTCTATACGGTACGTCCTACACCAATCAAAGTTTGCAACATACAAATGCTTGTAACTTTTTACTGGAGCGTCATAAAACCTTGAAATTTTGTAACAATAAAGTACTCGAGCCTCTTGTCAATTTAAGCTATCGCTCAAAGCTATGCTACCCTTGAGTCCCAAATTAAACACTGATAAAACTTCAAATGGCCCTAACTTCTATACGGTACGTCCTACACCTATCAAAGTTTGCAACATACAAATGCTTGTATCTTTTTACTGGAGCGTCATAAAACCTTGAAATTTTGTAACAATAAAGTATACGAGCCCCTTGTCAATTTAAGCTATTGCTCAAAGCTATGCTACCCTTGAGTCCCAAATCAAACACTGATAAAACTTTAAATGGCCCTAACTTCTATACGGTACGTCCTACACCTATCAAAGTTTGCAACATACAAATGCTTGTAACTTCTTACTGGAGCATCATAAAACCTTGAAATTTTGTAACAATAAAGTACTCGAGCCTCTTGTCAATTTAAGCTATCGCTCAAAGCTATGCTATCCTTGAGTCCCAAATCAAACACTGATAAAACTTCAAGTGGCCCTAACTTCTATACGGTACGTCCTACACCTATCAAAGTTTGCAACATACAAATGCTTGTAACTTTTTACTGGAGCGTCATAAAACCTTGAAGTTTTGTAACAATAAAGTATTCGAGCCCCTTGTCAATTTAAGCTATCGCTCAAAGCTATGCTACCCTTGAGTCCCAAATCAAACACTGATAAAACTTCAAATGTCCCTAACTTCTATACGGTACGTCCTACACCAATCAAAGTTTGCAACATACAAATGCTTTAACTTTTTACTGGAGCGTCATAAAACCTTGAAATTTTGTAACAATAAAGTACTCGAGCCTCTTGTCAATTTAAGCTATCGCTCAAAGCTATGCTACCCTTGAGTCCCAAATCAAACACTGATAAAACTTCAAATGGCCCTAACTTCTATACGGTACGTCCTACACCTATCAAAGTTATCAACATACAAATGCTTGTAACTTTTTAGTGGAGCTTCATAAAACCTTGAAATTTTGTAACAATAAAGTACTCGAGCCTCTTGTCAATTTAAGCTATCGCTGAAAGCTATGCTACCCTTGAGTCCCAAATCAAACACTAATAAAACTTCAAATGGTCCTAACTTCTATACGGTACGTCCTACACCTATCAAAGTTTGCAACATACAAATGCTTGTAACTTTTTACTGGAGCGTCATAAAACCTTGAAATTTGTAACAATAAAGGACCCGAGCCTCTTGTCAATTTAAGCTATCGCTCAGAACTTTGCTACCCTTGAGTCCCAAATCAAACGCTGATAAAACTTCAAATGGCAATAACTTCTATACGGTGCGTCCTACACCTATAAAAGTTTGCAATATACAAATGCTTGTAACTTTTAACTGGAGCGTCTTAAAACCTTGAAATTTTGTAACAATAAAGTACTCGAGCCTCTTGTCAAATTAAGCTATCGCTCAAAGCTATGATACCCTTGAGTCCCAAATCAAACACTGATAAAACTTGAAATGGCTCTAACTTCTATACGATACGTCCTACAACTATCATAGTTTGCAACATACAAATGCTTGTAACTTCTTACTGGAGCTACATAAAACCTTGAAATTTTGTAATAATAAAGTACTCGAGCCTCTTGTCAATTTAAGCTATCGCTCAAAGCTATGCTACCCTTGAGTCCCAAATCAAACACTGATAAAACGTCAAATGGCTTTGACTTCTATACGGTACGTCCTACACCTATCAAAGTTTGCAACATACAAATGCCTGTAACTTTTTACTGGAGCGTCACAAAACTTTGAAATTTTGTAACAATAAAGTACTCGAGCCTCTTGTCAATTTAATCTATCGCTCAAAGCTATGCTACCCTTGAGTCCCAAATCAAACACTGATAAAACTCCAAATGTCCCTAACTTCTATACGGTACATCCAACACCTATCAGGGTTTGCAACATACAAATGCTTGTAACTTTTTACTGGAGCGTCATAAAACCTTGAAATTTTGTAACAATAAAATACTCGAGCCTCTTGTCAATTTAAGCTTTCGCTCAAAGCTATGCTACCCTTGATTCCCAAATCAAACACTGATCAAATTTCGAATGGCCCTAACTTCTATACGGTACGTCCTACACCAATCAAAGTTTGCAACATACAAATGCTTGTAACTTTTTACTGGAGCGTCATAAAACCTTGAAATCTTGTAACAATAAAGTACTCGAGCCTCTTGTCAATTTAAGCTATCGCTCAAAGCTATGCTACCCTTGAGTCCCAAATCAAACACTGATAAAACTTCAAATGGCCCTAACTTCTATACGGTACGTCCTACACCTATCAAAGTTTGCAACATACAAATGCTTGTATCTTTTTACTGGAGCGTCATAAAACCTTGAAATTTTGTAACAATAAAGTATACGAGCCCCTTGTCAATTTAAGCTATTGCTCAAAGCTATGCTACCCTTGAGTCCCAAATCAAACACTGATAAAACTTTAAATGGCCCTAACTTCTATACGCTACGTCCTACACCTATCAAAGTTTGCAACATACAAATGCTTGTAACTTCTTACTGGGGCATCATAAAACCTTGAAATTTTGTAACAATAAAGTACTCGAGCCTCTTGTCAATTTAAGCTATCGCTCAAAGCTATGCTATCCTTGATTCCCAAATCAAACACTGATAAAACTTCAAGTGGCCCTAACTTCTATACGGTACGTCCTACACCTATCAAAGTTTGCAACATACAAATGCTTGTAACTTTTTACTGGAGCGTCATAAAACCTTGAAATTTTGTAACAATAAAGTATTCGAGCCCCTTGTCAATTTAAGCTATCGCTCAAAGCTATGCTACCCTTGAGTCCCAAATCAAACACTGATAAAACTTCAAATGTCCCTAACTTCTATACGGTACGTCCTACACCAATCAAAGTTTGCAACATACAAATGCTTTAACTTTTTACTGGAGCGTCATAAAACCTTGAAATTTTGTAACAATAAAGTACTCGAGCCTCTTGTCAATTTAAGCTATCGCTCAAAGCTATGCTACCCTTGAGTCCCAAATCAAACACTGATAAAACTTCAAATGGCCCTAACTTCTATACGGTACGTCCTACACCTATCAAAGTTTGCAACATACAAATGCTTGTATCTTTTTACTGGAGCGTCATAAAAGGTTGAAATTTTGTAACAAAAAAGTATTCGAGCCCCTTGTCAATTTAAGCTATTGCTCAAAGCTATGCTACCCTTGAGTCCCAAATCAAACACTGATAAAACTTCAAATGGCCCTAACTTCTATACGGTACGTCCTACACCTATCAAAGTTTGCAACATACAAATGCTTGTAACTTTTTACTGGAGCATCATAAAACCTTGAAATTTTGTAACAATAAAGTACTCAAGCCTCTTGTCAATTTAAGCTATCGCTCAAAGCTATTTTACCCTTGAGTCCCAAATCAAACACTGATAAAACTTCAAGTGGCCCTAACTTCTATACGGTACATCCTACACCTATCAAAGTTTTCAACATACAAATGCTTGTAACTTTTTAGTGGAGCTTCATAAAACCTTGAAATTTTGTAACAATAAAGTACTCGAGCCTCTTGTCAATTTAAGCTATCGCTGAAAGCTATTCTACCCTTGAGTCCCAAATCAAACACTAATAAAACTTCAAATGGTCCTAACTTCTATGTGGTACGTCCTACACCTATCAAAGTTTGCAACATACAAATGCTTGTAACTTTTTTCTGGAGCGTCATAAAACCTTGAAATTTGTAACAATAAAGGACCCGAGCCTCTTGTCAATTTAAGCTATCGCTCAGAACTTTGCTACCCTTGAGTCCCAAATCAAACGGTGATAAAACTTCAAATGGCAATAACTTCTATACGGTGTGTCCTACACCTATAAAAGTTTGCAATATACAAATGCTTGTAACTTTTTCTGGAGCGTCATAAAACCTTGAAATTTTGTAACAATAAAGTACTCGAGCCTCTTGTCAAATTAAGCTATCGCTCAAAGCTATGATACCCCTGAGTCCCAAATCAAACACTGATAAAACTTGAAATGGCTCTAACTTCTATACGATACGTCCTACAACTATCATAGTTTGCAACATACAAATGCTTGTAACTTCTTACTGGAGCTACATAAAACCTTGAAATTTTGTAATAATAAAGTACTCGAGCCTCTTGTCAATTTAAGCTATCGCTGAAAGCTATGCTACCCTTGAGTTCCAAATCAAACACTGATAAAACTTCAAATGGCCTTAACTTCTATACGGTACGTCCTACATCTATCAAAGTTTGCAACATACAAATGCTTGTAACTTTTTACTGGAGCGTCATAAAACCTTGAAATTTTGTAACAACAAAGTACTCGAGGCTCTTGTCAATTTAAGCAACGCTCAAAGCTATGCTACCCTTGAGTCCCAAATCAAACACTGATAAAACGTCAAATGGCTTTGACTTCTCTACGGTACGTCCTACACCTATCAAAGTTTGCAACATACAAATGCCTGTAACTTTTTACTGGAGCGTCACAAAACTTTGAAATTTTGTTACAATAAAGTACTCGAGCCTCTTGTCAATTTAATCTATCGCTCAAAGCTATGCTACCCTTGAGTCCCAAGTCAAACACTGATAAAACTTGAAGTGGCCCTAACTTCTATACGGTACGTCCTACACCTATCAAAGTTTGCAACATACAAATGCTTGTAACTTTTTACTGGAGCGTCATAAAACCTTGAAGTTTTGTAACAATAAAGTATTCGAGCCCCTTGTCAATTTAAGCTATCGCTCAAAGCTATGCTACCCTTGAGTCCCAAATCAAACACTGATAAAACTTTAAATGGCCCTAACTTCTATACGGTACGTCCTACACCTATCAAAGTTTGCAACATACAAATGCTTGTAACTTTTTACTGGAGCGTCATAAAACCTTGAAGTTTTGTAACAATAAAGTATTCGAGCCCCTTGTCAATTTAAGCTATCGCTCAAAGCTATGCTACCCTTGAGTCCCAAATCAAACACTGATAAAAATTTAAATGGCCCTAACTTCTATACGGTACGACCTACACCTATCAAAGTTTGCACCATACAAATGCTTGTAACTTCTTACTGGAGCATCATAAAACCTTGAAATTTTGTAACAATAAAGTACTCGAGCCTCTTGTCAATTTAAGCTATCGCTCAAAGCTATGCTACCCTTGAGTCCCAAATGAAACACTGATAAAACTTCAAGTGGCCCTAACTTCTATACGGTACGTCCTACACCTATCAAAGTTTGCAACATACAAATGCTTGTAACTTTTTACTGGAGCGTCATAAAACCTTGAAGTTTTGTAACAATAAAGTATTCGAGCCCCTTGTCAATTTAAGCTATCGCTCAAAGCTATGCTACCCTTGAGTCCCAAATCAAACACTGATAAAACTTCAAATGTCCCTAACTTCTATAC
Organism: Clusia tigrina; assembly: GCA_920105625.2. Lineage (NCBI taxonomy): Eukaryota > Metazoa > Arthropoda > Insecta > Diptera > Clusiidae > Clusia > Clusia tigrina. The sequence continues at coordinate 326,044 of CAKKTE020000594.1, forward strand.
GGTACGTCCTACACCAATCAAAGTTTGCAACATACAAATGCTTTAACTTCTTACTGGAGCGTCATAAAACCTTGAAATTTTGTAACAATAAAGTACTCGAGCCTCTTGTCAATTTAAGCTATCGCTCAAAGCTATGCTACCCTTGAGTCCCAAATCAAACACTGATAAAACTTCAAATGGCCCTAACTTCTATACGGTACGTCCTACACCTATCAAAGTTTGCAACATACAAATGCTTGTATCTTTTTACTGGAGCGTCATAAAAGCTTGAAATTTTGTAACAAAAAAGTATTCGAGCCCCTTGTAAATTTAAGCTATTGCTCAAAGCTATGCTACCCTTGAGTCCCAAATCAAACACTGATAAAACTTCAAATGGCCCTAACTTCTATACGGTACGTCCTACACCTATCAAAGTTTGCAACATACAAATGCTTGTAACTTTTTACTGGAGCATCATAAAACCTTGAAATTTTGTAACAATAAAGTACTCAAGCCTCTTGTCAATTTAAGCTATCGCTCAAAGCTATTTTACCCTTGAGTCCCAAATAAAACACTGATAAAACTTCAAGTGGCCCTAACTTCTATACGGTACGTCCTACACCTATCAAAGTTTTCAACATACAAATGCTTGTAACTTTTTAGTGGAGCTTCATAAAACCTTGAAATTTTGTAACAATAAAGTACTCGAGCCTCTTGTCAATTTAAGCTATCGCTGAAAGCTATGCTACCCTTGAGTCCCAAATCAAACACTAATAAAACTTCAAATGGTCCTAACTTCTATACGGTACGTCCTACACCTATCAAAGTTTGCAACATACAAATGCTTGTAACTTTTACTGGAGCGTCATAAAACCTTGAAATTTTGTAACAATAAAGTACTCGAGCCGCTTGTCAATTTAAGCCATCGCCCAAGCTATGCTACCCTTGAGTCCAAAATCAAACACTGATAAAACTTCGAATGGCCCTAACTTCTATATGGTACGTCCTACACCTATCAAAGTTTGCAACATACAAATGCTTGTAACTTTTTACTGGAGCGTCATAAAACCTTGAAATTTTGTAACAATAAAGTAGCCTCTTGTCAATTTAAGCTATCGCTCAAAGCTATGCTACCCTTGAGTCCCAAATCAAACTCTGATAAAACTTCAAATGGCCCTAACTTCTATACGGTACGTCCTACACCTATCAAAGTTTGGAACATACAAATGCTTGTAACTTTTTACTGGAGCTTCATAAAACCTTGAAATTTTGTAACAATAAAGTACTCGAACCTCGTGTCAATTTAAGCAATCGCTGAAAGCTATGCTACCCTTGAGTCCCAAATCAAACACTAATAAAACTTCAAATGGCCCTAACTTCTATACGGTACGTCCTACACCTATCAAAGTTTGCAACATACAAATGCTTGCAAGTTTTTACTGGAGCGTCATAAAACCTTGAAATTTTGTAGCAATAAAGTACTCGAGCCTCTTGTCAATTTAAGCCATCGCTCAAAGCTATGCTACCCTTGAGTCCCAAATCAAACACTGATAAAACTTTAAATGGCCCTAACTTCTATACGGTACGTCCTACACCTATCAAAGTTTGCAACATACAAATGCTTGTAACTTTTTACTGGAGCGTCATAAAACCTTGAAATTTTGTAACAATAAAGTACTCGAGCCTCTTGTCAAATTAAGCTATCGCTCAAAGCTATGATACCCTTGAGTCCCAAATCAAACACTGATAAAACTTGAAATGGCTCTAACTTCTATACGGTACGTCCTACAACTAGCATAGTTTGCAACATACAAATGCTTGTAACTTCTTATTGGAGCTACATAAAACCTTGAAAATTTTGTAATAATAAAGTACTCGAGGCTCTTGTCAATTTAAGCTATCGCTCAAAGCTATGCTACCCTTGAGTCCCAAATCAAACACTGATAAAACTTCAAATGGCTTTGACTTCTATACGGTACGTCCTACACCTATCAAAGTTTGCAACATACAAATGCCTGTAACTTTTTACTGGAGCGTCACAAAACTTTGAAATTTTGTAACAATAAAGTACTCGAGCCTCTTGTCAATTTAATCTATCGCTCAAAGCTATGCTACCCTTGAGTCCCAAATCAAACACTGATAAAACTTCAAATGTCCCTAACTTCTATACGGTACATCCAACACCTATCAGAGTTTGCAACATACAAATGCTTGTACCTTTTTTCTGGAGCGTCATAAAACCTTGAAATTTTGTAACAATAAAATACTCGAGCCTCTTGTCAATTTAAGCTTTCGCTCAAAGCTATGCTACCCTTGATTCCCAAATCAAACACTGATCAAATTTCGAATGGCCCTAACTTCTATCCGGTACGTTCTACACCAATCAAAGATTGCAGCATACAAATGCTTGTAACTTTTTACTGGAGCGTCATAAAACCTTGAAATTTTGTAACAATAAAGTACTCGAGCCTCTTGTCAATTTAAGCTATCGCTCAAAGCTATGCTACCCTTGAGTCCCAAATCAAACACTGATAAAACTTCAAATGGCCCTAACTTCTATACGGTACGTCCTACACCTATCAAAGTTTGCAACATACAAATGCTTGTATCTTTTTACTGGAGCGTCTTAAAACCTTGGAATTTTGTAACAATAAAGTATACGAGCCCCTTGTCAATTTAAGCTATTGCTCAAAGCTATGCTACCCTTGAGTCCCAAATCAAACACTGATAAAACTTTAAATGGCCCTAACTTATATACGATACGTCCTACACCTATCAAAGTTTGCAACATACAAATGCTTGTAACTTTTTACTGGAGCGTCATAAAACCTTGAAGTTTTGTAACAATAAAGTATTCGAGCCCCTTGTCAATTTAAGCTATCGCTCAAAGCTATGCTACCCTTGAGTCCCAAATCAAATACTGATAAAACTTCAAATGGCCCTAACTTCTATACGGTACGTCCTACACCCATCAAAGTTTGCAACATACAAATGCTTGTATCTTTTTACTGGAGCGTCATAAAAGCTTGAAACTTTGTAACAATAAAGTATTCGAGCCCCTTGTCAATTTAAGCTATTGCTCAAAGCTATGCTACCCTTGAGTCCCAAATCAAACACTGATAAAACTTCAAGTGGCCCTAACTTCTATACGGTACGTCCTACACCTATCAAAGTTTTCAACATACAAATGCTTGTAACTTTTTAGTGGAGCTTCATAAAACCTTGAAATTTTGTAACAATAAAGTACTTAAGCCTCTTGTCAATTTAAGCTATCGCTCAAAGCTATGCTACCCTTGAGTCCCAAATCAAACACTAATAAAACTTCAAATGGTCCTAACTTCTATACGGTACGTCCTACACCTATCAAAGTTTACAACATACAAATACTTGTAACTTTTTCTGGAGCGTCATAAAACCTTGAAATTTTGTAACAATAAAGTACTCGAGCCGCTTGTCAATTTAAGCCATCGCCCAAGCTATGCTACCCTTGAGTCCCAAATCAAACACTGATAAATCTTCAAATATCCCTAACTTCTATATGGTATGTCCTACACCTATCAAAGTTTGCAACATACAAATGCTTGTAACTTTTTACTGGAACGTCATAAAACCTTGAAATTTTGTAACAATAAAGTAGCCTCTTGTCAATTTAAGCTATCGCTCAAAGCTATGCTACCCTTGAGTCCCAAATCAAATACTGATAAATTTTCGAATGGCCCTAACTTCTATATGGTACGTCCTACACCTATCAAAGTTTACAACATACAAATGCTTGTAACTTTTTACTGGAGCGTCATAAAACCTTGAAATTTTGTAACAATAAAGTACTCGATCCTCTTGTCAATTTAAGCTATCGCTCAAAACTATGCTATCCTTGAGTCCCAAATCAAACACTGATAAAACTTCAAATGGCTTTAACTTCTATACGGTACGTCCTACACCTATCAAAGTTTGCAACATACAAATGCCTGTAACTTTTTACTGGAGCGTCATAAAACTTTGAAATTTTGTAACAATAAAGTACTCGAGCCTCTCGTCAATTTAAGCTATCGCTCAAAGCTATGCTACCCTTGAGTCCCAAATCAAACACTAATAAAACTTCAAATGGCCCTAACTTCTATACGGTACGTCCTACACCTATCAAAGTTTGCAACATACAAATGCTTGTAACTTTTTACTGGAGCGTCATAAAACCATGAAATTTTGTAACAATAAAGTACTCGAGCCTCTTGTCAATTTAAGCCATCGCTCAAAGCTATGCTACCCTTGAGTCCCAAATCAAACACTAATAAAACTTCAAATGGCCCTAACTTCTATAGGGTACGTCCTACACCTATCAAAGTTTGCAATATACAAATGCTTGTAACTTTTTACTGGAGCGTCATAAAACCTTGAAATTTTGTAACAATAAAGTACTCGAGCCTCTTGTCAATTTAAGCTATCGCTGAAAGCTATGCTATCCTTGAGTCCCAAATCAAACACTAATAAAACTTCAAATGGCCCTAACTTCTATACGGTACGTCCTACACCTATCAAAGTTTGCAACATACAAATGCTTGTAACTTTTTACTGGAGCGTCATAAAACCATGAAATTTTGTAACAATAAAGTACTCGAGCCTCTTGTCAATTTAAGCCATCGCTGAAAGCTATGTTACCCTTGAGTCCCAAATCAAACACTGATAAAACTTCAAATGGCCCTAATTTTAATACGGTACGTCCTACACCTATCAAAGTTTATAACATACAAATGCTTGTAACTTTTTACTGGAGCGTCATAAAACCTTGAAATTTTGTAACAATAAATTACTCGAGCCTCTTGTCAATTTAAGCCATCGCTCAAAACTATGCTACCCTTGAGTCAAAAATCAACCACTGATAAAACTTCAAATCGCCCTAACTTCTATACGGTACGTCCTACACCTATCAAAGGTTGCAATATACAAATGCCTGTAACTTTTTACTGGAGCGTCATAAAACCTTGAAATTTTGTAACAATAAAGTACTCGAGCCTCTTGTCAATTTAAGCTATCGCTCAAAGCTATGCTACCCTTGAGTCCCAAATCAAACACTTATAAAACTTCAAGTGGCCCTAACTTCTATACGGTACGTCCTACACCTATCAAAGTTTTCAACATACAAATGCTTGTAACTTTTTACTGGAGCATCATAAAACCTTGAAATTTTGTAACAATAAAGAACTCGAGCCTCTTGTCAATTTAAGCTATCGCTCAAAACTATGATACCCTTGGGTCCCAAATCAAACACTGAAAAAACTTCAAATTTCCATAACTTCTATACGGTACGTCCTACACCTATCAAAGTTTGCAACTTACAAATACTTGTAACTTTTTACTGGAGCATCATAAAACCTTGAAATTTTGTAACAATAAAGAACTCGAGCCTCTTGTCAATTTAAGCTATCGCTCAAACCTATGCTACCCTTGAGTCCCAAATCAAACACTGATAAAACTTCAAATGGCCCTAACTTCTATACGGTACGTCCTACATCTGTCAGAGTTTGCAACATACAAATGCTTGTAACATTTTGCTGCAGCGTCATAAAATCTTGAAATTTTTGTAACAATAAAGTATTCGAGCCTCTTGTCAATTTAAGCCATCGCTCAAAACTATGCTACCCTTGAGACCCAAACCAAACACTGATAAAACTTCGAATGGCCCTAACTTCTATACGGTACGTCCTACACCTATCAAAGTTTGCAACATACAAAAGCTTGTAACTTTTTACTGGAGCGTCATAAAACCTTGAAATTTTGTAACAATAAAGTACTCGAGCCTCTTGTCAATTTAAGCCATCGCTCAAAACTATGCTACCCTTGAGTCCCAAATAAACCACTGATAAAACTTCAAATGGCCCTAACTTCTATACGGTACGTCCTACACCTATCAATGTTTGCAACTTACAAATGCTTGTAACTTTCTACTGGATCGTCATAAAACCTTGAAATTGTGTAACAATAAAGTTCTCGAGCCTCTTGTCAATTTAAGCTATCGCTCAGAGCTATGCTACCCTTGAGTCCCAAATCAAACACTGAAAAAACTTCAAATGGCCATAACTTCTATACGGTACGTCCTACATGTCTCAAAGTTTGCAACATACAAATGCTTGTAACTTTTTACTGGAGCTTCATAAAACCTTGAAATTTTGTAACAATAAAGTACTCGAGCCTCTTGTCAATTTAAGCCATCGCTCAAAACTATGCTACCCTTGAGTCCCAAATCAACCACTGATAAAACTTCAAATAGCCCTAACTTCTATACGGTACGTCCTACACCTATCAAAGTTTGCAACATACAAATGCTTGTAACATTTTACTGCAGCGTCATAAAACCTTCAAATTTTTCTAACAATAAAGTACTCGAGCCTCTTGTCAATTTAAGTTATCGCTCAAAACTATGCTACCCTTGGGTCCCAAATCAAACACTGAGAAAACTTCAAATGGCCCTAACTTCTATACGGTACGTCCTACACCTATCAAAGTTTGCAATATACAAATGCTTGTAACTTTTTACTGGAACGTCATAAAACCTTGAAATTTTGAACAATAAAGTACTCGAGCCTCTTGTCAATTTAAGCTATCGCTCAAATCTATGCTACCCTTGACTCCCAAATTAAACACTGATAAAACTTCAAGTGGCCCTAACTTCTATACGGTACGTCCTACACCTATCAAAGTTTGCAACATACAAATGCTTGTAACTCTTTACTGGAGCATCATAAAACCTTGAAATTTTCTAACAATAAAGTACTCGAGACTCTTGTCTATTTAAGCTATCGCTCAAAACTATGCTACCCTTGAGTCCCAAATCAAACACTGATAAAACTTCAAATGGCCCTAACTTCTATACGGTACGTCCTACACCTATCAAAGTTTGCAACATACAAATGCTTGTAACTTTTTACTGGAGCGTCATAAAACCTTGAAATTTGTAACAATAAAGGACTCGAGCCTCTTGTCAATTTAAGCTATCGCTCAGACATTTGCTACCCTTGAGTCCCAAATCAAACGCTGGTAAAACTTCAAATGGCAATAACTTCTATACGGTGCGTCCTACACCTATCAAAGTTTGCAATATACAAATGCTTGTAACTTATTACTGGAGCGTCATAAAACCTTGAAATTTTGTAACAATAAAGTACTCGAGCCTCTTGTCAAATTAAGCTATCGCTCAAAGCTATGATACCCTTGAGTCCCAAATCAAACACTGATAAAACTTGAAATGGCTCTAACTTCTATACGGTACGTCCTACAACTATCATAGTTTGCAACATACAAATGCTTGTAACTTCTTACTGGAGCTTCATAAAACCTTGAAATTTTGTAACAATAAAGTACTCGAGCCTCTTGTCAATTTAAGCTATCGCTGAAAGCTATGCTACCCTTGAGTTCCAAATCAAACACTGATACAACTTCAAATAGCCTTAACTTCTATACGGTACGTCCTACATCTATCAAAGTTTGCAACATACAAATGCTTGTAACTTTTTACTGGAGCCTCATAAAACCTTGAAATTTTGTAACAACAAAGTACTCGAGGCTCTTGTCAATTTAAGCTATCGCTCAAAGCTATGCTACCCTTGAGTCCCAAATCAAACACTGATAAAACTTCAAATGGCTTTGACTTCTATACGGTACGTCCTACACCTATCAAAGTTTGCAACATACAAATGCCTGTAACTTTTTACTGGAGCGTCACAAAACTTTGAAATTTTGTAACAATAAAGTACTCGAGCCTCTTGTCAATTTAAGCTATCGCTCAAAGCTATGCTACCCTTGAGTCCCAAATCAAACACTGATAAAACTTCAAATGTCCCTAACTTCTATACGGTACGTCCTACACCTATCAAAGTTTGCAACAGACAAATGCTTGTATCTTTTTGCTGGAGCGTCATAAATCCTTGAAATTTTGTAACAATAAAGTATTCAGACCCTTGTCAATTAAAGCTATTGCTCAAAGCTATGCTACCCTTGAGTCCCAAATCAAACACTGATAAAACTTCAAATGGCTTTGACTTCTATACGGTACGTCCTACACCTATCAAAGTTTGCAACATACAAATGCCTGTAACTTTTTACTGGGGCGTCATAAAACTTTGAAATTTTTGTAACAATAAAGTACTCGAGACTCTTGTCTATTTAAGCTATCGCTCAAAACTATGTTACCCTTGAGTCCCAAATCAAACACTGATAAAACTTCAAATGGCCCTAACTTCTATACGGTACGTCCTACACCTATCAAAGTTTGCAACATACAAATGCTTGTAACTTTTTACTGGAGCGTCATAAAACCTTGAAATTTGTAACAATAAAGGACTCGAGCCTCTTGTCAATTTAAGCTATCGCTCAGACATTTGCTACCCTTGAGTCCCAAATCAAACGCTGGTAAAACTTCAAATGGCAATAACTTCTATACGGTGCGTCCTACACCTATCAAAGTTTGCAATATACAAATGCTTGTAACTTATTACTGGAGCGTCATAAAACCTTGAAATTTTGTAACAATAAAGTACTCGAGCCTCTTGTCAAATTAAGCTATCGCTCAAAGCTATGCTACCCTTGAGTTCCAAATCAAACACTGATACAACTTCAAATAGCCTTAACTTCTATACGGTACGTCCTACATCTATCAAAGTTTGCAACATACAAATGCTTGTAACTTTTTACTGGAGCCTCATAAAACCTTGAAATTTTGTAACAACAAAGTACTCGAGGCTCTTGTCAATTTAAGCTATCGCTCAAAGCTATGCTACCCTTGAGTCCCAAATCAAACACTGATAAAACTTCAAATGGCTTTGACTTCTATACGGTACGTCCTACACATATCAAAGTTTGCAACATACAAATGCCTGTAACTTTTTACTGGAGCGTCACAAAACTTTGAAATTTTGTAACAATAAAGTACTCGAGCCTCTTGTCAATTTAAGCTATCGCTCAAAGCTATGCTACCCTTGAGTCCCAAATCAAACACTGATAAAACTTCAAATGTCCCTAACTTCTATACGGTACGTCCTACACCTATCAAAGTTTGCAACAGACAAATGCTTGTATCTTTTTGCTGGAGCATCATAAATCCTTGAAATTTTGTAACAATAAAGTATTCAGACCCTTGTCAATTAAAGCTATTGCTCAAAGCTATGCTACCCTTGAGTCCCAAATCAAACACTGATAAAACTTCAAAAGGCCCTAACTTCTATACGGTACATCCAACACCTATCAGAGTTTGCAACATACAAATGCTTGTAACTTTTTACTGGAGCGTCATAAAACCTTGAAATTTTGTAACAATAAAATACTCGAGCCTCTTGTCATTTTAAGCCTTCGCTCATAGCTATGCTACCCTTGAGTCCCAAATCAAACACTGATAAAATTTCAAATGGCCCTAACTTCTATACGGTATCAAATCAAAGTTTGCAACATACAAATGCTTGTAACTTTTTACTGGAGCGTCATAAAACCTTGAAATTTTGTAACAATAAAGTACTCGAGCCTCTTGTCAATTTAAGCTATCGTTCAAAGCTATGCTACCCTTGAGTCCCAAATCAAACACTGATAAAACTTCAAATGGCTATAAATTCTATACGGTACGTCCTACACCTATCAAAGTTTGCAACATACAAATGCTTGTATCTTTTTACTGGAGCGTCATAAAACCTTGAAATTTTGTAACAATAAAGTATTCGAGCCTCTTGTCAATTTAAGCTATCGCTCAAAACTAAGCTACCCTTGAGTCCCAAATCAAACACTGATAAAACTTCGAATGGCCCTAACTTCTATATGGTACGTCCTACACCTATCAAAGTTTGCAACATACAAATGCTTGTAACTTTTTACTGGAGCGTCATAAAACCTTGAAATTTTGTAACAATAAAGTACTCGAGCCTCTTGTCAATTTAAGCTATCGCTCAAATCTATGCTACCCTTGTGTCCCAAATCAAACACTGATAAAACTTCAAATGGCCCTAACTTCTATACGGTACGGCCTACACCTATCAAAGTTTGCAACATACAATTGCTTGTAACTTTTTACTGGAGCATCATAAAACCTTGAAATTTTGTAACAATAAAGTACTCGAGCCTCTTGTCAATTTCAGCTATCGCTCAAATATATGCTACCCTTGAGTCCCAAATCAAACACTGATAAAATTTCAAATGACCCTAACTTTTATACGGTACGTCCTACACCTATCAAAGTTTGCAACATACAAATGCTTGTACCTTTTTACTGGGGCGTCATAAAACCTTGAAATTTTGTAACAATAAAGTACTCGAGCCTCTTGTCAATTTAAGTTATCGCTCAGAGCTATGCTACCCTTGAGTCCCAAATCAAACACTGATAAAACTTCAAATGGCCCTAACTTCTATACGGTACGTCCTACACCTATCAAAGTTTGCAACATACAAATGCTTGCAACTTTTTACTGGAGCATCATAAAACCTTGAAATTTTGTAACAAAAAAGTACTCGAGCCTCTTGTCAATTTAAGCTATCGCTCAAAGCTATGCTACCCTTGAGTCCCAAATCAAACACTGATAAAACTTCAAATGGCCATAACTTCTATACGATACGTCCTACACCTATCAGAGTTTGCAACATACAAATGCTTGTAACATTTTACTGGAGCGTCATCAAACCTTGAAATTTTTGTAACAATAAGGTACTCGAGCCTCTTGTCAATTTAAGCTATCGCTCAAAACTATGCTACCCTTGTTTCCCAAATCAAACACTGATAAAACTTCAAATGGCCCTAACTTCTATACGGTACGGCCTACACCTATCAAAGTTTGCAATATACAAATGCTTGTAACTTTTTACTGGAGCGTCATAAAACCTTGAAATTTTGTAACAATAAAGTACTCGAGCCTCTGTCAATTTAAGCTATCGCTCAAACCTATGCTACCCTTGAGGCCCAAATCAAACACTGATAAAACTTCAAATGGTCCTAACGTCTAGACGGTACGTCCTACACCTATCACAGTTTGCAACATACAACTGCTTGTAACTTTTTACTGGAGTGTCATAAAACTTTGAAATTTTTGTAACAATAAAGTACTCGAGACTCTTGTCAATTTAAGCTATCGCTCAAAACTATGCTACCCTTGAGTCCCAAATCAAACACTGATAAAACTTCAAATGGCCCTAACTTCTATACGGTACGTCCTACACCTATCAAAGTTTGCAATATACAAATGCTTGTAACTTTCTACTGGAGCGTCATAAAACCTTGAAATTTTGTAACAATAAAGTTCTCGAGCCTCTTGTCAATTTAAGCTATCGCTCAAAGCTATGCTACCCTTGAGTCCCAAATCAAACACTGAAAAAACTTCAAATGGCCATAACTTCTATACGATACGTCATACACCTATCAGAGTTTGCAACATACAAATGCTTGTAACATTTTACTGGAGCGTCATAAAACCTTGAAATTTTTGTAACAATAAGGTACTCGAGCCTCTTGTCAATTTAAGCTATCGCTCAAAACTATGCTACCCTTGAGTCCCAAATCAAACACTGATAAAACTTCAAATGGCCCTAACTTCTATACGGTACGGCCTACACCTATCAAAGTTTGCAATATACAAATGCTTGTAACTTTTTACTGGAGCGTCATAAAACCTTGAAATTTTCTAACAATAAAGTACTCGAGCCTCTGTCAATTTAAGCTATCGCTCAAACCTATGCTACCCTTGAGGCCCAAATCAAACATTGATAAAACTTCAAATGGTCCTAACTTCTAGACGGTACGTCCTACACCTATCACAGTTTGCAATATACAAAGGCTTGTGACTTTTTACTGGAGTGTCGCAAAACTTTGAAATTTTTGTAACAATAAAGTACTCGAGACTCTTGTCAATTTAAGCTATCGCTCAAAACTATGCTACCCTTGAGTCCCAAATCAAACACTGATAAAACTTCAAATGGCCCTAACTTCTATACGGTACGTCCTACACCTATCAAAGTTTGCAATATACAAATGCTTGTAACTTTCTACTGGAGCGTCATAAAACCTTGAAATTTTGTAACAATAAAGTTCTCGAGCCTCTTGTCAATTTAAGCTATCGCTCAAAGCTATGCTACCCTTGAGTCCCAAATCAAACACTGAAAAAACTTCAAATGGCCATAACTTCTATACGATACGTCATACACCTATCAGAGTTTGCAACATACAAATGCTTGTAACATTTTACTGGAGCGTCATAAAACCTTGAAATTTTTGTAACAATAAGGTACTCGAGCCTCTTGTCAATTTAAGCTATCGCTCAAAACTATGCTACCCTTGAGTCCCAAATCAAACACTGATAAAACTTCAAATGGCCCTAACTTCTATACGGTACGGCCTACACCTATCAAAGTTTGCAATATACAAATGCTTGTAACTTTTTACTGGAGCGTCATAAAACCTTGAAATTTTCTAACAATAAAGTACTCGAGCCTCTGTCAATTTAAGCTATCGCTCAAACCTATGCTACCCTTGAGGCCCAAATCAAACATTGATAAAACTTCAAATGGTCCTAACTTCTAGACGGTACGTCCTACACCTATCACAGTTTGCAATATACAAAGGCTTGTGACTTTTTACTGGAGTGTCACAAAACTTTGAAATTTTTGTAACAATAAAGTACTCGAGACTCTTGTCAATTTAAGCTATCGCTCAAAACTATGCTACCCTTGAGTCCCAAATCAAACACTGAAGAAAACTTCAAATGGCCCTAACTTCTATACGGTACGTCCTACACCTATCAAAGTTTGCAATATACAAATGCTTGTAACTTTTTACTGGAGCGTCATAAAGCCTTGAAATTTTGTAACAATAAAGTTCTCGAGCCTCTTGTCAATTTAAGCTATCGCTCAAAGCTATGCTACCCTTGAGTCCCAAATCAAACACTGATAAAACTTCAAATGGCCCTAACTTCTATGCGGTACGTCCTACACCTATCAAAGTTTGGAACATACAAATGCTTGTATCTTTTTACTGGAGCTTCATAAAACCTTGAAATTTTGTAACAATAAAGTACTCGAGCCTCGTGTCAATTTAAGCTATCGCTGAAAGCTATGCTACCCTTGAGTCCCAAATCAAACAGTGATAAAACTTCAAATGGCCCTAACTTCTATACGGTACGTCCTACACCTATCAAAGTGTGCAACATAGACATGCTTGTAACTTTTTACTGGAGCGTCATAAAACCTTGAAATTTGTAACAATAAAGGACCCGAGCCTCTTGCCAATTTAAGCTATCGCTCAGAACTTTGCTACCCTTGAGTCCCAACTCAAACGCTGATAAAACTTCAAATGGCAATAACTTCTATACGGTGCGTCCTACACCTATCAAAGTTTGCAATATACAAATGCTTGTAACTTTTTACTGGAGCGTCATAAAACCTTGAAATTTTGTAACAATAAAGTACTCGAGCCTCTTGTCAAATTAAGCTATCGCTCAAAGCTATGATACCCTTGAGTCCCAAATCAAACACTGATAAAACTTGAAATGGCTCTAACTTCTATACGGTACGTCCTACAACTATCATAGTTTGCAACATACAAATGCTTGTAACTTCTTACTGGAGCTACATAAAACCTTGAAATTTTGTAATAATAAAGTACTCGAGCCTCTTGTCAATTTAAGCTATCGCTGAAAGCTATGCTACCCTTGAGTTCCAAATCAAACACTGATAAAACTTCAAATGACCTTAACTTCTATACGGTACGTCCTACATCTATCAAAGTTTGCAACATACAAATGCTTGTAACTTTTTACTGGAGGGTCATAAAACCTTGAAATTTTGTAACAACAAAGTACTCGAGGCTCTTGTCAATTTAAGCTATCGCTCAAAGCTATGCTACCCTTGAGTCCCAAATCAAACACTGATAAAACTTCAAATGGCTTTGACTTCTATACGGTACGTCCTACACCTATCAAAGTTTGCAACATACAAATGCCTGTAACTTTTACTGGAGCGTCACAAAACTTTGAAATTTTGTAACAATAAAGTACTCGAGCCTCTTGTCAATTTAATCTATCGCTCAAAGCTATGCTACCCTTGAGTCCCAAATCAAACACTGATAAAACTTCAAATGTCCCTAACTTCTATACGGTACATCCAACACCTATCAGAGTTTTCAACATACAAATGCCTGTAACTTTTTACTGGAGCGTCATAAAACCTTGAAATTTTGTAACAATAAAATACTCGAGCCTCTTGTCAATTGAAGCTTTCGCTCAAAGCTATGCTACCCTTGATTCCCAAATCAAACACTGATCAAATTTTGAATGGCCCTAACTTCTATACGGTACGTCCTACACCAATCAAAGTTTGCAACATACAAATGCTTGTAACTTTTTACTGGAGCGTCATAAAACCTTGAAATTTTGTAACAATAAAGTACTCGAGCCTCTTGTCAATTTAAGCCATCGCTCAAAGCTATGCTACCCTTGAGTCCCAAATCAAACACTGATAAAACTTCAAATGGCCCTAACTTCTATACGGTACGTCCTACACCTATCAAAGTTTGCAACATACACATGCTTGCAACTTTTTACTGGAGCGTCATAAAACCTTGAAATTTGTAACAATAAAGTACTCGAGCCTCTTGTCAATTTAATCTATCGCTCAAAGCTATGCTACCCTTGAGTCCCAAATCAAACACTGATAAAACTTCAAATGTCCCTAACTTCTATACGGTACATCCAACACCTATCAGAGTTTTCAACATACAAATGCTTGTAACTTTTTACTGGAGCGCCATAAGACCTTGAAATTTTGTAACAATAAAATACTCGAGCCTCTTGTCAATTTAAGCTTTCGCTCAAAGCTATGCTACCCTTGATTCCCAAATCAAACACTGATCAAATTTCGAATGGCCCTAACTTCTATACGGTACGTCCTACACCAATCAAAGTTTGCAACATACAAATGCTTGTAACTTTTTACTGGAGCGTCATAAAACCTTGAAATTTTGTAACAATAAAGTACTCGAGCCTCTTGTCAATTTAAGCTATCGCTCAAAGCTATGCTACCCTTGAGTCCCAAATCAAACACTGATAAAACTTCAAATGGCCCTAACTTCTATACGGTACGTCCTACACCTATCAAAGTTTGCAACATACAAATGCTTGTATCTTTTTACTGGAGCGTCATAAAACCTTGAAATTTTGTAACAATAAAGTATACGAGCCCCTTGTCAATTTAAGCTATTGCTCAAAACTATGCTACCCTTGAGTCCCAAATCAAACACTGATAAAACTTCGAATGGCCCTAACTTCTATATGGTACGTCCTACACCTATCAAAGTTTGCAACATACAAATGCTTGTAACTTTTTACTGGAGCGTCATAAAACCTTGAAATTTTGTAACAATAAAGTTGCCTCTTGTCAATTTAAGCTATCGCTGAAAGCTATGCTACCCTTGAGTCCCAAATCAAACACTGATAAAACTTCGAATGGCCCTAACTTCTATATGGTACGTCCTACACCTATCAAAGTTTACAACATACAAATGCTTGTAACTTTTTACTGGAGCGTCATAAAACCTTGAAATTTTGTAACAATAACGTACTCGATACTCTTGTCAATTTAAGCTATCGCTCAAAGCTATGCTTCCCTTGAGTCCCAAATCGAACACTGATAAAACTTCAAATGGCTTTAACTTCTATACGGTACGTCCTACACCTATCAAAGTTTTCAACATACAAATGCCTGTAACTTTTTACTGGAGCGTCATAAAACTTTGAAATTTTGTAACAATAAAGTACTCGAGCCTCTTGTCAATTTAAGCTATCGCTCAAAGCTATGCTACCCTTGAGTCCCAAATCAAACACTGATAAATTTTAAATGACTCTAACTTCTATACGGTACGCCCTACACCTATCAAAGTTTGCAATATACAAATGCTTGTAACTTTTTACTGGAGCGTCATAAAACCTTGAAATTTTGTAACAATAAAGTACTCTAGCCTCTTGTAAATTTAAGCTATCGCTGAAAACTATGCTATCCTTGAGTCCCAAATCACACACTAATAAAACTTCAAATGGCCCTAACTTCTATACGGTACGTCCTACACCTATCAAAGTTTGCAACATACAAATGCTTGTAACTTTTTACTGGAGCGTCATAAAACCTTGAAATTTTGTAACAATAAAGTACTCGAGCCTCTTGTCAATTTAAGCTATCGCTCAAAGCTATGCTACCCTTGAGTCCCAAATCAAACACTTATAAAACTTCAAGTGGCCCTAACTTCTATACGGTACGTCCTACACCTATCAAAGTTTTCAACATACAAATGCTTGTAAATTTTTACTGGAGCTTCATAAAACCTTGAAATTTTGTAACAATAAAGTACTCGAGCCTCTTGTCAATTTAAGCTACCGCTGAAAGCTATGCTACCTTTGAGTCCCAAATCAAACACTGATAAAACTTTAAGTCGCCCTAACTTCTATACGGTACGTCCTACACCTATCAAAGTTTTCAACATACAAATGCTTGTAAATTTTTACTGGAGCTTCATAAAACCTTGAAATTTTGTAACAATAAAGAACTCGAGCCTCTTGTCAATTTAAGCTATCGCTCAAAACTATGCTACCCTTGGGTCCCAAATCAAACACTGAAAAAACTTCAAATTTCCATAACTTCTATACGGTACGTCCTACACCTATCAAAGTTTGCAATATACAAATGCTTGTAACTTTTTACTGGTGCATCATGAAACCTTGAAATTTTGTAACAATAAAGAACTCGAGCCTCTTGTCAATTTAAGCTATCGCTCAAACCTATGCTACCCTTGAGTCCCAAATCAAACACTGATAAAACTTCAAATGGCCCTAACTTCTATACGGTACGTCCTACACCTATCAGAGTTTGCAACATACAAATGCTTGTAACATTTTACTGCAGCGTCATAAAATCTTGAAATTTTTGTAACAATAAAGTATTCGAGCCTCTTGTCAATTTAAGCCATCGCTCAAAACTATGCTACCCTTGAGTCCCAAATCAACCACTGATAAAACTTCAAATAGCCCTAACTTCTATACGGTACGTCCTTCACCTATCAAAGTTTGCAACATACAAATACTTGTAACATTTTACTGCAGCGTCATAAAACCTTGAAATTTTGAACAATAAAGTACTCGAGCCTCTTGTCAATTTAAGCTATCGCTCAAATCTATGCTACCCTTGACTCCCAAATTAAACACTGATAAAACTTCAAGTGGCCCTAACTTCTATACGGTACGTCCTAAATCTATCACAGTTTGCAACATACAAATGCTTGTAACTTTTTACTGGAGCTTCATAAAATCTTGAAATTTTGTAACAATAAAGTACTCGAGCCTCTTGTCAATTTAAGCCATCGCTCAAAACTATGCTACCCATGAGTCCGACATCAACCACGGATAAAACTTCAAATTGCCCTAATTTCTATACGGTACGTCCTTCACCTATCAAAGTTTGCAATATACAAATGCTTCTAACTTTTTACTGGAGCGTCATAAAACCTTGAAATTTTGTAACAATAAAGTACTCGAGACTCTTGTCAATTTAAGTTATCGCTCAAAACTATGCTACCCTTGACTCCCAAATTAAACACTGATAAAACTTCAAGTGGCCCTAACTTCTATACGGTACGTCCTACACCTATCAAAGTTTGCAATATACAAATGCTTGTAACTTTTTACTGGAACGTCATAAAACCTTGAAATTTTGAACAATAAAGTACTCGAGACTCTTGTCAATTTAAGCTATCGCTCAAATCTATGCTACCCTTGACTCCCAAATTAAACACTGATAAAACTTCAAGTGGCCCTAACTTCTATACGGTACGTCCTACACCTATCAAAGTTTGCAACATACAAATGCTTGTAACTTTTTACTGGAGCGTCATAAAACCTTGAAATTTTGTAACAATAAACTACTCGAGCCTCTTGTCAATTTAAGCTATCGCTCAAAGCTATGCTACCCTTGAGTCCCAAATCAAACACTGAAAAAATTTTAAATGACCCTAACTTCTATACGGTACGTCCTACACCTATCAAAGTTTGCAACTTACAAATGCTTGTAACTTTCTACTGGAGCGTCATAAAACCTTGAAATTTTGTAACAATAAAGTACTCGAGCCTCTTGTTAATTTAAGCTATCGCTCAGAGCTATGCTACCCTTGAGTCCCAAATCAAACACTGAAAAAACTTCAAATGGCCATAACTTCTATACGGTACTTCCTACATCTCTCAAAGTTTGCAACATACAAATGCTTGTAACTTTTTACTGGAGCTTCATAAAACCTTGAAATTTTGTAACAATAAAGTACTCGAGCCTCTTGTCAATTTAAGCTATCGCTCAAAGCTATGCTAATCTTGACTCCCAAATTAAACACTGATAAAACTTCAAGTGGCCCTAACTTCTGTACGGTACGTCCTTCACCTATCAAAGTTTGCAATATACAAATGCTTGTAACATTTTGCTGCAGCGTCATAAAACCTTGAAATTTTGTAACAATAAAGTACTCGAGCCTCTTGTCAATTTAAGCTATCGCTGAAAGCTATGCTACCCTTGAGTCCAAAATCAAACACTAATAAAACTTCAAATGGCCCTAACTTCTATACGGTACGTCCTAAACCTATCAAAGTTTGCAACATACAAATGCTTGTAACTTTTTACTAGAAGGTCATAAAACCTTGAAATTTTGTAACAATAAAGTACTCGAGCCTCTTGTCAATTTAAGCCATCGCTCAAAACTGTGCTACCCTTGAGTCCCAAATCAACCACTGATAAAACTTCAAATGGCCCTAACTTCTATACGGTATGTCCTTCACCTATCAAAGTTTGCAATATACAAATTCTTGTAACTTTTTACTGGAGCGTCATAAAACCTTGAAATTCTGTAACAATACAGTATTCGAGCCTCTTGTCAATTTAAGCCATCGCTTAAAACTATGCTACCCTTGAGTCCTAAATCAAACACTGATAAAACTTCGAATGGCCCTAACCTATATACGGTACGTCCTGCACCTATCAAAGTTTGCAACATACAAATGCTTGTAACTTTTTACTGGAGCGTCATAAAACCTTGAAATTTTGTAACAATAAAGTACTCCAGCCTCTTGTCAATTTAAGCTATCGCTCAAAGCTGTGCTACCCTTGAGTCCCAAATCAACCACTGATAAAACTTCAAATGGCCCTAACTTCTATACGGTACGTCCTTCACCTATCAAAGTTTACAACATACAAATGCTTGTAAAATTTTACTGCAGCGTCATAAAACCTTCAAATTTTTGTAACAATAAAGTACTCGAGCCTCTTGTCAATTTAAGCTATCGCTCAAAACTATGCTACCCTTGGGTCCCAAATCAAACACTGATAAAACTTCAAATGGCCCTAACTTCTATACGGTACGTCCTACACCTATCAAAGTTTGCAATATACTAATGCTTGTAACTTTTTACTGGAGCGTCATAAAACCTTGAAATTTTGTAACAATAAAGTACTCGAGCCTCTTGTCAATTTAAGCTATCGCTCAAAGCTATGCTACCCTTGACTCCCAAATTAAACACTGATAAAACTTCAAGTGGCCCTAACTTCTGTACGGTAAGTCCTACACCTATCACAGTTTGCAACATACAAATGCTTGTAACTTTTTACTGGACCTTCATAAAATCTTGAAATTTTGTAACAATAAAGTACTCGAGCCTCTTGTCAATTTAAGCCATCGCTCAAAACTATGCTACCCTTGAGTCCCAAATCAAACACTGAAAAAACTTCAAATTTCCATAACTTCTATACGGTACGTCCTACACCTATCAAAGTTTGCAATATACAAATGCCTGTAACTTTTTACTGGAGCGTCATAAAACTTTGAAATTTTGTAACAATAAAGTACTCGAGCCTCTTGTCAATTTAAGCTATCGCTCAAAGCTATGCTACCCTTGAGTCCCAAATCAAACACTGATAAATTTTAAATGACTCTAACTTCTATACGGTACGCCCTACACCTATCAAAGTTTGCAATATACAAATGCTTGTAACTTTTTACTGGAGCGTCATAAAACCTTGAAATTTTGTAACAATAAAGTACTCTAGCCTCTTGTAAATTTAAGCTATCGCTGAAAACTATGCTATCCTTGAGTCCCAAATCACACACTAATAAAACTTCAAATGGCCCTAACTTCTATACGGTACGTCCTACACCTATCAAAGTTTGCAACATACAAATGCTTGTAACTTTTTACTGGAGCGTCATAAAACCTTGAAATTTTGTAACAATAAAGTACTCGAGCCTCTTGTCAATTTAAGCTATCGCTCAAAGCTATGCTACCCTTGAGTCCCAAATCAAACACTTATAAAACTTCAAGTGGCCCTAACTTCTATACGGTACGTCCTACACCTATCAAAGTTTTCAACATACAAATGCTTGTAAATTTTTACTGGAGCTTCATAAAACCTTGAAATTTTGTAACAATAAAGTACTCGAGCCTCTTGTCAATTTAAGCTACCGCTGAAAGCTATGCTACCTTTGAGTCCCAAATCAAACACTGATAAAACTTTAAGTCGCCCTAACTTCTGTACGGTACGTCCTACACCTATCAAAGTTTTCAACATACAAATGCTTGTAAATTTTTACTGGAGCTTCATAAAACCTTGAAATTTTGTAACAATAAAGAACTCGAGCCTCTTGTCAATTTAAGCTATCGCTCAAAACTATGCTACCCTTGGGTCCCAAATCAAACACTGAAAAAACTTCAAATTTCCATAACTTCTATACGGTACGTCCTACACCTATCAAAGTTTGCAATATACAAATGCTTGTAACTTTTTACTGGAGCATCATGAAACCTTGAAATTTTGTAACAATAAAGAACTCGAGCCTCTTGTCAATTTAAGCTATCGCTCAAACCTATGCTACCCTTGAGTCCCAAATCAAACACTGATAAAACTTCAAATGGCCCTAACTTCTATACGGTACGTCCTACACCTATCAGAGTTTGCAACATACAAATGCTTGTAACATTTTACTGCAGCGTCATAAAATCTTGAAATTTTTGTAACAATAAAGTATTCGAGCCTCTTGTCAATTTAAGCCATCGCTCAAAACTATGCTACCCTTGAGTCCCAAATCAACCACTGATAAAACTTCAAATAGCCCTAACTTCTATACGGTACGTCCTTCACCTATCAAAGTTTGCAACATACAAATACTTGTAACATTTTACTGCAGCGTCATAAAACCTTGAAATTTTGAACAATAAAGTACTCGAGCCTCTTGTCAATTTAAGCTATCGCTCAAATCTATGCTACCCTTGACTCCCAAATTAAACACTGATAAAACTTCAAGTGGCCCTAACTTCTATACGGTACGTCCTAAATCTATCACAGTTTGCAACATACAAATGCTTGTAACTTTTTACTGGAGCTTCATAAAATCTTGAAATTTTGTAACAATAAAGTACTCGAGCCTCTTGTCAATTTAAGCCATCGCTCAAAACTATGCTACCCATGAGTCCGACATCAACCACGGATAAAACTTCAAATTGCCCTAATTTCTATACGGTACGTCCTTCACCTATCAAAGTTTGCAATATACAAATGCTTCTAACTTTTTACTGGAGCGTCATAAAACCTTGAAATTTTGTAACAATAAAGTACTCGAGACTCTTGTCAATTTAAGTTATCGCTCAAAACTATGCTACCCTTGACTCCCAAATTAAACACTGATAAAACTTCAAGTGGCCCTAACTTCTATACGGTACGTCCTACACCTATCAAAGTTTGCAATATACAAATGCTTGTAACTTTTTACTGGAACGTCATAAAACCTTGAAATTTTGAACAATAAAGTACTCGAGACTCTTGTCAATTTAAGCTATCGCTCAAATTTATGCTACCCTTGACTCCCAAATTAAACACTGATAAAACTTCAAGTGGCCCTAACTTCTATACGGTACTTCCTACATCTCTCAAAGTTTGCAACATACAAATGCTTGTAACTTTTTACTGGAGCTTCATAAAACCTTGAAATTTTGTAACAATAAAGTACTCGAGCCTCTTGTCAATTTAAGCTATCGCTCAAAGCTATGCTAATCTTGACTCCCAAATTAAACACTGATAAAACTTCAAGTGGCCCTAACTTCTGTACGGTACGTCCTTCACCTATCAAAGTTTGCAATATACAAATGCTTGTAACATTTTGCTGCAGCGTCATAAAACCTTGAAATTTTGTAACAATAAAGTACTCGAGCCTCTTGTCAATTTAAGCTATCGCTGAAAGCTATGCTACCCTTGAGTCCAAAATCAAACACTAATAAAACTTCAAATGGCCCTAACTTCTATACGGTACGTCCTAAACCTATCAAAGTTTGCAACATACAAATGCTTGTAACTTTTTACTAGAAGGTCATAAAACCTTGAAATTTTGTAACAATAAAGTACTCGAGCCTCTTGTCAATTTAAGCCATCGCTCAAAACTGTGCTACCCTTGAGTCCCAAATCAACCACTGATAAAACTTCAAATGGCCCTAACTTCTATACGGTATGTCCTTCACCTATCAAAGTTTGCAATATACAAATTCTTGTAACTTTTTACTGGAGCGTCATAAAACCTTGAAATTCTGTAACAATACAGTATTCGAGCCTCTTGTCAATTTAAGCCATCGCTTAAAACTATGCTACCCTTGAGTCCTAAATCAAACACTGATAAAACTTCGAATGGCCCTAACCTATATACGGTACGTCCTGCACCTATCAAAGTTTGCAACATACAAATGCTTGTAACTTTTTACTGGAGCGTCATAAAACCTTGAAATTTTGTAACAATAAAGTACTCCAGCCTCTTGTCAATTTAAGCTATCGCTCAAAGCTGTGCTACCCTTGAGTCCCAAATCAACCACTGATAAAACTTCAAATGGCCCTAACTTCTATACGGTACGTCCTTCACCTATCAAAGTTTACAACATACAAATGCTTGTAAAATTTTACTGCAGCGTCATAAAACCTTCAAATTTTTGTAACAATAAAGTACTCGAGCCTCTTGTCAATTTAAGCTATCGCTCAAAACTATGCTACCCTTGGGTCCCAAATCAAACACTGATAAAACTTCAAATGGCCCTAACTTCTATACGGTACGTCCTACACCTATCAAAGTTTGCAATATACTAATGCTTGTAACTTTTTACTGGAGCGTCATAAAACCTTGAAATTTTGTAACAATAAAGTACTCGAGCCTCTTGTCAATTTAAGCTATCGCTCAAAGCTATGCTACCCTTGACTCCCAAATTAAACACTGATAAAACTTCAAGTGGCCCTAACTTCTGTACGGTAAGTCCTACACCTATCACAGTTTGCAACATACAAATGCTTGTAACTTTTTACTGGACCTTCATAAAATCTTGAAATTTTGTAACAATAAAGTACTCGAGCCTCTTGTCAATTTAAGCCATCGCTCAAAACTATGCTACCCTTGAGTCCCAAATCAACCACGGATAAAACTTCAAATGGCCCTAATTTCTATACGGTACGTCCTTCACCTATCAAAGTTTGCAATATACAAATGCTTGTAACATTTTACTGCAGCGTCATAAAACCTTGAAATTTTGTAACAATAAAGTACTCGAGCCTCTTGTCAATTTAAGCTATCGTTGAAAGCTATGCTACCCTTGAGTCCCAAATCAAACACTAATAAAACTTCAAATGGCCCTAACTTCTATACGGTACGTCCTAAACCTATCAAAGTTTGCAACATACAAATGCTTGTAACTTTTTACTAGAGCGTCATAAAACCTTGACATTTTGTAACAATAAAGTACTCGAGCCTCTTGTCAATTTAAGCCATCGCTCAAAACTATGCTACCCTTGAGTCCCAAATCAACCACTGATAAAACTTCAAATGGCCCTAACTTCTATACGGTATGTCCTTCACCTATCAAAGTTTGCAATATACAAATTCTTGTAACTTTTTACTGGAGCGTCATAAAATCTTGAAATTCTGTAACAATACAGTATTCGAGCCTCTTGTCAATTTAAGCCATCGCTCAAAACTATGCTACCCTTGAGTCCCAAATCAAACACTGATAAAACGTCGAATGGCCCTAACCTATATACGGAACGTCCTGCACCTATCAAAGTTTGCAACATGCAAATGCTTGTAACTTTTTACTGGAGCGTCATAAAACCTTGAAATTTTGTAACAATAAAGTACTCGAGCCTCTTGTCAATTTAAGCTATCGCTCAAAGCTATGCTACCCTTGAGTCCCAAATCAAACACTGAAAAAATTTCAAATGACCCTAACTTCTATACAGTACGTTCTACACCTATCAAAGTTTGCAACTTACAAATGCTTGTAACTTTCTACTGGAGATTCATAAAACCTTGAAATTTTGTAACAATAAAGTACTCGAGCCTGTTGTCAATTTAAGCTATCGCTGAAAGCTATGCTACCCTTGAGTCCCAAATCAAACACTAATAAAACTTCAAATGGCCCTAACTTCTATACGGTACGTCCTAAACCTATCAAAGTTTGCAGCATACAAATGCTTGTAACTTTTTACTAGAGCGTCATAAAACCTTGAAATTTTGTAACAATAAAGTACTCGAGCCGCTTGTCAATTTAAGCCATCGCTCAAAGCTATGCTACCCTTGAGTCCCAAATCAAACACTGATAAATCTTCAAATGGCCCTAACTTCTATACTGTACGTCGTACACCTACCAAAGTGTGCAACATACAAATGCTTGTAACTTTTTACTGGAGCGTCATAAAACCTTGAAATTTTGTAACAATAAAGTATTCGAGCCTCTTGTCAATTTAAGCCATCGCTCAAAACTATGCTACCCTTGAGTCCCAAGTCAAACACTGATAAAACTTCAAATGGCCCTAACTTCTATACGGTACGTCCTACACCTACGAAAGTTTGCAACATACAAATGCTTGTAACTTTTTACTGGAGCGTCATAAAACCTTGAAATTTTGTAACAAAAGAGTACTCGAGCCTCTTTGTCAATTTAAGCTATCGCTCAAAGCTATGCTACCCTTGAGTCCCAAATTAAACACTGAAAAAACTTCAAATGGCCATAACTTCTATACGGTACGTCCTACACCTATCAAAGTTTGCAACATACAAATGCTTGTAACTTTTTACTGGAGCATCATAAAACCTTGAAATTTTGTAACAATAAAGGACTCGAGCCTCTTGTCAATTTAAGCTATCGCTCAAACCTATGCTACCCTTGAGTCCCAAATCAAACACTGATAAAACTTCAAATGGCTCTAACTTCTATACGGTACGTCCTACACCTATCAAAGTTTGTAACATCCAAATGCTTGTAACTTTTTACTGGATCTTCATAAAACCTTGAAATTTTGTAACAATAAAGTACTCGAGCCTCTTGTCAATTTAAGCTATCGCTCAGAGCTATGCTACCCTTGAGTCCCAAATCAAACACTGAAAAAACTTCAAATAGCCATAAATTCTATACGGTACGTCCTACATCTCTCAAAGTTTGCAACATACAAATGCTTGTAACTTTTTACTGGAGCTTCATAAAACCTTGAAATTTTGTAACAATAAAGTACTCGAGCCTCTTGTCAATTAAAGCCATCGCTCAAAACTATGCTACCCTTGAGTCCCAAATCAACCGCTGATAAAACTTCAAATGGCCCTAACTTCTATACGGTACGTCCTACACCTATCAAAGTTTGCAATATACAAATGCTTCTAACTTTTTACTGGAGCGTCATAAAACCTTGAAATTTTGTAACAATAAAGTACTCGAGACTCTTGTCAATTTAAGTTATCGCTCAAAACTATGCTACCCTTGACTCCCAAATTAAACACTGATAAAACTTCAAGTGGCCCTAACTTCTATACGGTACGTCCTACACCTATCAAAGTTTGCAATATACAAATGCTTGTAACTTTTTACTGGAACGTCATAAAACCTTGAAATTTTGAACAATAAAGTACTCGAGACTCTTGTCAATTTAAGCTATCGCTCAAATCTATGCTACCCTTGACTCCCAAATTAAACACTGATAAAACTTCAAGTGGCCCTAACTTCTATACGGTACGTCCTACACCTATCAAAGTTTGCAACATACAAATGCTTGTAACTTTTTACTGGAGCGTCATAAAACCTTGAAATTTTGTAACAATAAAGTACTCGAGCCTCTTGTCAATTTAAGCTATCGCTCAAAGCTATGCTACCCTTGAGTCCCAAATCAAACACTGAAAAAATTTTAAATGACCCTAACTTCTATACGGTACGTCCTACACCTATCAAAGTTTGCAACTTACAAATGCTTGTAACTTTCTACTGGAGCGTCATAAAACCTTGAAATTTTGTAACAATAAAGTACTCGAGCCTCTTGTTAATTTAAGCTATCGCTCAGAGCTATGCTACCCTTGAGTCCCAAATCAAACACTGAAAAAACTTCAAATGGCCATAACTTCTATACGGTACTTCCTACATCTCTCAAAGTTTGCAACATACAAATGCTTGTAACTTTTTACTGGAGCTTCATAAAACCTTGAAATTTTGTAACAATAAAGTACTCGAGCCTCTTGTCAATTTAAGCTATCGCTCAAAGCTATGCTAATCTTGACTCCCAAATTAAACACTGATAAAACTTCAAGTGGCCCTAACTTCTGTACGGTACGTCCTTCACCTATCAAAGTTTGCAATATACAAATGCTTGTAACATTTTGCTGCAGCGTCATAAAACCTTGAAATTTTGTAACAATAAAGTACTCGAGCCTCTTGTCAATTTAAGCTATCGCTGAAAGCTATGCTACCCTTGAGTCCAAAATCAAACACTAATAAAACTTCAAATGGCCCTAACTTCTATACGGTACGTCCTAAACCTATCAAAGTTTGCAACATACAAATGCTTGTAACTTTTTACTAGAGCGTCATAAAACCTTGAAATTTTGTAACAATAAAGTACTCGAGCCTCTTGTCAATTTAAGCCATCGCTCAAAACTGTGCTACCCTTGAGTCCCAAATCAACCACTGATAAAACTTCAAATGGCCCTAACTTCTATACGGTATGTCCTTCACCTATCAAAGTTTGCTATATACAAATTCTTGTAACTTTTTACTGGAGCGTCATAAAACCTTGAAATTCTGTAACAATACAGTATTCGAGCCTCTTGTCAATTTAAGCCATCGCTTAAAACTATGCTACCCTTGAGTCCTAAATCAAACACTGATAAAACTTCGAATGGCCCTAACCTATATACGGTACGTCCTGCACCTATCAAAGTTTGCAACATACAAATGCTTGTAACTTTTTACTGGAGCGTCATAAAACCTTGAAATTTTGTAACAATAAAGTACTCCAGCCTCTTGTCAATTTAAGCTATCGCTCAAAGCTATGCTACCCTTGAGTCCCAAATCAACCACTGATAAAACTTCAAATGGCCCTAACTTCTATACGGTACGTCCTTCACCTATCAAAGTTTACAACATACAAATGCTTGTAAAATTTTACTGCAGCGTCATAAAACCTTCAAATTTTTGTAACAATAAAGTACTCGAGCCTCTTGTCAATTTAAGCTATCGCTCAAAACTATGCTACCCTTGGGTCCCAAATCAAACACTGATAAAACTTCAAATGGCCCTAACTTCTATACGGTACGTCCTACACCTATCAAAGTTTGCAATATACAAATGCTTGTAACTTTTTACTGGAGCGTCATAAAACCTTGAAATTTTGTAACAATAAAGTACTCGAGCCTCTTGTCAATTTAAGCTATCGCTCAAAGCTATGCTACCCTTGACTCCCAAATTAAACACTGATAAAACTTCAAGTGGCCCTAACTTCTGTACGGTAAGTCCTACACCTATCACAGTTTGCAACATACAAATGCTTGTAACTTTTTACTGGACCTTCATAAAATCTTGAAATTTTGTAACAATAAAGTACTCGAGCCTCTTGTCAATTTAAGCCATCGCTCAAAACTATGCTACCCTTGAGTCCCAAATCAACCACGGATAAAACTTCAAATGGCCCTAATTTCTATACGGTACGTCCTTCACCTATCAAAGTTTGCAATATACAAATGCTTGTAACATTTTACTGCAGCGTCATAAAACCTTGAAATTTTGTAACAATAAAGTACTCGAGCCTGTTGTCAATTTAAGCTATCGCTGAAAGCTATGCTACCCTTGAGTCCCAAATCAAACACTAATAAAACTTCAAATGGCCCTAACTTCTATACGGTACGTCCTAAACCTATCAAAGTTTGCAGCATACAAATGTTTGTAACTTTTTACTAGAGCGTCATAAAACCTTGAAATTTTGTAACAATAAAGTACTCGAGCCGCTTGTCAATTTAAGCCATCGCTCAAAGCTATGCTACCCTTGAGTCCCAAATCAAACACTGATAAATCTTCAAATGGTCCTAACTTCTATACTGTACGTCGTACACCTACCAAAGTGTGCAACATACAAATGCTTGTAACTTTTTACTGGAGCGTCATAAAACCTTGAAATTTTGTAACAATAAAGTATTCGAGCCTCTTGTCAATTTAAGCCATCGCTCAAAACTATGCTACCCTTGAGTCCCAAGTCAAACACTGATAAAACTTCAAATGGCCCTAACTTCTATACGGTACGTCCTACACCTACGAAAGTTTGCAACATACAAATGCTTGTAACTTTTTACTGGAGCGTCATAAAACCTTGAAATTTTGTAACAAAAGAGTACTCGAGCCTCTTTGTCAATTTAAGCTATCGCTCAAAGCTATGCTACTCTTGAGTCCCAAATTAAACACTGAAAAAACTTCAAATGGCCATAACTTCTATACGGTACGTCCTACACCTATCAAAGTTTGCAACATACAAATGCTTGTAACTTTTTACTGGAGCATCATAAAACCTTGAAATTTTGTAACAATAAAGGACTCGAGCCTCTTGTCAATTTAAGCTATCGCTCAAACCTATGCTACCCTTGAGTCCCAAATCAAACACTGATAAAACTTCAAATGGCTCTAACTTCTATACGGTACGTCCTACACCTATCAAAGTTTGTAACATCCAAATGCTTGTAACTTTTTACTGGATCTTCATAAAACCTTGAAATTTTGTAACAATAAAGTACTCGAGCCTCTTGTCAATTTAAGCTATCGCTCAGAGCTATGCTACCCTTGAGTCCCAAATCAAACACTGAAAAAACTTCAAATAGCCATAAATTCTATACGGTACGTCCTACATCTCTCAAAGTTTGCAACATACAAATGCTTGTAACTTTTTACTGGAGCTTCATAAAACCTTGAAATTTTGTAACAATAAAGTACTCGAGCCTCTTGTCAACTTAAGCCATCGCTCAAAACTATGCTACCCTTGAGTCCCAAATCAACCGCTGATAAAACTTCAAATGGCCCTAACTTCTATACGGTACGTCCTACACCTATCAAAGTTTGCAATATACAAATGCTTGTAACTTTTTACTGGAGCGTCATAAAACCTTGAAATTTTGTAACAATAAAGTACTCGAGCCTCTTGTCAATTTAAGCCATCGCTCAAAACTATGCTACCCTTGAGTCCCAAATCAACCACGGATAAAACTTCAAATGGCCCTAATTTCTATACGGTACGTCCTAAACCTATCAAAGTTTGCAGCATACAGATGCTTGTAACTTTTTACTAGAGCGTCATAAAACCTTGAAATTTTGTAACAATAAAGTACTCGAGCCGCTTGTCAATTTAAGCCATCGCTCAAAGCTATGCTACCCTTGAGTCCCAAATCAAACACTGATAAATCTTCAAATGGCCCTAACTTCTATACTGTACGTCGTACACCTACCAAAGTGTGCAACATACAAATGCTTGTAACTTTTTACTGGAGCGTCATAAAACCTTGAAATTTTGTAACAATAAAGTATTCGAGCCTCTTGTCAATTTAAGCCATCGGTCAAAACTATGGTACCCTTGAGTCCCAAGTCAAACACTGATAAAACTTCAAATGGCCCTAACTTCTATACGGTACGTCCTACACCTATCAAAGTTTGCAACATACAAATGCTTGTAACTTTTTACTGGAGCGTCATAAAACCTTGAAATTTTGTAACAAAAAAGTACTCGAGCCTCTTTGTCAATTTAAGCTATCGCTCAAAGCTATGCTACCCTTCAGTCCCAAATTAAACACTGAAAAAACTTCAAATGGCCATAACTTCTATACGGTACGTCCTACACCTATCAAAGTTTGCAACATGCAAATGCTTGTAACTTTTTACTGGAGCATCATAAAACTTTGAAATTTTGTAACAATAAAGGACTCGAGCCTCTTGTCAATTTAAGCTATCGCTCAAACCTATGCTACCCTTGAGTCCCAAATCAAACACTGATAAAACTTCAAATGGCTCTAACTTCTATACGGTACGTCCTACACCTATCAAAGTTTGCAACATCCAAATGCTTGTAACTTTTTACTGGAGCTTCATAAAACCTTGAAATTTTGTAACAATAATGTACTCGAGCCTCTTGTCGATTTAAGCCATCGCTCAAACTATGCTACCCTTGAGTCCCAAATCAACCACTGATAAAACTTCAAATGGCCCTAACTTCTATACGGTACGTCCTACACCTATCAAAGTTTGCAACATACAAATGCTTGTAACTTTTTACTGGAGCGTCATAAAACCTTGAAATTTTGTAACAATAAAGTATTCGAGCCTCTTGTCAATTTAAGCCATCGCTCAAAACTATGCTACCATTGAGTCCCAAATCAAACACTGATAAAACACCTATCAAAGTTAGCAACATACAAATGCTTGCAACTTTTTACTGGAGCGTCGTAAAACCTTGAAATTTTGTAACAATAAAATACTCGAGCCTCTTGTCAATTTAAGCTATCGCTCCAAGCGATGCTAACCTTGAGTCCCAAATCAAACACTGAGGAAACTTCAAATGGCCCTTACTTCTATACGGTACGTCCTACACCTATCAAAGTTTGCAACATACAAATGCTTGTAACTTTTTACTGGAGCGTCATAAAACCTTGAAATTTTGTAACAATAAAGTACTCGAGCCTCTTGTCAATTTAAGCTATCGCTCAAAGCTATGCTACCCTTGAGTCTTAAATCAAACACTGATAAAACTTCAAATGGCCCTAACTTCTATACGGTATGTCCTACACCTATCAAAGTTTGCAACATACAATTGCTTGTAACTTATTACTGGAGCGTCATAAAACCTTTAAATTTTGTAACAATAAAGTACTGGAGCCTGTTGTCAATTTAAGCTATCGCTCAAAGCTATGCTACCCTTGAGCGCCAAACCAAACACTGATAAAACTTCAAATGGCCCTAACTTCTATACGGTACGTCCTACACCTATCAATGTTTGCAACATACAAATGCTTGTAACTTTTTACTGGAGCGTCATAAAACCTTGAAATTTTGTAACAATAAAGTACTCGAGCGTCTTGTCAATTTGAGCTATCGCTCAAAGCAGTGCTACCCTTGAGTCCCAAATCAAACACTGATAAAACTTCAAATGGCCCTAACTTTTATACGGTACGTCCTACACCTATCAGAGTTTGCAACATACAAATGCTTGTAACTTTTTACTGGAGCGTCTAAAACCTTGAAATTTTGTAACAATAAAATACTCGAGCCTCTTGTCAATTTAAGCTATCGCTCAAAGCTATGCTACCCTTAAGTCCCAAACGAAACACTGATAAAACTTCAAATGGCCCTAACTTATATACGGTACGTCCTACACCTATCAAAGTTTGCAACATACAAATACTTGTAACTTTTTACTGGAGCGTCATAATACCTTGAAATTTTGTAACAATAAAGTATTCGAGCCCCTTGTCAATTTAAGCTATCGCTCAAAGCTATGCTACCCTTGAGTCCCAATTCAAACACTGATAAAACTTCAAAAGGCCCTAACTTCTATACGGAACGTCCTACACCTATCAAAGTTTGCAACATACAAATGCTTGTATCTTTTTACTGGAGCGTCATAAAACCTTGAAATTTTATAACAATAAACTACTCGAGCCTCTTTTCAATTTAAGTTATCGCTCAAAGCTATGCTACCCTTGAGTCCCAAATCAAACACTGATAAAACTTGAAATGTCCCTAACTTCTATACGGTACGTCCTACACCTATCAAAGTTTGCAACATACAAATGCTTGTAACTTTTTACTGGAGCGTCATAAAACCTTGAAATTTTGTAACAATAAAGTACTCGAGCCTCTTGTCAATTTAAGATATCGCTCAAAGCTATGCTACCCTTGAGTCCCAAATCAAACACTGATAAAACTTCTAATGGCCCTAACTTCTATATGGTACGTCCTACACCTATCAAAGTTTGCAACATACAAATGCTTGTACCTTTTTACTGGAGCTTCATAAAACCTTGAAATTTTGTAACAATAAAGTACTCGAGCCTCTTGTCAATTTAAGCTATCGCTCAAACCTATGCTACCCTTGAGTCCCAAATCAAACACTGATAAAACTTCAAATGGCCCTAACTTATATACGGTACGTCCTACACCTATCAAACTTTGCAACATACAAATACTTGTAACTTTTTACTGGAGCGTCATAATACCTTGAAATTTTGTAACAATAAAGTATTCGAGCCCCTTGTCAATTTAAGCTATCGCTCAAAGCTATGCTACCCTTGAGTCCCAAATCAAACACTGATAAAACTTCAAAAGGCCCTAACTTCTATACGGAACGTCCTACACCTATCAAAGTTTGCAACATACTTTTTGCTTGTATCTTTTTACTGGAGCGTCATAAGACCTTGAAATTTTATAACAATAAACTACTCGAGCCTCTTTTCAATTTAAGTTATCGCTCAAAGCTATGCTACCCTTGAGTCACAAATCAAACACTGATAAAACTTCAAATGTCCCTAACATCTATACGGTACGTCCTACACCTATCAAAGTTTGCAACATACAAATGCTTGTATCTTTTTACTGGAGCGTCAAAAACTTGAAATTTTGTAACAATAAAGTACTCGAGCCTCTTGTCAATTTAAGATATCGCTCAAAGCTATGCTACCCTTGAGTCCCAAATCAAACACTGATAAAACTTCAAATGGCCCTAACTTCTATATGGTACGTCCTACACCTATCAAAGTTTGCAACATACAAATGCTTGTAACTTTTTACTGGAGCTTCATAAAACCTTGAAATTTTGTAACAATAAAGTACTCGAGCCTCTTGTCAATTTAAGCTATCGCTGAAAGCTTTGCTACCCTTGAGTCCCAAATCAAACACTAATAAAACTTCAAATAGCCCTAACTTCTATACGGTACGTCCTACACCTATCAAAGTTTGCAACATACAAATGCTTGCAACTTTTTACTGGAGCGTCATAAAAACTTGAAATTTTGTAACAATAAAGTACTCGAGCCTCTTGTCAATTTAAGCTATCGCTCAAAGCTATGCTAACCTTGAGTCCCAAATCAAACACTGAGAAAACTTCAAATGGCCCTTACTTCTATACGGTACGTCCTACACCTATCAAAGTTTGCAACATACAAATGCTTGTAACTTTTTACTGGAGCGTCATAAAACCTTGAAATTTTGTAACAATAAAGTACTCGAGCCTCTTGTGAATTTAAGCTATCGTTCAAAGCTATGCTACCCTTGAGTCCCAAATCAAACACTGATAAAACTTCAAATGGCCCTAACTTCTATACGGTACCTCCTACCTACACCTATCAGAGTTTGCAACATACAAATGTTTGTAACTTTTTACTGGAGCGTCATAAAACCTTGAAATTTTGTAACAATAAAATACTCGAGCCTCTTGTCAATTTAAGCTTTCGCTCAAAGCTATGCTACCCTTGAGTCCCAAATCAAACACTGATAAAATTTCAAATGGACCTAACTTCTATACGGAAAGTCCTACACCTAATAAAGTTTGCAACGTACAAATGCTTGTAACTTTTTACTGGAGCGTCATAAAACCTTGAAATTTTGTAACAATAAAGTACTCGAGCCTCTTGTCAATTTAAGCTATCGCTCAAAGCTATGCTACCCTTGAGTCCCAAACCAAACACTGATAAAACTTCAAATGGCCCTAACTTCTATACGGTACGTCCTACACCTATCAAAGTTTGCAACATACAAATGCTTGTAACTTTTTACTGGAGCGTCATAAAACCTTGAAATTTTGTAACAATAAAGTACTCGAGCCTCTTGTCAATTTAAGCTATCGCTCAAAGTTATGCTACCCTTGAGTCCCAAACCAAACACTGATAAAATTTCAAATGGCCATAACTTCTATACGGTACGTCCTACACCTATCAATGTTTGCAACATACAAATGCTTGTAACTTTTTACTGGAGCGTCATAAAACCTTGAAATTTTGTAACAGTAAAGTACTCGAACCTCTTGTCAATTTAAGCTGTCGCTCAAAGCTGTGCTACCCTTGAGTCCCAAATCAAACACTGATAAAACTTCAAATGGCCCTAACTTCTATACGGTACGTCCTACACCTATCAGAGTTTGCAACAGACAAATGCTTGTAACTTTTTACTGGAGCGTCATAAAACCTTGAAATTTTGTAACAATAAAATACTCGAGCCTCTTGTCAATTTAAGCTTTCGCTCAAAGCTATGCTACCCTTGAGTCCCAAATCAAACACTGATAAAATTTCAAATGGCCCTAACTTCTATACGGTAAGTCCTACACCTATCAAAGTTTGCAACATACAAATGCTTGTAACTTTTGACTGGAGCGTCATAAAACCTTGAAATTTTGTAACAATAAAATACTCGAGCCTCTTGTCAATTTAAGCTTTCGCTCAAAGCTATGCTACCCTTGAGTCCCAAATCAAACACGGATAAAATTTCAAATGGCCCTAACTTCTATACGGTACCTCCTACACCTATCAGAGTTTGCAACATACAAATGCTTGTAACTTTTTACTGGAGCGTCATAAAACCTTGAAATTTTGTAACAATAAAATACTCGAGCCTCTTGTCAATTTAAGCTTTCGCTCAAAGCTATGCTACCCTTGAGTCCCAAATAAAACACTGATAAAACTTCAAATGGCCCTAACTTCTATACGGTACCTCCTACACCTATCAGAGTTTGCAACATACAAATGCTTGTAACTTTTTACTGGAGCGTCATAAAACCTTGAAATTTTGTAACAATAAAATACTCGAGCCTCTTGTCAATTTAAGCTTTCGCTCAAAGCTATGCTACCCTTGAGTCCCAAATCAAACACTGATAAAATTTCAAATGGACCTAACTTCTATACGGTAAGTCCTACACCTAATAAAGTTTGCAACGTACAAATGCTTGTAACTTTTTACTGGAGCGTCATAAAACCTTGAAATTTTGTAACAATAAAGTACTCGAGCCTCTTGTCAATTTAAGCTATCGCTCAAAGCTATGCTACCCTTGAGTCCCAAACCAAACACTGATAAAATTTCAAATGGCCATAACTTCTATACGGTACGTCCTACACCTATCAATGTTTGCAACATACAAATGCTTGTAACTTTTTACTGGAGCGTCATAAAACCTTGAAATTTTGTAACAATAAAGTACTCGAACCTCTTGTCAATTTAAGCTGTCGCTCAAAGCTGTGCTACCCTTGAGTCCCAAATCAAACACTGATAAAACTTCAAATGGCCCTAACTTCTATACGGTACGTCCTACACCTATCAGAGTTTGCAACAGACAAATGCTTGTAACTTTTTACTGGAGCGTCATAAAACCTTGAAATTTTGTAACAATAAAATACTCGAGCCTCTTGTCAATTTAAGCTTTCGCTCAAAGCTATGCTACCCTTGAGTCCCAAATCAAACACTGATAAAATTTCAAATGGCCCTAACTTCTATACGGTAAGTCCTACACCTATCAAAGTTTGCAACATACAAATGCTTGTAACTTTTTACTGGAGCGTCATAAAACCTTGAAATTTTGTAACAATAAAATACTCGAGCCTCTTGTCAATTTAAGCTTTCGCTCAAAGCTATGCTACCCTTGAGTCCCAAATCAAACACGGATAAAATTTCAAATGGCTCTAACTTCTATACGGTACGTCCTACACCTATCAAAGTTTGCAACATACAAATGCTTGTATCTTTTTACTGGAGCGTCATAAAACCTTGAAAATTTGTAACAATAAAGTACTCGAGCCTCTTTTCAATTTAAGTTATCGCTCAAAGCTATGCTACCCTTGAGACTCAAATCAAACACTGATAAAACTTCAAATGGCCCTAACTTTTATACGGTACGTCCTACACCTATCAGAGTTTGCAACATACAAATGCTTGTAACTTTTTACTGGAGCGTCTAAAACCTTGAAATTTTGTAACAATAAAATACTCGAGCCTCTTGTCAATTTAAGCTATCGCTCAAAGCTATGCTACCCTTGAGTCCCAAACCAATCACTGATAAAACTTCAAATGGCCCTAACTTCTATACGGTACGTCCTACACCTATCAAAGTTTGCAACATACAAATACTTGTAACTTTTTACTGGATCGTCATAATACCTTGAAATTTTGTAACAATAAAGTATTCGAGCCCCTTGTCAATTTAAGCTATCGCTCAAAGCTATGCTACCCTTGAGTCCCAAATCAAACACTGATAAACCTTCAAAAGGCCCTAACTTCTATACGGAACGTCCTACACCTATCAAAGTTTGCAACATACAAATGCTTGTATCTTTTTACTGGAGCTTCATAAAACCTTGAAATTTTGTAACAATAAAGTACTCGAGCCTCTTGTCAATTTAAGCTATCGCTGAAAGCTTTGCTACCCTTGAGTCCCAAATCACACACTAATAAAACTTCATATGGCCCTAACTTCTATACGGTACGTCCTACACCTATCAAAGTTTGCAACATACAAATGCTTGCAACTTTTTACTGGAGCGTCATAAAAACTTGAAATTTTGTAACAATAAAGTACTCGAGCCTCTTGTCAATTTAAGCTATCACTCAAAGCTATGCTAACCTTGAGTCCCAAATCAAACACTGAGAAAACTTCAAATGGCCCTTACTTCTATACGGTACGTCCTACACCTATCAAAGTTTGCAACATACAAATGCTTGTAACTTTTTACTGGAGCGTCATAAAACCTTGAAATTTTGTAACAATAAAGTACTCGAGCCTCTTGTGAATTTAAGCTATCGTTCAAAGCTATGCTACCCTTGAGTCCCAAATCAAACACTGATAAAACTTCAAATGGCCCTAACTTCTATACGGTACCTCCTACACCTATCAGAGTTTGCAACATACAAATGCTTGTAACTTTTTACTGGAGCGTCATAAAACCTTGAAATTTTTGTAACAATAAAATACTCGAGCCTCTTGTCAATTTAAGCTTTCGCTCAAAGCTATGCTACCCTTGAGTCCCAAATCAAACACTGATAAAATTTCAAATGGACCTAACTTCTATACGGTAAGTCCTACACCTAATAAAGTTTGCAACGTACAAATGCTTGTAACTTTTTACTGGAGCGTCATAAAACCTTGAAATTTTGTAACAATAAAGTACTCGAGCCTCTTGTCAATTTAAGCTATCGCTCAAAGCTATGCTACCCTTGAGTCCCAAACCAAACACTGATAAAACTTCAAATGGCCCTAACTTCTATACGGTACGTCCTACACCCATCAAAGTTTGCAACATACAAATGCTTGTAACTTTTTACTGGAGCGTCATAACACCTTGAAATTTTGTAACAATAAAGTACTCGAGCCTCTTGTCAATTTAAGCTATCGCTCAAAGCTATGCTACCCTTGAGTCACAAACCAAACACTGATAAAATTTGAAATGGCCATAACTTCTATACGGTACGTCCTACACCTATCAATGTTTGTAACATACAAATGCTTGTAACTTTTTACTGGAGCGTCATAAAACCTTGAAATTTTGTAACAATAAAGTACTCGAACCTCTTTTCAATTTAAGCTATCGCTCAAAGCTGTGCTACCCTTGAGTCGCAAATCAAACACTGATAAAACTTCAAATGGCCCTAACTTCTATACGGTACGTCCTACACCTATCAGAGTTTGCAACATACAAATGCTTGTATCTTTTTACTGGAGCGTCATAAAAGCTTGAAAATTTGTAACAATAAAGTACTCGAGCCTCTTTTCAATTTAAGTTATCGCTCAAAGCTATGCTACCCTTGAGACCCAAATCAAACACTGATAAAACTTCAAGTGGCCCTAACTTATATACGGTACGTCCTACACCTATCAAAGTTTGCAACATACAAATGCTTGTAACTTTTTACTGGAGCGTCATAAAACCTTGAAATTTTGTAGCAATAAAGTACTCGAGCCTCTTGTCAATTTAAGCAATCGCTCAAAGCTATGCTATCCTTGAGTCCCAAATCAAACACTGATAAAACTTTAAATGGCCCTAGCTTCTATACGGTACGTCCTACAGCTATCAAAGTTTGCAACATACAAATGCTTGTAACTTTTTACTGGAGCGTCATAAAACCTTGAAATTTTGTAACAATGAAGAATTCGAGCCCCTTGTCAATTTAAGCTATTGCTCAAAGCTATGCTACCCTTGAGTCCCAAATCAAACACTGATATAACTTCAAATGTCCCTAAATTCTATACGGTACGTCCTACACCTATCAAAGTTTGCAACATACAAATGCTTGTAACTTTTTACCGGAGCGGCATAAAACCTTGAAATTTTGTGACAATAAAGTATTCGAGCCCCTTGTAAATTTATGCTATCGCTCAAAGCTATGCTACCCTTGAGTCCCAAATCAAACACTAATAAAACTTCAAATGGCCCTAACTTCTATACGGTACGTCCTACACCTATCAATGTTTGCAACATAGAAATGCTTGTAACTTTTTACTGGAGCGTCATAAAACCTTGAAATTTTGTAACAATAAAGTACTCGAACCTCTTGTCAATTTAAGCTATCGCTCAAAGCTGTGCTACCCTTGAGTCCCAAATCAAACACTGATAAAACTTCAAATGGCCCTAACTTCTATACGGTACCTCCTACACCTATCAGAGTTTGCAACAAACAAATGCTTGTAACTTTTTACTGGAGCGTCATAAAACCTTGAAATTTTGTAACAATAAAATACTCGAGCCTCTTGTCAATTTAAGGTTTCGCTCAAAGCTATGCTACCCTTGAGTTCCAAATCAAACACTGATAAAATTTCAAATGACCCTAACTTCTATACAGTAAGTCCTACACCTAATAAAGTTTGCAACGTACAAATGCTTGTAACTTTTTACTGGAGCGTCATAAAACCTTGAAATTTTGTAACAATAAAGTACTCGAGCCTCTTGTCAATTTAAGCTATCGCTCAAAGCTATGCTACCCTTGAGTCCCAAACCAAACACTGATAAAACTTCAAATGGCCCTAACTTCTATACGGTACGTCCTACACCTATCAAAGTTTGCAACATACAAATGCTTGTAACTTTTTACTGGAGCGTTATAAAACCTTGAAATTTTGTAACAATAAAGTACTCGAGCCTCTTGTCAATTTAAGCTATCGCTCAAAGCTATGCTACCCTTGAGTCCCAAATCAAACACTAATAAAACTTCAAATGGCCCTAACTTCTATACGGTACGTCCTACACCTATCAAAGTTTGCAACATACAAATGCTTGCAACTTTTTACTGGAGCGTCATAAGAACTTGAAATTTTGTAACAATAAAGTACTCGAGCCTCTTGTCAATTTAAGCTATCGCTCAAAGCTATGCTACCCTAGAGTCCCAAACCAAACACTGATAAAATTTCAAATAGCCATAACTTCTATACGGTACGTCCTACACCTATCAATGTTTGCAACATACAAATGCTTGTAACTTTTTACTGGAGCGTCATAAAACCTTGAAATTTTGTAACAATAAAGTACTCGAACCTCTTGTCAATTTATGCTATCGCTCAAAGCTGTGCTACCCTTGAGTCCCAAATCAAACACTGATAAAACTTCAAATGGCCCTAACTTCTATACGGTACGTCCTACACCTATCAGAGTTTGCAACATACAAATGTTTGTAACTTTTTACTGGAGCGTCATAAAACCTTGAAATTTTGTAACAATAAAATACTCGAGCCTCTTGTCGATTTAAGCTTTCGCTCAAAGCTATGCTACCCTTGAGTCCCAAATCAAACACTGATAAAATTTCAAATGGCCCTAATTTCTATACGGTAAGTCCTACACCTATCAAAGTTTGCAACATACAAATGCTTGTAACTTTTTACTGGAGCGTCATAAAACCTTGAAATTTTGTAATAATAAAATACTCGAGCCTCTTGTCAATTTAAGCTTTCGCTCAAAGCTATGCTACCCTTGAGTCCCAAATCAAACACTAATAAAACTTCAAATGGCCCTAACTTCTATACGGTACGTCCTACACCTATCAATGTTTGCAACATAGAAATGCTTGTAACTTTTTACTGGAGCGTCATAAAACCTTGAAATTTTGTAACAATAAAGTACTCGAACCTCTTGTCAATTTAAGCTATCGCTCAAAGCTGTGCTACCCTTGAGTCCCAAATCAAACACTGATAAAACTTCAAATGGCCCTAACTTCTATACGGTACCTCCTACACCTATCAGAGTTTGCAACAAACAAATGCTTGTAACTTTTTACTGGAGCGTCATAAAACCTTGAAATTTTGTAACAATAAAGTACTCGAGCCTCTTGTCAATTTAAGCTATCGCTCAAAGCTATGCTACCCTTGAGTCCCAAACCAAACACTAATAAAACTTCAAATGGCCCTAACTTCTATACGGTACGTCCTACACCTATCAAAGTTTGCAACATACAAATGCTTGTAACTTTTT
Organism: Clusia tigrina; assembly: GCA_920105625.2. Taxonomy (NCBI): domain Eukaryota; kingdom Metazoa; phylum Arthropoda; class Insecta; order Diptera; family Clusiidae; genus Clusia; species Clusia tigrina. The sequence goes on from CAKKTE020000594.1 coordinate 366,803, forward strand.
ACTGGAGCGTTAGAAAACCTTGAAATTTTGTAACAATAAAGTACTCGAGCCTCTTGTCAATTTAAGCTATCGGCCAAAGCTATGCTACCCTTGAGTCCCAAATCAGACACTAATAAAACTTCAAATGGCCCTAACTTCTATACGGTACGTCCTACACCTATCAAAGTTGGCAACATACAAATGCTTGCAACTTTTTACTGTAGCGTCATAAGAACTTGAAATTTTGTAACAATAAAGTACTCGAGCCTCTTGTCAATTTAAGCTATCGCTCAAAGCTATGCTACCCTAGAGTCCCAAACCAAACACTGATAAAATTTCAAATGGCCATAACTTCTATACGGTACGTCCTACACCTATCAATGTTTGCAACATACAAATGCTTGTAACTTTTTACTGGAGCGTCATAAAACCTTGAAATTTTGTAACAATAAAGTACTCGAACCTCTTGTCAATTTAAGCTATCGCTCAAAGCTGTGCTACCCTTGAGTCCCAAATCAAACACTGATAAAACTTCAAATGGCCCTAACTTCTATACGGTACGTCCTACACCTATCAGAGTTTGCAACATACAAATGCTTGTAACTTTTTACTGGAGCGTCATAAAACCTTGAAATTTTGTAACAATAAAATACTCGAGCCTCTTGTCGATTTAAGCTTTCGCTCAAAGCTATGCTACCCTTGAGTCCCAAATCAAACACTGATAAAATTTCAAATGGCCCTAATTTCTATACGGTAAGTCCTACACCTATCAAAGTTTGCAACATACAAATGCTTGTAACTTTTTACTGGAGCGTCATAAAACCTTGAAATTTTGTAACAATAAAATACTCGAGCCTCTTGTCAATTTAAGCTTTCGCTCAAAGCTATGCTACCCTTGAGTCCCAAATCAAACACTGATAAAATTTCAAATGGCCCTAACTTCTATACGGTACGTCCTACACCTATCAAAGTTTGCAACATACAAATGCTTGTATCTTTTTACTGGAGCGTCATAAAACCTTGAAAATTTGTAAGAATAAAGTACTCGAGCCTCTTTTCAATTTAAGTTATCGCTCAAAGCTATGCTACCCTTGAGACCCAAATCAAACACTGATAAAACTTCAAGTGGCCCTAACTTCTATACGGTACGTCCTACACCTATCAGAGTTTGCAACATACAAATGCTTGTATCTTTTTACTGGAGCGTCATAAAACCTTGAAAATTTGTAACAATAAAGTACTCGAGCCTCTTTTCAATTTAAGTTATCGCTCAAAGCTATGCTACCCTTGAGACCCAAATCAAACACTGATAAAACTTCAAGTGGCCCTAACTTATATACGGTACGTCCTACACCTATCAAAGTTTGCAACATACAAATGCTTGTAACTTTTTACTGGAGCGTCATAAAACCTCGAAATTTTGTAGCAATAAAGTACTCGAGCCTCTTGTCAATTTAAGCTATCGCTCAAAGCTATGCTATCCTTGAGTCCCAAATCAAACACTGATATAACTTCAAATGTCCCTAAATTCTATACGGTACGTCCTACACCTATCAAAGTTTGCAACATACAAATGCTTGTAACTTTTTACCGGAGCGGCATAAAACCTTGAAATTTTGTGACAATAAAGTATTCGAGCCCCTTGTAAATTTATGCTATCGCCCAAAGCTATGCTACCCTTGAGTCCCAAATCAAACACTAATAAAACTTCAAATGGCCCTAACTTCTATACGGTACCTCCTACACCTATCAGAGTTTGCAACAAACAAATGCTTGTAACTTTTTACTGGAGCGTCATAAAACCTTGAAATTTTGTAACAATAAAATACTCGAGCCTCTTGTCAATTTAAGGTTTCGCTCAAAGCTATGCTACCCTTGAGTCCCAAATCAAACACTGATAAAACTTCAAATGGCCCTAACTTCTATACGGTACCTCCTACACCTATCAGAGTTTGCAACAAACAAATGCTTGTAACTTTTTACTGGAGCGTCATAAAACCTTGAAATTTTGTAACAATAAAGTACTCGAGCCTCTTGTCAATTTAAGCTATCGCTCAAAGCTATGCTACCCTTGAGTCCCAAACCAAACACTGATAAAACTTCAAATGGCCCTAACTTCTATACGGTACGTCCTACACCTATCAAAGTTTGCAACATACAAATGCTTGTAACTTTTTACTGGAGCGTTATAAAACCTTGAAATTTTGTAACAATAAAGTACTCGAGCCTCTTGTCAATTTAAGCTATCGGCCAAAGCTATGCTACCCTTGAGTCCCAAATCAGACACTAATAAAACTTCAAATGGCCCTAACTTCTATACGGTACGTCCTACACCTATCAAAGTTGGCAACATACAAATGCTTGCAACTTTTTACTGTAGCGTCATAAGAACTTGAAATTTTGTAACAATAAAGTACTCGAGCCTCTTGTCAATTTAAGCTATCGCTCAAAGCTATGCTACCCTAGAGTCCCAAACCAAACACTGATAAAATTTCAAATGGCCATAACTTCTATACGGTACGTCCTACACCTATCAATGTTTGCAACATACAAATGCTTGTAACTTTTTACTGGAGCGTCATAAAACCTTGAAATTTTGTAACAATAAAGTACTCGAACCTCTTGTCAATTTAAGCTATCGCTCAAAGCTGTGCTACCCTTGAGTCCCAAATCAAACACTGATAAAACTTCAAATGGCCCTAACTTCTATACGGTACGTCCTACACCTATCAGAGTTTGCAACATACAAATGCTTGTAACTTTTTACTGGAGCGTCATAAAACCTTGAAATTTTGTAACAATAAAATACTCGAGCCTCTTGTCGATTTAAGCTTTCGCTCAAAGCTATGCTACCCTTGAGTCCCAAATCAAACACTGATAAAATTTCAAATGGCCCTAATTTCTATACGGTAAGTCCTACACCTATCAAAGTTTGCAACATACAAATGCTTGTAACTTTTTACTGGAGCGTCATAAAACCTTGAAATTTTGTAACAATAAAATACTCGAGCCTCTTGTCAATTTAAGCTTTCGCTCAAAGCTATGCTACCCTTGAGTCCCAAATCAAACACTGATAAAATTTCAAATGGCCCTAACTTCTATACGGTACGTCCTACACCTATCAAAGTTTGCAACATACAAATGCTTGTATTTTTTTACTGGAGCGTCATAAAACCTTGAAAATTTGTAAGAATAAAGTACTCGAGCCTCTTTTCAATTTAAGTTATCGCTCAAAGCTATGCTACCCTTGAGACCCAAATCAAACACTGATAAAACTTCAAGTGGCCCTAACTTCTATACGGTACGTCCTACACCTATCAGAGTTTGCAACATACAAATGCTTGTATCTTTTTACTGGAGCGTCATAAAACCTTGAAAATTTGTAACAATAAAGTACTCGAGCCTCTTTTCAATTTAAGTTATCGCTCAAAGCTATGCTACCCTTGAGACCCAAATCAAACACTGATAAAACTTCAAGTGGCCCTAACTTATATACGGTACGTCCTACACCTATCAAAGTTTGCAACATACAAATGCTTGTAACTTTTTACTGGAGCGTCATAAAACCTCGAAATTTTGTAGCAATAAAGTACTCGAGCCTCTTGTCAATTTAAGCTATCGCTCAAAGCTATGCTATCCTTGAGTCCCAAATCAAACACTGATATAACTTCAAATGTCCCTAAATTCTATACGGTACGTCCTACACCTATCAAAGTTTGCAACATACAAATGCTTGTAACTTTTTACCGGAGCGGCATAAAACCTTGAAATTTTGTGACAATAAAGTATTCGAGCCCCTTGTAAATTTATGCTATCGCCCAAAGCTATGCTACCCTTGAGTCCCAAATCAAACACTAATAAAACTTCAAATGGCCCTAACTTCTATACGGTACCTCCTACACCTATCAGAGTTTGCAACAAACAAATGCTTGTAACTTTTTACTGGAGCGTCATAAAACCTTGAAATTTTGTAACAATAAAATACTCGAGCCTCTTGTCAATTTAAGGTTTCGCTCAAAGCTATGCTACCCTTGAGTCCCAAATCAAACACTGATAAAATTTTAAATGGCCCTAACTTCTATACAGTAAGTCCTACACCTAATAAAGTTTGCAACGTACAAATGCTTGTAACTTTTTACTGGAGCGTCATAAAACCTTGAAATTTTGTAACAATAAAGTACTCGAGCCTCTTGTCAATTTAAGCTATCGCTCAAAGCTATGCTACCGTTGAGTCCCAAACCAAACACTGATAAAACTTCAAATGGCCCTAACTTCTATACGGTACGTCCTACACCTATCAAAGTTTGCAACATACAAATGCTTGTAACTTTTTACTGGAGCGTTATAAAATCTTGAAATTTTGTAACAATAAAGTACTCGAGCCTCTTGTCAATTTAAGCTATCGCTCAAAGCTATGCTACCCTTGAGTCCCAAATCAAACACTAATAAAACTTCAAATGGCCCTAACTTCTATACGGTACGTCCTACACCTATCAAAGTTTGCAACATACAAATGCTTGCAACTTTTTACTGGAGCGTCATAAGAACTTGAAATTTTGTAACAATAAAGTACTCGAGCCTCTTGTCAATTTAAGCTATCGCTCAAAGCTATGCTACCCTAGAGTCCCAAACCAAACACTGATAAAATTTCAAATGGCCATACCTTCTATACGGTACGTCCTACACCTATCAATGTTTGCAACATACAAATGCTTGTAACTTTTTACTGGAGCGTCATAAAATCTTGAAATTTTGTAACAATAAAGTACTCGAACCTCTTGTCAATTTAAGCTATCGCTCAAAGCTGTGCTACCCTTGAGTCCCAAATCAAACACTGATAAAACTTCAAATGGCCCTAACTTCTATACGGTACGTCCTACACCTATCAGAGTTTGCAACATACAAATGCTTGTAACTTTTTACTGGAGCGTCATAAAACCTTGAAATTTTGTAACAATAAAATACTCGAGCCTCTTGTCAATTTAAGCTTTCGCTCAAAGCTATGCTACCCTTGAGTCCCAAATCAAACACTGATAAAATTTCAAATGGCCCTAATTTCTATACGGTAAGTCCTACACCTATCAAAGTTTGCAACATACAAATGCTTGTAACTTTTTACTGGAGCGTCATAAAACCTTGAAATTTTGTAACAATAAAATACTCGAGCCTCTTGTCAATTTAAGCTTTCGCTCAAAGCTATGCTACCCTTGAGTCCCAAATCAAACACTGATAAAATTTCAAATGGTCCTAACTTCTATACGGTACGTCCTACACCTATCAAAGTTTGCAACATACAAATGCTTGTATCTTTTTACTGGAGCGTCATAAAACCTTGAAAATTTGTAACAATAAAGTACTCGAGCCTCTTTTCAATTTAAGTTATCGCTCAAAGCTATGCTACCCTTGAGACCCAAATCAAACACTGATAAAACTTCAAGTGGCCCTAACTTATATACGGTACGTCCTACACCTATCAAAGTTTGCAACATACAAATGCTTGTAACTTTTTACTGGAGCGTCATAAAACCTGAAATTTTGTAGCAATAAAGTACTCGAGCCTCTTGTCAATTTAAGCTATCGCTCAAAGTTATTCTATCCTTGAGTCCCAAATCAAACACTGATAAAACTTCAAATGGCCCTAGCTTCTATACGGTACGTCCCACAGCTATCAAAGTTTGCAACATACAAATGCTTTTAACTTTTTACTGGAGCGTCATAAAACCTTGAAATTTTGTAACAATGAAGAATTCGAGCCCCTTGTCAATTTAAGCTATTGCTCAAAGCTATGCTACCCTTGAGTCCCAAATCAAACACTGATAAAACTTCAAATGTCCCTAAATTCTATACGGTACGTCCTACACCTATCAAAGTTTGCAACATACAAATGCTTGTAACTTTTTACCGGAGCGTCATAAAACCTTGAAATTTTGTGACAATAAAGTATTCGAGCCCCTTGTAAATTTAAGCTATCGCTCAAAGCTATGCTACCCTTGAATCCCAAATCAAACACTGATAACACTTCAAATGGCCCTAACTTCTATACGGTATGTCCTACACCTATCAAAGTTTGCAACATACAAATGCTTGTAACTTTTTACTGGAGCGTCATAAAACCTTGAAATTTTGTAATAATAAAGTACTCGAGCCTCTTGTCAATTTAAGCTATCGCTCAAAGCTATGCTACCCTTGAGTCCCAAACCAAACACTGATAAAACTTCAAATGGCCCTAACTTCTATACGGTACGTCCTACACCCATCAATGTTTGCAACATAGAAATGCTTGTAACTTTTTACTGGAGCGTCATAAAACCTTGAAATTTTGTAACAATAAAGTACTCGAACCTCTTGTCAATTTAAGCTATCGCTCAAAGCTGTGATACTCTTGAGTCCCAAATCAAACACTGATAAAACTTCAAATGGCCCTAACTTCTATACGGTACCTCCTACACCTATCAGAGTTTGCAACATACAAATGCTTGTAACTTTTTACTGGAGCGTCATAAAACCTTGAAATTTTGTAACAATAAAATACTCGAGCCTCTTGTCAATTTAAGCTTTCGCTCAAAGCTATGCCACCCTTGAGTCCCAAATCAAACACTGATAAAATTTCAAATGGCCCTAACTTCTATACGGTAAGTCCTTCACCTAATAAAGTGTGCAACATACAAATGCTTGTAACTTTTTACTGGAGCATCATAAAACCTTGAAATTTTGTAACAATAAAGTACTCGAGCCTCTTGTCAATTTAAGCTATCGCTCAAAGCTATGCTACCCTTGAGTCCCAAACCAAACACTGATAAAACTTCAAATGGCCCTAACTTCTATACGGTACGTCCTACACCTATCAAAGTTTGCAACATACAAATGCTTGTAACTTTTTACTGGAGCGTCATAAAACCTTGAAATTTTGTAACAATAAAGTACTCGAGCCTCTTGTCAATTTAAGCTATCGCTCAAAGCTATGCTACCCTTGAGTCCCAAACCAAACACTGATAAAATTTCAAATGGCCATAACTTCTATACGGTTTGTCCTACACCTATCAATGTTTGCAACATACAAATGCTTGTAACTTTTTACTGGAGCGTCATAAAACCTTGAAATTTTGTAACAATAAAGTACTCGAACCTCTTGACAATTTAAGCTATCGCTCAAAGCTGTGCTACCCTTGAGTCCCAAATCAAACACTGATAAAACTTCAAATGGCCCTAACTTCTATACGGCACCTCCTACACCTATCAGAGTTTGCAACAAACAAATGCTTGTAACTTTTTACTGGAGCGTCATAAAACCTTGAAATTTTGTAACAATAAAATACTCGAGCCTCTTGTCAATTTAAGTTTTCGCTCAAAGCTATGCTACCCTTGAGTCCCAAATCAAACACTGATAAAATTTCAAATGGCCCTAACTTCTATACGGTAAGTCCTACACCTAATAAGGTTTGCAACGTACAAATGCTTGTAACTTTTTAATGGAGCGTCATAAAACCTTGAAATTTTATAACAATAAAGTACTCGAGCCTCTTGTCAATTTAAGCTATCGCTCAAAGCTATGCTACCCTTGAGTCCCAAACCAAACACTGATAAAACTTCAAATGGCCCTAACTTCTATACGGTAAGTCCTACACCTATCAAAGTTTGCAACATACAAATGCTTGTAACTTTTTACTGGAGCGTCATAAAACCTTGAAATTTTGTAACAATAAAGTACTCGAGCCTCTTGTCAATTTAAGCTATCGCTCAAAGCTATGCTACCCTTGATTCCCAAACCAAACACTGATAAAATTTCAAATGGCCATAACTTCTATACGGTACGTCCTACACCTATCAATGTTTGCAACACACAAATGCTTGTAACTTTTTACTGGAGCGTCATAAAACCTTGAAATTTTGTAACAATAAAGTACTCGAACCTCTTGTCAATCAAAGCTGTGCTACCCTTGAGTCCCAAATCAAACACTGATAAAACTTCAAATGGCCCTAACTTCTATACGGTACGTCCTACACCCATCAGAGTTTGCATCATACAAATGCTTGTAACTTTTTACTGGAGCGTCATAAAACCTTGAAATTTTGTAACAATAAAATACTCGAGCCTCTTGTCAATTTAAGCTTTCGCTCAAAGCTATGCTACCCTTGAGTCCCAAATCAAACACTGATAAAATTTCAAATGGCCCTAACTTCTATACGGTAAGTCCTACACCTATCAAAGTTTGCAAAATACAAATGCTTGTAAGTTTTTACTGGAGCGTCATAAAACCTTGAAATTTTGTAACAATAAAATACTCGAGCCTCTTGTCAATTTAAGCTTTCGCTCAAAGCTATGCTACCCTTGAGTCCCAAATCAAACACTGATAAAATTTCAAATGGCCCTAGCTTCTATACGGTACGTCCTACACCTATCAAAGTTTGCAACATACAAATGCTTGTATCTTTTTACTGGAGCGTCATAAAACCTTGAAAATTTGTAACAATAAAGTACTCGAGCCTCTTTTCAATTTAAGTTATCGCTCAAAGCTACGCTACCCTTGAGTCCCAAATCAAACACTGATAAAACTTCAAGTGGCCCTAACTTATATACGGTACGTCCTACACCTATCAAAGTTTGCAACATACAAATGCTTGTAACTTTTTACCGGAGCGTCATAAAACCTTGAAATTTTGTGACAATAAAGTATTCGAGCCCCTTGTAAATTTAAGCTATCGCTCAAAGCTATGCTACCCTTGAGTCCCAAATCAAACACTGATAAAACTTCAAATGGCCCTAACTTCTATACGGTACATCCTACACCAATCAAAGTTTGCAACATACAAATGCTTGTAACTTTTTACTGGAGCGTCATAAAACCTTGAAATTTTGTAACAATAAAGTACTCGAGCCTCTTGTCAATTTAAGCTATCGCTCAAAGCTATGCTACCCTTGAGTCCCAAATCAAACACTGATAAAACTTCAAATGGCCCTAACTTCTATACGGTACGCCCTACACCTATCAAAGTTTGCAACATACAAATGCTTGTAACTTTTTACTGGAGCGTCATAAAACCTTGAAATTTTGTAACAATAAAGTACTCGAGCCTCTTGTCAATTTAAGCTATCGCTCAAAGCTGTGCTACCCTTGAGTCCCAAATCAAACACTGATAAAACTTCAAATTGCCCTAACTTCTATACGGTACATCCTACACCTATCAGAGTTTGCAACATACAAATGCTTGTAACTTTTTACGGGAGCGTCATAAAACCTTGAAATTTTTTTAACAAGAAAATACTCGAGCCTCTTGTCAATTTAAGCTTTCGCTCAAAGCTATGCTACCCTTGAGTCCCAAATCAAACACTGAAAAAATTTCAAATGGCCGTAACTTCTATACGGTAAGTCCTACACCTATCAAAGTTTGCAACATACAAATGCTTGTAACTTTTTACTGGAGCGTCATAAAACCTTGAAATTTTGTAACAATAAAGTACTCGAGACTCTTGTCAATTTAAACTATCATTCAAAGCTATGCTACCCTTCAGTCCCAAATCAAACACTGATAAAACTTCAAATGGCCCTAAATTCTATACGGTACGTCCTACACCTATCAAAGTTTGCAACATACAAATGCTTGTAACTTTTTACTGGAGCGTCATAAAACCTTGACATTTTGTAACAATAAAGTATTCGAGCCCCTTGTCAATTTAAGCTATAGCTCAAAGCTATGCTACCCTTGCGTCAAATGCCATAAAACGTCATAAAACCTTGTCAAATGCTTGTAACGTTTTACTGGAGCGTCATAAAACCTTGGAATTTTGTAACAATAAAGTACTCGAGCCTCTTGTCAATTTAAGCTTTCGCTCAAAGCTATGCTACCCTTGAGTCCCAAATCAAACACTGATAAAATTTCAAATGGCCCTAACTTCTATACGGTAAGTCCTACACCTATCAAAGTTTGCAACATACAAATGCTTGTAACTTTTTACTGGAGCGTCATAAAACCTTGAAATTTTGTAACAATAAAATACTCGAGCCTCTTGTCAATTTAAGCTTTCGCTCAAAGCTATGCTACCCTTGAGTCCCAAATCAAACACTTATAAAATTTCAAATGGCCCTAACTTCTATACGGTACGTCCTACACCTATCAAAGTTTGCAACATACAAATGCTTGTATCTTTTTACTGGAGCGTCATAAAACCTTGACATTTTGTAACAATAAAGTATTCGAGCCCCTTGTCAATTAAGGCTATAGCTCAAAGCTATGCTACCCTTGCGTCAAATGCCATAAAACGTCATAAAACCTTGTCAAATGCTTGTAACGTTTTACTGGAGCGTCATAAAACCTTGAAATTTTGTAACAATAAAGTACTCGAGCCTCTTGTCAATTTAAGCTATCGCTCAAAGCTATGCTACCCTTGAGACCCAAATCAAACACTGATAAAACTTCAAATGGCCCTAACTTCTATACGGTAAGTCCTACACCTAATAAAGTTTGCAACGTACAAATGCTTGTAACTTTTTACTGGAGCGTCATAAAACTTTGAAATTTTGTAACAATAAAGTACTCGAGCCTCTTGTCAATTTAAGCTATCGCTCAAAGCTATGCTACCCTTGAGTCCCAAACCAAACACTGATAAAATTTCAAATGGCAATAACTTCTATACGGTACGTCCTACACCTATCAATGTTTGCAACATACAAATGCTTGTAACTTTTTACTGGAGCGTCATAAAACCTTGAAATTTTGTAACAATAAAGTACTCGAACCGCTTGTCAATCAAAGCTGTGCTACCCTTGAGTCCCAAATCAAACACTGATAAAACTTCAAATGGCCCTAACTTCTATACGGTACGTCCTACACCCATCAGAGTTTGCAACATACAAATGCTTGTAACTTTTTACTGGAGCGTCATAAAATCTTGAAATTTTGTAACAATAAAATACTCGAGCCTCTTGTCAATTTAAGCTTTCGCTCAAAGCTATGCTACCCTTGAGTCCCAAATCAAACACTGATAAAATTTCAAATGGCCCTAACTTCTATACGGTAAGTCCTACACCTATCAAAGTTTGCAACATACAAATGCTTGTAACTTTTTACTGGAGCGTCATAAAACCTTGAAATTTTGTAACAATAAAATACTCGAGCCTCTTGTCAATTTAAGCTTTCGCTCAAAGCTATGCTACCCTTGAGTCCCAAATCAAACACTTATAAAATTTCAAATGGCCCTAACTTCTATACGGTACGTCCTACACCTATCAAAGTTTGCAACATACAAATGCTTGTATCTTTTTACTGGAGCGTCATAAAACCTTGAAAATTTGTAACAATAGAGTACTCGAGCCTCTTTTCAATTTAAGTTATCGCTCAAAGCTAGGCTACCCTTGAGTCCCAAATCAAACACTGATAAAACTTCAAGTGGCCCTAACTTCTATACGGTACGTCCTACACCTATCAAAGTTTGCAACATACAAATGCTTGTAACTTTTTACTGGAGCGTCATAAAACCTTGAAATTTTGTAACAATAAAGTACTCGAGCCTCTTGTCAATTTAAGCTATCGCTCAAAGCTATGCTACCCTTGAGACCCAAATCAAACACTGATAAAACTTCAAATGGCCCTAACTTCTATACGGTAAGTCCTACACCTAATAAAGTTTGCAACGTACAAATGCTTGTAACTTTTTACTGGAGCGTCATAAAACTTTGAAATTTTGTAACAATAAAGTACTCGAGCCTCTTGTCAATTTAAGCTATCGCTCAAAGCTATGCTACCCTTGAGTCCCAAACCAAACACTGATAAAATTTCAAATATCAATAACTTCTATACGGTACGTCCTACACCTATCAATGTTTGCAACATACAAATGCTTGTAACTTTTTACTGGAGCGTCATAAAACCTTGAAATTTTGTAACAATAAAGTACTCGAACCGCTTGTCAATCAAAGCTGTGCTACCCTTGAGTCCCAAATCAAACACTGATAAAACTTCAAATGGCCCTAACTTCTATACGGTACGTCCTACACCCATCAGAGTTTGCAACATACAAATGCTTGTAACTTTTTACTGGAGCGTCATAAAACCTTGAAATTTTGTAACAATAAAATACTCGAGCCTCTTGTCAATTTAAGCTTTCGCTCAAAGCTATGCTACCCTTGAGTCCCAAATCAAACACTGATAAAATTTCAAATGGCCCTAACTTCTATACGGTAAGTCCTACACCTATCAAAGTTTGCAACATACAAATGCTTGTAACTTTTTACTGGAGCGTCATAAAACCTTGAAATTTTGTAACAATAAAATACTCGAGCCTCTTGTCAATTTAAGCTTTCGCTCAAAGCTATGCTACCCTTGAGTCCCAAATCAAACACTTATAAAATTTCAAATGGCCCTAACTTCTATACGGTACGTCCTACACCTATCAAAGTTTGCAACATACAAATGCTTGTATCTTTTTACTGGAGCGTCATAAAACCTTGAAAATTTGTAACAATAAAGTACTCGAGCCTCTTTTCAATTTAAGTTATCGCTCAAAGCTAGGCTACCCTTGAGTCCCAAATCAAACACTCATAAAACTTCAAGTGGCCCTAACTTATATACGGTACGTCCTACACCTATTAAAGTTTGCAACATACAAATGCTTGTAACTTTTTACTGGAGCGTCATAAAACCTTGAAATTTTGTAACAATAAAGTACTCGAGCCTCTTGTCAATTTAAGCTATCGTTCAAAGCTATGCTACCCTTCAGTCCCAAATCAAACACTGATAAAGCTTCAAATGGCCCTAAATTCTATACGGTACGTCCTACACCTATCAAAGTTTGCAACATACAAATGCTTGTAACTTTTTACTGGAGCGTCATAAAACCTTGAAATTTTGTAACAATAAAGTATTCGAGCCTCTTGTCAATTTAAGCTATCGCTCAAAGCTGTGCTACCCTTGAGTCCCAAATCAAACACTGATAAAACTTCAAATGGCCCTAACTTCTATACGGTACATCCTACACCTATCAGAGTTTGCAACATACAAATGCTTGTAACTTTTTACGCGAGCGTCATAAAACCTTGAAATTTTTTTAACAAGAAAATACTCGAGCCTCTTGTCAATTTAAGCTTTCGCTCAAAGCTATGCTACCCTTGAGTCCCAAATCAAACACTGAAAAAATTTCAAATGGCCCTAACTTCTATACGGTAAGTCCTACACCTATCAAAGTTTGCAACATACAAATGCTTGTAACTTTTTACTGGAGCGTCATAAAACCTTGAAATTTTGTAACAATAAAGTACTCGAGCCTCTTGTCAATTTAAGCTATCGTTCAAAGCTATGCTACCCTTCAGTCCCAAATCAAACACTGATAAAACTTCAAATGGCCCTAAATTCTATACGGTACGTCCTACACCTATCAAAGTTTGCAACATACAAATGCTTGTAACTTTTTACTGGAGCGTCATAAAACCTTGACATTTTGTAACAATAAAGTATTCGAGCCCCTTGTCAATTTAAGCTATAGCTCAAAGCTATGCTACCCTTGCGTCAAATGCCATAAAACGTCATAAAACCTTGTCAAATGCTTGTAACGTTTTACTGGAACGTCATAAAACCTTGAAATTTTGTAACAATAAAGTACTCGAGCCTCTTGTCAATTTAAGCTATCGCTCAAAGCTATGCTACTCTTGAGACACAAATCAAACACTGATAAAACTTCAAATGGCCCTAACTTCTATACGGTACGTCCTACACCTATCAAAGTTTGCAACATACAAATGCTTGTATCTTTTTACTGGGGCGTCATAAAACCTTGAAATTTTGTAACAATAAAGTACTCGAACCTCTTGTCAATTTAAGCTATCGCTCAAAGCTGTGCTACTCTTGAGTCCCAAATCAAACACTGATAAAACTTCAAATGGCCCTAACTTCTATACGGTACCTCCTACACCTATCAGAGTTTGCAACATACAAATGCTTGCAACTTTTTACTGGAGCGTCATGAAACCTTGACATTTTGTAACAATAAAGTATTCGAGCCCCTTGTCAATTTAAGCTATAGCTCAAACCTATGCTACCCTTGCGTCAAATGCCATAAAACGTCATAAAACCTTGTCAAATGCTTGTAACGTTTTACTGGAGCGTCATAAAACCTTGAAATTTTGTAATAATAAAGTACTCGAGCCTCTTGTCAATTCAAGCTATCGCTCAAAGCTATGCTAGCCTTGAGACCCAAATCAAACTCTGATAAAACTTCAAATGGCCCTAACTTCTATACGGTACGTCCTACACCTATCAAAGTTTGCAACATACAAATGCTTGTATCTTTTTACTGGAGCGTCATAAAACCTTGAAATTTTGTAACAATAAAGTATTCGAGCCCCTTGTCAATTTAAGCTATTGCTCAAAGCTATGCTACCCTTGAGTCCCAAATCAAACACTGATAAAACTTCAAATGGCCCTAACTTCTATACGGTACGTCCTACACCTATCAAAGTTTGCAACATACAAATGCTTGTAACTCTTTACTGGAGTGTCATAAAACCTTGAAATTTTGTAACAATTAAGTACTCGAACCTCTTGTCAATTTAAGCTATCGCTCAAAGCAATGCTACCCTTGATTCCCAAATCAAACACTGATAACACTTCAAATGGCCCTAACTTCTATACGGTATGTCCTACACCTATCAAAGTTTGCAACATACAAATGCTTGTAACTTTTTACTGGAGCGTCACAAAACCTTGAAATTTTGTAATAATAAAGTACTCGAGCCTCTTGTCAATTTAAGCTATCGCTCAAAGCTATGCTACACTTGAGTCCCACACCAAACACTGATAAAACTTCAAATGGCCCTAACTTCTATACGGTACGTCCTACACCTATCAATGTTTGCAACATAGAAATGCTTGTAACTTTTTACTGGAGCGTCATAAAACCTTGAAATTTTGTAACAATAAAGTACTCGAACCTCTTGTCAATTTAAGCTATCGCTCAAAGCTGTGCTACTCTTGAGTCCCAAATCAAACACTGATAAAGCTTCAAATGGCCCTAACTTCTATATGGTACCTCCTACACCTATCAGAGTTTGCAACATACAAATGCTTGTAACTTTTTACTGGAGCGTCATAAAACCTTGAAATTTTGTAACAATAAAATACTCGAGCCTCTTGTCAATTTAAGCTTTCGCTCAAAGCTATGCTACCCTTGACTCCCAAATCAAACACTGAAAAAATTTCAAATGGCCCTAACTTCTATACGGTAAGTCCTACACCTATCAACGTTTGCAACATACAAATGCTTGTAACTTTTTACTGGAGCGTCATAAAACCTTGAAATTTTGTAACAATAAAGTACTCGAGCCTCTTGTCAAGTTAAGCTATCGTTCAAAGCTATGCTACCCTTCAGTCCCAAATCAAACACTGATAAAACTTCAAATGGCCCTAAATTCTATACGGTACGTCCTATACCTATCAAAGTTTGCAACATACAAATGCTTGTAACTTTTTACTGGAGCGTCATAAAACCTTGACATTTTCTAACAATAAAGTATTCGAGCCCCTTGTCAATTTAAGCTATAGCTCAAAGCTATGCTACCCTTGCGTCAAATTCCATAAAACGTCATAAAACCTTGTCAAATGCTTGTAACGTTTTACTGGAGCGTCATAAAACCTTGAAATTTTGTAACAATAAAGTACTCGAGCCTCTTGTCAATTCAAGCTATCGCTCAAAGCTATGCTAGCCTTGAGACCCAAATCAAACACTGATAAAACTTCAAATGGCCCTAACTTCTATACGGTACGTCCTACACCTATCAAAGTTTGCAACATACAAATGCTTGTATCTTTTTACTGGAGCGTCATAAAACCTTGAAATTTTGTAACAATAAAGTATTCGAGCCCCTTGTCAATTTAAGCTATTGCTCAAAGCTATGCTACCCTTGAGTCCCAAATCAAACACTGATAAAACTTCAAATGGCCCTAACTTCTATACGGTACGTCCTACACCTATCAAAGTTTGCAACATACAAATGCTTGTAACCCTTTACTGGAGTGTCATAAAACCTTGAAATTTTGTAACAATAAAGTACTCGAACCTCTTGTCAATTTAAGCTATCGCTCAAAGCTATGCTACCCTTGATTCCCAAATCAAACACTGATAACACTTCTACTGGCCCTAACTTCTATACGGTATGTCCTACACCTATCAAAGTTTGCAACATACAAATGCTTGTAACTTTTTACTGGAGCGTCATAAAACCTTGAAATTTTGTAATAATAAAGTACTCGAGCCTCTTGTCAATTTAAGCTATCGCTCAAAGCTATGCTACCCTTGAGTCCCAAACCAAACACTGATAAAACTTCAAATGGCCCTAACTTCTATACGGTACGTCCTACACCTATCAATGTTTGCAACATAGAAATGCTTGTAACTTTTTACTGGAGCGTCATAAAACCTTGAAATTTTGTAACAATAAAGTACTCGAACCTCTTGTCAATTTAAGCTATCGCTCAAAGCTGGGCTACGCTTGAGTCCCAAATCAAACACTGATAAAACTTCAAATGGCCCTAACTTCTATACGGTACCTCCTACACCTATCAGAGTTTGCAACATACAAATGCTTGTAACTTTTTACTGGAGCGTCATAAAACCTTGAAATTTTGTAACAATAAAATACTCGAGCCTCTTGTCAATTTAAGCTTTCGCTCAAAGCTATGCCACCCTTGAGTCTCAAATCAAACACTGATAAAATTTCAAATGGCCCTAACTTCTATACGGTAAGTCCTTCACCTAATAAAGTGTGCAACATACAAATGCTTGTAACTTTTTACTGGAGCATCATAAAACCTTGAAATTTTGTAACAATAAAGTACTCGAGCCTCTTGTCAATTTAAGCTATCTCTCAAAGCTATGCTACCCTTGAGTCCCAAACCAAACACTGATAAAACTTCAACTGGCCCTAACTTCTATACGGTACGTCCTACACCTATCAAAGTTTGCAACATACAAATGCTTGTAACTTTTTACTGGAGCGTCATAAAACCTTGAAATTTTGTAACAATAAAGTACTCGAGCCTCTTGTCAATTTAAGCTATCGCTCAAAGCTATGCTATCCTTGAGTCCCAAACCAAACACTGATAAAATTTCAAATGGCCATAACTTCTATACGGTCTGTCCTACACCTATCAATGTTTGCAACATACAAATGCTTGTAACTTTTTACTGGAGCGTCATAAAACCTTGAAATTTTGTAACAATAAAGTACTCGAACCTCTTGTCAATTTAAGCTATCGCTCAAAGCTGTGCTACCCTTGAGTCCCAAATCAAACACTGATAAAACTTCAAATGGCCATAACTTCTATACGGTACGTCCTACACCTTTCAGAGTTTGCAACATACAAATGCTTGTAACTTTTTACTGGAGCGTCATAAAACTTTGAAATTTTGTAGCAATAAAGTACTCGAGCCTCTTGTCAATTTAAGCTATCGCTCAAAGCTATGCTATCCTTGAGTCCCAAATCAAACACTGATAAAACTTCAAATGGCCCTAGCTTCTATACGGTACGTCCTACAGCTATCAAAGTTTGCAACATACAAATGCTTGTAACTTTTTACTGGAGCATCATAAAACCTTGAAATTTTGTAACAATGAAGAATTCGAGCCCCTTGTCAATTTAAGCTATTGCTCAAAGCTATGCTTCCCTTGAGTCCCAAATCAAACACTGATAAAACTTCAAGTGGCCCTAAATTCTATACGGTACGTCCTACACCCATCAAAGTTTGCAACATACAAATGCTTGTAACTTTTTACCGGTGCGTCTTAAAACCTTGAAATTTTGTGACAATAAAGTATTCGAGCCCCTTGTAAATTTAAGCTATCGCTCAAAGGTATGCTACCCTTGAGTCCCAAATCAAACACTGATAAAACTTCAAGTGGACCTAACTTTTATACGGTACGTCCTACACCTATCAAAGTTTTCAACATACAAATACTTGTAACTTTTTACTGGAGCGTCATAAAAACTTGACATTTTGAAACAATAAAGTACTCGAGCCTCTTGTCAATTTAAGCTATCGCTCAAAGCTATGCTACCCTTGAGTACCAAATCAAACACTGATAAAGCTTCAAATGGCCCTAGCTTCTATACGGTACGTCCTACACCTATCAAAGTTTGCAACATACAAATGCTTGTAACTTTTTACTGGAGCGTCATAAAACCTTGAAATTTTGTAACAATAAAGTACTCGAGCCTCTTGTCAATTTAAGCTATCGCTCAAAGCTGTGCTACCCTTGAGTCCTAAATCAAACACTGATAAAACTTCAAATGGCCCTAACTTCTATACGGTAAGTCCTACACCTATCAAAGTTTGCAACATACAAATGCTTGTAGCTTTTTACTGGAGCGTCATAAAACCTTGAAATTTTGTAACAATAAAGTACTCGAGCCTCTTGTCAATTTAAGCTATCGTTCAAAGCTATGCTACCCTTGAGTCCCAAATCAAACACTGAGCATTTGCATGTTGCAAACTTTGATACGTGTAAGACGTACCGTATAGAAGTTTGGGGCCATTTGAAGTTTTATCAGTGTTTGATTTGGGACTCAAGGGTAGCATAGCTTTGAGCGATAGCTTAAATTGACAAGAGGCTCGAGTACTATATTGTTACAAAATTTCAAGGTTTTAAAACGCTCCAGTAAAAAGTAACAAGCATTTGTATGTTGTAAACTTTGATAGGTATAGGACGTACCGTATAGAAGCTAAGGCCATTTGAAGTTTTATCAGTGTTTCATTTGGGACTCAAGGGTAGCATAGCTTTGAGCGATAGCTTAAATTGACAAGAGTCTCGAGTACTTTGTTGTTACAAAATTTCAAGGTTTTATGACGCTCCAGTAAAAAGTTACAAGCATTTTAAGGTTGCAAACTTTGATAGGTGTAGGACGTACAGTATAAATGTTAGGGCCATTTGAAGTTTTATCAGTGTTTGATTTGGGACTCAAGGGTAGCATAGCTTTGAGCGATAGCTTAAATTGACAAGATACTCGAGTACTTTATTGTTACAAAATTTCAAGGTTTTATGACGCGCCAGTAAAAAGTTACAAGCATTTGTATGTTGCAAACTTTGATAGGTATAGGACGTACCGTATATAAATTAGGGCCATTTGAAGTTTTATCAGTGTTTGATTTGGGACTCAAGGTTAGCATTGCTTTGAGCCATAGCTTAAATTGACAAGAGGCTCGAGTACTTTATTGTTACAAAATTTCAAGGTTTTATGACGCTCCAGTAAAAAGTTAAAAGCATTTGTATGTTGCAAACTTTGATAGGTGTAGGACGTACCGTATACAAGTTAGGATCATTTGAAGTTTTATCAGTGTTTGATTTGGGACTCAAGTGTAGCATAGCTTTGAGCGATAGCTTGAATTGACAAGAGGCTCGAGTACTATATTGTTACAAAATTTCAAGGTTTTAAAACGCTCCAGTAAAAAGTAACAAGCATTTGTATGTTGCAAACTTTGATAGGTATAGGACGTACCGTATAGAAGCTAGGGCCATTTGAAGTTCTATCAGTGTTTCATTTGGGACTCAAGGGTAGCATAGCTTTGAGCGATAGCTTAAATTGACAAGAGGCTCGAGTACTTTATTGTTACAAAATTTCAAGGTTTTATGACGCTCCAGTAAAAAGTTAAAAGCATTTGTATGTTGCAAGCTTTGATAGGTGTAGGACGTACCGTATACAAGTTTGGACCATTTGAAGTTTTATCAGTGTTTGATTTGTGACTCAAGGGTAGCATAGCTTTGAGCGATAGCTTAAATTGACAAGAGGCTCGAGTAATTTATTGCTACAAAATTTCAAGGTTTTATGACGCTCCAGTAAAAAGTTACAAACATTTTAAAGTTGCAAACTTTGATATGTGTAGGACGTACCGTATAGAAGTTAGGGCCATTTGAAGTTTTATCAGTGCTTGATTTGGGACTCAAGGGTAGCATAGCTTTGAGCGATAGCTTAAATTGACAAGAGTCTCGAGTACTTTATTGTTACAAAATTTCAAGGTTTTATGACGCTCCAGTAAAAAGTTACAAGCATTTGTCTGTTGCAAACTTTGACAGGTGTACGACGGACCGTATAGAAATTAGGGCCATTTGAAGTTTTATCAGTGTTTGATTTGGGAATCAAGGGTAGCATAGCTTTGAGCGATAGCTTAAATTGACATGAGGCTCGAAACTTTATTGTTACAGAATTTCAAGGTTTTATGACGCGCCAGTAAAAAGTTACAAGCATTTTAAAGTTGCAAACTTTGATAGGTGTAGGACGTACCGTATAGAAGTTAGGGCCATTTGAAGTTTTATCAGTGCTTGATTTGGGACTCAAGGGTAGCATAGCTTTGAGCGATAGCTTAAATTGACAAGAGTCTCGAGTACTTTATTGTTACAAAATTTCAAGGTTTTATGACGCTCCAGTAAAAAGTTACAAGCATTTTTAGGTTGCAAACTTTGATAGGTGTAGGACGTACAGTATAGAAGTTAGGGCCATTTGAAGTTTTATCAGTGTTTGATTTGGGACTCAAGGGTAGCATAGCTTTGAGCGATAGCTTAAATTGACAAGATACTCGAGTACTTTATTGTTACAAAATTTCAAGGTTTTATGACGCGCCAGTAAAAAGTTACAAGCATTTGTATGTTGCAAACTTTGATAGGTATAGGACGTACCGTATATAAGTTAGGGCCATTTGAAGTTTTATCAGTGTTTGATTTGGGACTCAAGGTTAGTATTGCTTTGAGCGATAGCTTAAATTGACAAGAGGCTCGAGTACTTTATTGTTACAAAATTTCAAAGTTTTATGACGCTCCAGTAAAAAGTTAAAAGAATTTGTATGTTTCAAACTTTGATAGGTGTAGGACGTACCGTATACAAGTTAGGATCATTTGAAGTTTTATCAGTGTTTGATTTGGGACTCAAGGGTAGCATAGCTTTGAGCGATAGCTTAAATTGACAAGAGGCTCGAGTACTTTATTGTTACAAAATTTCAAGGTTTTATGACGCGCCAGTAAAAAGTTACAAGCATTTGTATGTTGCAAACTTTGATAGGTATAGGACGTACCGTATATAAGTTAGGGCCATTTGAAGTTTTATCAGTGTTTGTTTTGGGACTCAAGGTTAGCATTGCTTTGAGCCATAGCTTAAATTGACAAGAGGCTCGAGTACTTTATTGTTACAAAATTTCAAGGTTTTATGACGCTCCAGTAAAAAGTTAAAAGCATTTGTATGTTGCAAACTTTGATAGGTGTAGGACGTACCGTATACAAGTTAGGATCATTTGAAGTTTTATCAGTGTTTGATTTGGGACTCAAGTGTAGCATAGCTTTGAGCGATAGCTTGAATTGACAAGAGGCTCGAGTACTATATTGTTACAAAATTTCAAGGTTTTAAAACGCTCCAGTAAAAAGTAACAAGCATTTGTATGTTGCAAACTTTGATAGGTATAGGACGTACCGTATAGAAGCTAGGGCCATTTGAAGTTCTATCAGTGTTTCATTTGGGACTCAAGGGTAGCATAGCTTTGAGCGATAGCTTAAATTGACAAGAGGCTCGAGTACTTTATTGTTACAAAATTTCAAGGTTTTATGACGCTCCAGTAAAAAGTTAAAAGCATTTGTATGTTGCAAGCTTTGATAGGTGTAGGACGTACCGTATACAAGTTTGGACCATTTGAAGTTTTATCAGTGTTTGATTTGTGACTCAAGGGTAGCATAGCTTTGAGCGATAGCTTAAATTGACAAGAGGCTCGAGTAATTTATTGCTACAAAATTTCAAGGTTCAAGGCTCCAGTAAAAAGTTACAAACATTTTAAAGTTGCAAACTTTGATAGGTGTAGGACGTACCGTATAGAAGTTAGGGCCATTTGAAGTTTTATCAGTGCTTGATTTGGGACTCAATGGTAGCATAGCTTTGAGCGATAGCTTAAATTGACAAGAGTCTCGAGTACTTTATTGTTACAAAATTTCAAGGTTTTATGACGCTCCAGTAAAAAGTTACAAGCATTTGTCTGTTGCAAACTTTGACAGGTGTACGACGGACCGTATAGAAGCTAGGGCCATTTGAAGTTTTATCAGTGTTTGATTTGGGACTCAAGGGTAGCATAGCTTTGAGCGATAGCTTAAATTGACAAGAGGCTCGAAAACTTTATTGTTACAAAATTTCAAGGTTTTATGACGCGCCAGTAAAAAGTTACAAGCATTTCAAAGTTGCAAACTTTGATAGGTGTAGGACGTACCGTATAGAAGTTAGGGGCCATTTGAACTTTTATCAGTGTTTGATTTGAAACTCAAGGGTAGCATAGCTGTGAGCGATAGCTTAAATTGACAAGAGGCTCGAGTACTTTATTGTTACAAAATTTCAAGGTTTTATGACGCTCCAGTAAAAAGTTACAAGCATTTGTATATTGCAAACTTTGATAGGTATAGGAGGTACCGTATAGAAGCTAGGGCCATTTGAAGTTTTGTCAGTGTTTGATTTGGCACTCAAGGTTAGCATTGCTTTGAGCGATAACTTAAATTGACAAGAGGCTCGAGAACTTTATTGTTACAAAATTTCAACGTTTTATGACGCTCCAGTAAAAAGTTAAAAGCATTTGTATGTTGCAAACTTTGATAGGTGTAGGACGTACCGTATACAAGTTAGGACCATTTGAAGTTTTATCAGTGTTTGATTTGGGACTCAAGGGTAGCATAGCTTTGAGCGATAGCTTAAATTGACAAGAGGCTCGAGTACTTTATTGTTACAAAATTTCAAGGTTTTATGAGGCGCCAGTAAAAAGTTACAAGCAATTTAAAGTTGCAACCTTTGATAGGTGTAGGACGTACCGTATAGAAGTTAGGGCCATTTGAAGTTTTATCAGCGTTTGATTTGGGACTCACGGGTAGCATAGCTTGGAGCGATAGCTTAAATTGACAAGAGGCTCGAGTACTTTATTGTTACAAAATTTCAAGGTTTTATGACGCTCCAGTAAAAAGTTAAAAGCATTTGTAAGTTGCAAACTTTGATAGTTGTAGGACGTACCGTATACAAGTTAGGACCATTTGAAGTTTTATCAGTGTTTGATTTGGGACTCAAGGATAGCATAGCTTTGAGCGATAGCTTAAATTAACAAGAGTCTCGACTTGTTTATTGTTACAAAATTGCAAGGTTTTATGACGCTCCAGTAAAAAGTTACAAGCATTTGTCTGTTCCAAACTTTGAGAGGTGTACGACGGACCGAATAGAAATTAGGGCCATTTGAAGTTTTATCAGTGTTTCATTTGGGAATCAAGGGTAGCATAGCTTTGAGCGATAGCTTAAATTGACAAGAGGCTCGAATACTTTATTGTTACAAAATTTCAAGGTTTTATGACGCGCCAGTAAAAAGTTACAAGCATTTTAAAGTTGCAAACTTTGATAGGTGTAGGACGTACCGTATAGAAGTTAGGGCCATTTGAAGTTTTATCAGTGTTTGATTCGGGACTCAAGGGTAGCATAGCTTTGAGCGATAGCTTAAATTGACAAGATACTCGAGTACTTTATTGCTACAAAATTTCAAGGTTTTATGACCCTCCAGTAAAAAGTTACAAGCATTTGTATGTTGCAAACTTTGATAGGTGTAGGACATACCGTATAGAAGCTAGGGCCATTTGAAGTTTTGTCAGTGTTTGAATTGGCACTCAAGGTTAGCATTGCTTTGAGCGAGAGCTTAAATTGACAAGAGGCTCGAGAACTTTATTGTTACAAAATTTCAAGGTTTTATGACGCTCCAGTAAAAAGTTAAAAGCATTTGTATGTTGCAAACTTTGATAGGTGTAGGACGTACCGTATACAAGTTAGGACCATTTGAAGTTTTATCAGTGTTTGATTTGGGATTCAAGGGTACCATAGCTTTGAGCGATAGCTTAAATTGACAAGAGGCTCGAGTACTTTATTGCTACAAAATTTCAAGGTTTTATGACGCGCCAGTAAAAAGTTACAAGCAATTTAAAGTTGCAACCTTTGATAGGTGTGGGACGTAGCGTATAGAAGTTAGGGCCATTTGAAGTTTTATCAGTGTTTGATTTGGGACTCACGGGTAGCATAGCTTGGAGCGATAGCTTAAATTGACAAGAGGCTCGAGTACTTTATTGTTACAAAATTTCAAGGTTTTTTGACGAACCAGTAAAAAGTTAAAAGCATTTGTATGTTGCAAACTTTGATAGGTGTAGGACGTACGGTATACAAGTTAGGGCCATTTGAAGTTTTATCAGTGTTTGATTTCTGACTCAAGGATATCATAGCTTTGAGCGATAGCTTAAATTGACAAGAGTCCGAGTACTTTATTGTTACAAAATTTCAAGGTTTTATGACGCTCCAGTAAAAAGTTACAAGCATTTTTAGGTTGCAAACTTTGATAGGTGTAGGACGTACAGTATAGAAGTTATGGCCATTTGAAGTTTTATCAGTGTTTCATTTGGGACTCAAGGGTAGCATAGCTTTGATCGATAGCTTAAATTGACAAGATACTCGAGTACTTTATTGTTACAAAATTTCAAGGTTTTATGACGCGCCAGTAAAAAGTGACAAGCATTTGTTTGTTGCAAACTTTCATAGGTCTAGGACGTACCGCATAGAAGTTAGGGCCATTTGAAGTTTTATCAGTGTTTGATTTGGGACTCAAGGGTAGAATAGCTTTGAGCGATAGCTTAAATTGACAAGAGGCTCCAGTACTTTATTGTTACAATATTTCAAGGTTTTATGTCGCTCCAGTAAAAAGTTACAATCATTTGTATGTTGCAAACTTTGATAGGTGTAGGACGTACCGTATAGAAGTTAGGGCCATTTGAAGTTTTATCAGTGTTTGATTTGGGACTCAAGGTTAGCATTGCTTTGAACGATAGCTTAAATTGGCAAGAGGCTCGAGTACTTTATTGTTACAAAATTTCAAGGTTTTATGACGCTCCAGTAAAAAGTTAAAAGCATTTGTATGTTGCAAACTTTGATAGGTGTAGGACGTACCGTATACAAGTTAGGACCATTTGAAGTTTTATCAGTGTTTGATTTGGGACTCAAGGGTAGCATAGCTTTGAGCGATAGCTTAAATTGACAAGAGGCTCGAGTGCTTTATTGCTACAAAATTTCAAGGTTTTATGACCCTCCCGTAAAAAGTTACAAGCATTTGTATGTTGCAAACTTTGATAGGTGTAGGACGTACCGTATAGAAGTTAGGGCCATTTGAAGTTTTATCAGTGTTTGATTTGGGACTCAAGGTTAGCATTGCTTTGAGCGATAGCTTAAATTGACAAGAGGCTCGAGTACTTTATTGTTACAAAATTTCAAGGTTTTATGACGCTCCAGTAAAAAGTTAAAAGCATTTGTATGCTGCAAACTTTGATAGGTGTTGGACGTACCGTATACAACTTAGGACCATTTGAAGTTTTATCAGTGTTTGATTTGGGACTCAAGGGGAGCATAGCTTTGAGCGATAGCTTAAATTGACAAGAGGCTCGAGTACTTTATTGCTACAAAATTTCAAGGTTTTATGACCCTCCCGTAAAAAGTTACAAGCATTTGTATGTTGCAAACTTTGATAGGTGTAGGACGTACCGTATAGGAGTTAGAGCCATTTGAAGTTTTATCAGTGCTTGATTTGGGACTCAACTGTAGCATAGCTTTGAGCGATAGCTTAAATTGACAAGAGGCTCGAGAACTTTATTGTTACAAAATTTCAAGGTTTTATGATGCTCCAGTAAAAAGTTACAAGCATTTGTCTGTTGCAAACTTTGATAGGTGTACGACGGACCGTATAGAAATTAGGGCCATTTGAAGTTTTATCAGTGTTTGATTTGGGACTCAAGGGTAGCATAGTTTGAGCGATAGCTTAAATTGACAAGAGGCTCGAATACTTTATTGTTACAAAATTTCAAGGTTTTATGACGCGCCAGTAAAAAGTTACAAGCAATTTAAAGTTGCATCCTTTGATAGGTGTAGGACGTACCGTATAGAAGTTAGGGCCATTTGAAGTTTTATCAGTGTTTGATTTGGGACTCACGGGTAGCATAGTGTTGAGCGATAGCTTAAATTGACAAGAGGCTCGAGTACTTTATTGTTACAAAGTTTCAAGGTTTTATGACGCTCCAGTAAAAAGTTACAAGCATGTGTATGTTGCAAACTTTGATAGGTATAGGACGTACCGTATAGAAGCTAGGGCCATTTGAAGTTTTATCAGTGTTTCATTTGGGACTCAAGGGTAGCATAGCTTTGAGCGAGAGCTTAAATTGACAAGAGGCTCGAGAACTTTATTGTTACAAAATTTCAAGGTTTTATGACGCTCCAGTAAAAAGTTAAAAGCATTTGTATGTTGCAAACTTTGATAGGTGTAGGACGTACCGTATACAAGTTAGGACCATTTGAAGTTTTATCAGTGTTTGATTTGGGACTCAAGGGTAGCATAGCTTTGAGCGATAGCTTAAATTGACAAGAGGCTCGGGTACTTTATTGCTACAATATTTCAAGGTTTTATGACCCTCCCGTAAAAAGTTACAAGCATTTTTATGTTGCAAACTTTGATAGGTGTAGGACGTACCGTATAGAAGTTATTTCCATTTGAAGTTTTATCAGTGTTTGATTTGGGACTCAAGGTTAGCATTGCTTTGAGCGATAGCTTAAATTGACAAGAGGCTCAAGTACTTTATTGTTACAAAATTTCAAGGTTTTATGACGCTCCAGTAAAAAGTTAAAAGCATTTGTATGTTGCAAACTTTGATAGGTGTTGGACGTACCGTATACAACTTAGGACCATTTGAAGTTTTATCAGTGTTTGATTTGGGACTCAAGGGTAGCATAGCTTTGAGCGATAGCTTAAATTGACAAGAGGCTCGAGTACTTTATTGCTACAAAATTTCAAGGTTTTATGACCCTCCCGTAAAAAGTTACAAGCATTTGTATGTTGCAAACTTTGATAGGTGTAGGACGTACCGTATAGGAGTTAGAGCCATTTGAAGTTTTATCAGTGCTTGATTTGGGACTCAACTGTAGCATAGCTTTGAGCGATAGCTTAAATTGACAAGAGGCTCGAGAACTTTATTGTTACAAAATTTCAAGGTTTTATGATGCTCCAGTAAAAAGTTACAAGCATTTGTCTGTTGCAAACTTTGATAGGTGTACGACGGACCGTATAGAAATTAGGGCCATTTGAAGTTTTATCAGTGTTTGATTTGGGACTCAAGGGTAGCATAGCTTTGAGCGATAGCTTAAATTGACAAGAGGCTCGAATACTTTATTGTTACAAAATTTCAAGGTTTTATGACGCGCCAGTAAAAAGTTACAAGCAATTTAAAGTTGCAACCTTTGATAGGTGTAGGACGTACCGTATAGAAGTTAGGGCCATTTGAAGTTTTATCAGTGTTTGATTTGGGACTCACGGGTAGCATAGTGTTGAGCGATAGCTTAAATTGACAAGAGGCTCGAGTACTTTATTGTTACAAAGTTTCAAGGTTTTATGACGCTCCAGTAAAAAGTTACAAGCATGTGTATGTTGCAAACTTTGATAGGTATAGGACGTACCGTATAGAAGCTAGGGCCATTTGAAGTTTTATCAGTGTTTCATTTGGGACTCAAGGGTAGCATAGCTTTGAGCGAGAGCTTAAATTGACAAGAGGCTCGAGAACTTTATTGTTACAAAATTTCAAGGTTTTATGACGCTCCAGTAAAAAGTTAAAAGCATTTGTATGTTGCAAACTTTGATAGGTGTAGGACGTACCGTATACAAGTTAGGACCATTTGAAGTTTTATCAGTGTTTGATTTGGGACTCAAGGGTAGCATAGCTTTGAGCGATAGCTTAAATTAACAAGAGGCTCGGGTACTTTATTGCTACAATATTTCAAGGTTTTATGACCCTCCCGTAAAAAGTTACAAGCATTTTTATGTTGCAAACTTTGATAGGTGTAGGACGTACCGTATAGAAGTTATTTCCATTTGAAGTTTTATCAGTGTTTGATTTGGGACTCAAGGTTAGCATTGCTTTGAGCGATAGCATAAATTGACAAGAGACTCGAGTACTTTATTGTTACAAAATGTCAAGGTTTTATGACGCTCCAGTAAAAAGTTTAAAGCATTTGTATGTTGCAAACTTTGATAGGTGTAGGACGTACCGTATACAAGTTAGGACCATTTGAAGTTTTATCAGTGTTTGATTTGGGACTCAAGGGTAGCATAGCTTTGAGCGATAGCTTAAATTGACAAGAGGCTCGAGTACTTTATTGCTACAAAATTTTAAGGTTTTATGACCCTCCCGTAAAAAGTTACATGCATTTGTATGTTGCAAACTTTGATAGGTGTAGGACGTACCGTATAGAAGTTAGCGCCATTTGAAGTTTTATCAGTGTTTGATTTGGGACTCAAGGTTAGCATTGCTTTGGGCGATAGCTTAAATTGACAAGAGGCTCGAGTACTTTATTGTTACAAAATTTCAAGGTTTTATGACGCTCCAGTAAAAAGTTACAAGCATTTTAAAGTTGCAAACTTTGATAGGTGTAGGACGTACTTTATAGAAGTTAGAGCGATTTGAAGTTTTATCAGTGCTTGATTTGGGACTCAACGGTAGCATAGCTTTGAGCGATAATTTAAATTGACAAGAGGGTCGAGAACTTTATTGTTACAAAATTTCAAGGTTTTATGACGCTCCAGTAAAAAGTTACAAGCATTTGTCTGTTGCAAACTTTGATAGGTGCACGACGGACCATATAGAAATTAGGGCCATTTGAAGTTTTATCAGTGTTTTATTTGGGACTCAAGGGTAGCATAGCTTTGAGCGATAGCTTAAATTGACAAGAGGCTCGAATACTTTATTGTTACAAAATTTCAAGGTTTTATGACGCGCCAGTAAAAAGTTACAAGCAATTTAAAGATGCAATCTTTGATAGGTGTAGGACGTACCGTATAGAAGTTACGGCCATTTGAAGTTTTATCAGTGTTTGATTTGGGACTCACTGGTAGCATAGCTTTGAGCGATAGCTTAAATTGACAGGAGGCTCGAGTACTTTATTGTTACAAAATTTCAAGGTTTCATGACGCTCCAGTAAAAAGTTACAAGCATGTTTAGGTTGCAAACTTTGATAGGTGTAGGACGTACAGTATACAAGTTAGGGCTATTTGAAGTTTTATCAGTGTTTGATTTGGGACTCAAGGGTAGCATAGTTTTGAGCGATAGCTTAAATTGACAAGAGGCTCGAGTACTTTATTGTTACACAATTTCAAGGTTTTATAACGCGCCAGTAAAAAGTGGCAAGCATTTGTTTGTTGCAAACTTTGATAGGTCTAGGACGTACCGTATAGAAGTTAGGGCCATTTGAAGTTTTATCAGTGTTTGATTTGGGACTCAAGGGTAGCATAGCTTTGAGCGATCGCTCAAATTGACAAGAGGGTCGAGTACTTTATTGTTACAACATTTCAAGGTTTTATGACCCTCCAGTAAAAAGTTACAAGCATTTGTATCTTGCAAACTTTGATGGGTGTAGGACATACCGTATAGAAGTTAGGGCCATTTGAAGTTTTATCAGTGTTTGAT
Organism: Clusia tigrina; assembly: GCA_920105625.2. Classification (NCBI taxonomy): domain Eukaryota; kingdom Metazoa; phylum Arthropoda; class Insecta; order Diptera; family Clusiidae; genus Clusia; species Clusia tigrina. The sequence goes on from CAKKTE020000594.1 coordinate 396,298, forward strand.
TTGGGACTCAAGGTTAGCATTGCTTTGAGCGATAGCTTAAATTGGCAAGAGGCTCGAGTACTTTATTGTTACAAAATTTCAAGGTTTTATAACGCGCCAGTAAAAAGTTAAAAGCATTTGTATGTTGCAAACTTTGATAGGTGTAGGACGTACCGTATACAAGTTAGGACCATTTGAAGTTTTATCAGTGTTTGATTTGGGACTCAAGGGTAGCATTGCTTTGAGCGATAGCTTAAATTGACAAGATGCTCGAGTACTTTATTGTTACAAAATTTCAAGGTTCTATGACGCTCCAGTAAAAAGTTAAAAGCATTTGTATGTTCCAAACTTTGATAGGTGTAGGACGTACCGTATACAAGTTAGGACCATTTGAAGATTTATCAGTGTTTGATTTGGGACTCAAGGTTAGCATTGCTTTGAGCGATAGCTTAAATTGACAAGATGCTCGAGTACTTTATTGTTACAAAATTTCAAGGTTCTATGACGCTCCAGTAAAAAGTTAAAAGCATTTGTATGTTGCAAACTTTGATAGGTGTAGGACGTACCGTATACAAGTTAGGACCATTTGAAGATTTATCAGTGTTTGATTTGGGACTCAAGGGTAGCATAGCTTTGAGCGATAGCTTAAATTGACAAGAGGCTCGAGTACATTATTGCTACAAAATGTCAAGGTTTTATGACCCTCCCGTAAAAAGTTACAAGCATTTGTATGTTGCAAACTTTGATAGGTGTAGGACATACCGTATAGAAGTTAGAGCCATTTGAAGTTTTATCAGTGTTTGATTTGGGACTCAAGGTTAGCATTGCTTTGAGCGATAGCTTAAATTGAAAAGAGGTTCGAGTACTTCATTGTTACAAAATTTCAAGGTTTTATGACGCTCCAGTAAAAAGTTACAAGCATTTTAAAGTTGCAAACTTTCATAGGTTTTATCAGTGCTTGATTTGGGACTGAACGGTAGCATAGCTTTGAGCGATAGCTTAAATTGACAAGAGGCTCGAGTACTTTATTGCTACAATATTTCAAGGTTTTATGACCCTCCCGTAAAAAGTTACAAGCATTTTTATGTTACAAAATGTCAAGGTTTTATGACGCTCCAGTAAAAAGTTAAAAGCATTTGTATGTTGCAAACTTTGATAGGTGTAGGATGTACCGTATACAAGTTAGGACCATTTGAAGTTTTATCAGTGTTTGATTTGGGACTCAAGCATGGCATAGCTTTGAGCGATAGCTTAAATTGACAAGAGGCTCGAGTACTTTATTGCTACAAAATTTTAAGGTTTTATGACCCTCCCGTAAAAAGTTACATGCATTTGTATGTTGCAAACTTTGATAGGTGTAGGACGTAACGTATAGAAGTTAGCGCCATTTGAAGTTTTATCAGTGTTTGATTTGGGACTCAAGGTTAGCATTGCTTTGAGCGATAGCTTAAATTGACAAGAGGTTCGAGTACTTTATTGTTACAAAATTTCAAGGTTTTATGACGCTCCAGTAAAAAGTTACAAGCATTTTAAAGTTGCAAACTTTCATAGGTGTAGGACGTACCGTATAGAAGTTAGAGCCATTTGAAGTTTTATCAGTGCTTGATTTGGGACTCAACGGTAGCATAGCTTTGAGCGATAGCTTAAATTGACAAGAGGCTCGAGAACTTTATTGTTACAAAATTTCAAGGTTTTATGATGCTCCAGTAAAAAGTTACAAGCATTTGTCTGTTGCAAACTTTGATAGGTGTACGACGGACCGTATAGAAATTAGGGCCATTTGAAGTTTTATCACTGTTTGATTTGGGACTCAATGGTAGCATAGCTTTGAGAGATAGCTTAAATTGACAAGAGGCTCGAATACTTTATTGTTACAAAATTTCAAGGTTTTATGACGCGCCAGTAAAAAGTTACAAGCAATTTAAAGATGCAATCTTTGATAGGTGTAGGACGTACCGTATAGAAGTTAGGGCCATTTGAAGTTTTATCAGTGTTTGATTTGGGACTCACTGGTAGCATAGCTTTGAGCGATAGCTTAAATTGACAAGAGGCTCGAGTACTTTATTGTTACAAAATTTCAAGGTTTCATGACGCTCCAGTAAAAAGTTACAAGCATGTATAGGTTGCAAACTTTGATAGGTGTAGGACGTACAGTATAGAAGTTAGGGCGATTTGAAGTTTTATCAGTGTTTGATTTGGGACTCAAAGGTAGCATAGCTTTGAGCGATAGCTTAAATTGACAAGAGGCTCGAGTACTTTATTGTTACACAATTTCAAGGTTTTATGACGCGCCAGTAAAAAGTGGCAAGCATTTGTTTGTTGCAAACTTTGATAGGTCTAGGACGTACCGTGTAGAAGTTAGGGCCATTTGAAGTTTTATCAGTGTTTGATTTGGGACTCAAGGGTAGCATAGCTTTAAGCGATCGCTCAAATTGACAAGAGGGTCGAGTACTTTATTGTTACAACATTTCAAGGTTTTATGACCCTCCAGTAAAAAGTTACAAGCATTTGTATCTTGCAAACTTTGATGGGTGTAGGACATACCGTATAGAAGTTAGGGCCATTTGAAGTTTTATCAGTGTTTGATTTGGGACTCAAGGTTAGCATTGCTTTGAGCGATAGCTTAAATTGACAAGAGGCTCGAGTACTTTATTGTTACAAAATTTCAAGGTTTTATGACGCTCCAGTAAAAAGCTACAAGCATTTTAAAGTTGCAAACTTTGATAGGTGTAGGACGTACTTTATAGAAGTTAGAGCCATTTGAAGTTTTATCAGTGCTTGATTTGGGACTCAACGGTAGCATAGCTTTGAGCGATAATTTAAATTGACAAGAGGGTCGAGAACTTTATTGTTACAAAATTTCAAGGTTTTATGACGCTCCAGTAAAAAGTTACAAGCATTTGTCTGTTGCAAACTTAGATAGGTGCACGACGGACCGTATAGAAATTAGGGCCATTTGAAGTTTTATCAGTGTTTTATTTGGGACTCAAGGGTAGCATAGCTTTGAGCGATAGCTTAAATTGACAAGAGGCTCGAGTACTTTATTGTTACACAATTTCAAGGTTTTATAACGCGCCAGTAAAAAGTGGCAAGCATTTGTTTGTTGCAAACTTTGATAGGTCTAGGACGTACCGTATAGAAGTTAGGGCCATTTGAAGTTTTATCAGTGTTTGATTTGGGACTCAAGGGTAGCATAGCTTTGAGCGATCGCTCAAATTGACAAGAGGGTCGAGTACTTTATTGTTACAACATTTCAAGGTTTTATGACCCTCCAGTAAAAAGTTACAAGCATTTTTATCTTGCAAACTTTGATGGGTGTAGGACATACCGTATAGAAGTTAGGGCCATTTGAAGTTTTATCAGTGTTTGATTTGGGACTCAAGGTTAGCATTGCTTTGAGCGATAGCTTAAATTGGCAAGAGGCTCGAGTACTTTATTGTTACAAAATTTCAAGGTTTTATGACGCGCCAGTAAAAAGTTAAAAGCATTTGTATGTTGCAAACTTTGATAGGTGTAGGACGTACCGTATACAAGTTAGGACCATTTGAAGTTTTATCAGTGTTTGATTTGGGACTCAAGGGTAGCATTGCTTTGAGCGATAGCTTAAATTGACAAGATGCTCGAGTACTTTATTGTTACAAAATTTCAAGGTTCTATGATGCTCCAGTAAAAAGTTAAAAGCATTTGTATGTTGCAAACTTTGATAGGTGTAGGACGTACCGTATACAAGTTAGGACCATTTGAAGATTTATCAGTGTTTGATTTGGGACTCAAGGTTAGCATTGCTTTGAGCGATAGCTTAAATTGACAAGATGCTCGAGTACTTTATTGTTACAAAATTTCAAGGTTCTATGACGCTCCAGTAAAAAGTTAAAAGCATTTGTATGTTGCAAACTTTGATAGGTGTAGGACGTACCGTATACAAGTTAGGACCATTTGAAGATTTATCAGTGTTTGATTTGGGACTCAAGGGTAGCATAGCTTTGAGCGATAGCTTAAATTGACAAGAGGCTCGAGTACATTATTGCTACAAAATTTCAAGGTTTTATGACCCTCCCGGAAAAAGTTACAAGCATTTGTATGTTGCAAACTTTGATAGGTGTAGGACATACCGTATAGAAGTTAGAGCCATTTGAAGTTTTATCAGTGTTTGATTTGGGACTCAAGGTTAGCATTGCTTTGAGTGATAGCTTAAATTGACAAAAGGTTCGAGTACTTCATTGTTACAAAATTTCAAGGTTTTATGACGCTCCAGTAAAAAGTTACAAGCATTTTAAAGTTGCAAACTTTCATAGGTTTTATCAGTGCTTGATTTGGGACTGAACGGTAGCATAGCTTTGAGCGATAGCTTAAATTGACAAGAGGCTCGAGTACTTTATTGCTACAATATTTCAAGGTTTTATGACCCTCCCGTAAAAAGTTACAAGCATTTTTATGTTACAAAATGTCAAGGTTTTATGACGCTCCAGTAAAAAGTTAAAAGCATTTGTATGTTGCAAACTTTGATAGGTGTAGGATGTACCGTATACAAGTTAGGACCATTTGAAGTTTTATCAGTGTTTGATTTGGGACTCAAGGGTAGCATAGCTTTGAGCGATAGCTTAAATTGACAAGAGGCTCGAGTACTTTATTGCTACAAAATTTTAAGGTTTTATGACCCTCCCGTAAAAAGTTACATGCATTTGTATGTTGCAAACTTTGATAGGTGTAGGACGTACCGTATAGAAGTTAGCGCCATTTGAAGTTTTATCAGTGTTTGATTTGGGACTCAAGGTTAGCATTGCTTTGAGCGATAGCTTAAATTGACAAGAGGTTCGAGTACTTTATTGTTACAAAATTTCAAGGTTTTATGACGCTCCAGTAAAAAGTTACAAGCATTTTAAAGTTGCAAACTTTCATAGGTGTAGGACGTACCGTATAGAAGTTAGAGCCATTTGAAGTTTTATCAGTGCTTGATTTGGGACTCAACGGTAGCATAGCTTTGAGCGATAACTTAAATTGACAAGAGGCTCGAGAACTTTATTGTTACAAAATTTCAAGGTTTTATGATGCTCCAGTAAAAAGTTACAAGCATTTGTCTGTTGCAAACTTTGATAGGTGTACGACGGACCGTATAGAAATTAGGGCCATTTGAAGTTTTATCACTGTTTGATTTGGGACTCAATGGTAGCATAGCTTTGAGAGATAGCTTAAATTGACAAGAGGCTCGAATACTTTATTGTTACAAAATTTCAAGGTTTTATGACGCGCCAGTAAAAAGTTACAAGCAATTTAAAGATGCAATCTTTGATAGGTGTAGGACGTACCGTATAGAAGTTAGGGCCATTTGAAGTTTTATCAGTGTTTGATTTGGGACTCACTGGTAGCATAGCTTTGAGCGATAGCTTAAATTGACAAGAGGCTCGAGTACTTTATTGTTACAAAATTTCAAGGTTTCATGACGCTCCAGTAAAAAGTTACAAGCATGTATAGGTTGCAAACTTTGATAGGTGTAGGACGTACAGTATAGAAGTTAGGGCCATTTGAAGTTTTATCAGTGTTTGATTTGGGACTCAAGGGTAGCATAGCTTTGAGCGATAGCTTAAATTGACAAGAGGCTCGAGTACTTTATTGTTACACAATTTCAAGGTTTTATGACGCGCCAGTAAAAAGTGGCAAGCATTTGTTTGTTGCAAACTTTGATAGGTCTAGGACGTACCGTGTAGAAGTTAGGGCCATTTGAAGTTTTATCAGTGTTTGATTTGGGACTCAAGGGTAGCATAGCTTTGAGCGATCGCTCAAATTGACAAGAGGGTCGAGTACTTTATTGTTACAACATTTCAAGGTTTTATGACCCTCCAGTAAAAAGTTACAAGCATTTGTATCTTGCAAACTTTGATGGGTGTAGGACATACCGTATAGAAGTTAGGGCCATTTGAAGTTTTATCAGTGTTTGATTTGGGACTCAAGGTTAGCATAGCTTTGAGCGATAATTTAAATTGACAAGAGGTTCGAGTACTTTATTGTTACACAATTTCAAGGTTTTATGACGCGCCAGTAAAAAGTGGCAAGCATTTGTTTGTTGTAAACTTTGATAGGTCTAGGACGTACCGTATAGAAGTTAGGGCCATTTGAAGTTTTATCAGTGTTTGATTTGGGACTCAAGGGTAGCATAGCTTTGAGCGATCGCTCAAATTGACAAGAGGGTCGAGTACTTTATTGTTACAACATTTCAAGGTTTTATGACCCTCCAGTAAAAAGTTACAAGCATTTGTATCTTGCAAACTTTGATGGGTGTAGGACATACCGTATAGAAGTTAGGGCCATTTGAAGTTTTATCAGTGTTTGATTTGGGACTCAATGTTTGCAATGCTTTGAGCGATAGCTTAAATTGGCAAGAGGCTCGAGTACTTTATTGTTACAAAATTTCAAGGTTTTATGACGCTCCAGTAAAAAGTTAAAAGCATTTGTATGTTGCAAACTTTGATAGGCGTAGGACGTACCGTATACAAGTTAGGACCATTTGAAGTTTTATCAGTGTTTGATTTTGGACTCAAGGGTAGCATAGCTTTGAGCGATAGCTTAAATTGACAAGAGGCTCGAGTACTTTATTGCTACAAAATTTCAAGGTTTTATGACCCTCCCGTAAAAAGTTACAAGCATTTGTATGTTGCAAACTTTGATAGGTGTAGGACGTACCGTATAGAAGTTAGGGCCATTTGAAGTTTTATCAGTGTTTGATTTGGGACTCAAGGTTAGCATTGCTTTGAGCGATAGCTTAAATTGACAAGAGGTTCGAGTACTTCATTGTTACAAAATTTCAAGGTTTTATGACGCTCCAGTAAAAAGTTACAAGCATTTTAAAGTTGCAAACTTTCATAGGTTTTATCAGTGCTTGATTTGGGACTGAACGGTAGCATAGCTTTGAGCGATAGCTTAAATTGACAAGCGGCTCGAGAACTTTATTGTTACAAAATTTCAAGGTTTTATGATGCTCCAGTAGAAAGTTACAAGCATTTGTCTGTTGCAAACTTTGAGAGGTGTACGACGGACCGTATAGAAATTAGGGCCATTTGAAGTTTTATCAGTGTTTGATTTGGGACTCAAGGGTAGCATAGCTTTGAGCGATAGCTTAAATTGACAAGAGGCTCGAATACTTTATTGTTACAAAATTTCAAGATTTTATGACGCGCCAGGAAAAAGTTACAAGCAATTTAAAGTTGAAACCTTTGATAGGTGTAGGACGTACCGTATAGAAGTTAGGGCCATTTGAAGTTTTATCAGTGTTTGATTTGGGACTCACGGGTAGCATAGTTTTGAGCGATAGCTTAAATTGACAAGAGGCTCGAGTACTTTATTGTTACAAAATTTCAAGGTTTTATGACGCTCCAGTAAAAAGTTAAAAGCATTTGTATGTTGCAAACTTTGATAGGTGTAGGACGTACCGTATATAAGTTAGGACCATTTGAAGTTTTATCAGTGTTTGATTTGGGACTCAAGGGTAGCATAGCTTTGAGCGATAGCTTAAATTGACAAGTGTCTCGAGTACTTTATTGTTACAAAATTTCAAGGTTTTATGACGCTCCAGTAAAAAGTTACAAGCATTTTTAGGTTGCAAACTTTGATAGGTCTAGGACGTACAGTAAGAAGTTAGGGCCATTTGAAGTTTTATCAGTGTTTGATTTGGGACTCAAGGGTAGCATAGCTTTGAGCGATAGTTTAAATTGACAAGAGGTTCGAGTACTTTATTGTTACACAATTTCAAGGTTTTATGACGCGCCAGTAAAAAGTGGCAAGCATTTGTTTGTTGTAAACTTTGATAGGTCTAGGACGTACCGTATAGAAGTTAGGGCCATTTGAAGTTTTATCAGTGTTTGATTTGGGACTCAAGGGTAGCATAGCTTTGAGCGATCGCTCAAATTGACAAGAGGGTCGAGTACTTTATTGTTACAACATTTCAAGGTTTTATGACCCTCCAGTAAAAAGTTACAAGCATTTGTATCTTGCAAACTTTGATGGGTGTAGGACATACCGTATAGAAGTTAGGGCCATTTGAAGTTTTATCAGTGTTTGATTTGGGACTCAATGTTTGCAATGCTTTGAGCGATAGCTTAAATTGGCAAGAGGCTCGAGTACTTTATTGTTACAAAATTTCAAGGTTTTATGACGCTCCAGTAAAAAGTTAAAAGCATTTGTATGTTGCAAACTTTGATAGGCGTAGGACGTACCGTATACAAGTTAGGACCATTTGAAGTTTTATCAGTGTTTGATTTTGGACTCAAGGGTAGCATAGCTTTGAGCGATAGCTTAAATTGACAAGAGGCTCGAGTACTTTATTGCTACAAAATTTCAAGGTTTTATGACGCTCCAGTAAAAAGTTACAAGCATTTTAAAGTTGCAAACTTTCATAGGTGTAGGTCGTACCGTATAGAAGTTAGAGCCATTTGAAGTTTTATCAGTGCTTGATTTGGGACTCTACGGTAGCATAGCTTTGAGCGATAGCTTAAATTGACAAGAGGCTCGAGAACTTTATTGTTACAAAATTTCAAGGTTTTATGATGCTCCAGTAGAAAGTTACAAGCATTTGTCTGTTGCAAACTTTGATAGGTGTACGACGGACCGTATAGAAATTAGGGCCATTTGAAGTTTTATCAGTGTTTGATTTCGGACTCAAGGGTAGCATAGCTTTCAGCGATAGCTTAAATTGACAAGAGGCTCGAGCACTTTATTGTTACAAAATTTCAAGGTTTTGTGACGCTCCAGTAAAAAGTTACAAGCATTTGTCTGTTGCAAACTTTGATAGGTGTACGACGGACCGTATAGAAATTAGGGCCATTTGAAGTTTTATCAGTGTTTGATTTGGGACTCAAGGGTAGCATAGCTTTGAGCGATAGCTTAAATTGACAAGAGGCTCGAATACTTTATTGTTACAAAATTTCAAGATTTTATGACGCGCCAGTAAAAAGTTACAAGCAAATTAAAGTTGAAACCTTTGATAGGTGTAGGACGTACCGTATAGAAGTTAGGGTCATTTGAAGTTTTATCAGTGCTTGATTTGGGACTCAACGGTAGCATAGCTTTGAGCGATAATTTAAATTGACAAGAGGGTCGAGAACTTTATTGTTACAAAATTTCAAGGTTTTATGACGCTCCAGTAAAAAGTTACAAGCATTTGTCTGTTGCAAACTTTGATAGGTGCACGACGGACCGTATAGAAATTAGGGCCATTTGAAGTTTTATCAGTGTTTTATTTGGGACTCAAGGGTAGCATAGCTTTGAGCGATAGCTTAAATTGACAAGAGGCTCGAATACTTTATTGTTACAAAATTTCAAGGTTTTATGACGCGCCAGTAAAAAGTTACAAGCAATTTAAAGATGCAATCTTTGATAGGTGTAGGACGTACCGTATAGAAGTTAGGGCCATTTGAAGTTTTATCAGTGTTTGATTTGGGACTCACTGGTAGCATAGCTTTGAGCGATAGCTTAAATTGACAAGAGGCTCGAGTACTTTATTGTTACAAAATTTCAAGGTTTCATGACGCTCCAGTAAAAAGTTACAAGCATGTTTAGGTTGCAAACTTTGATAGGTGTAGGACGTACAGTATAGAAGTTAGGGCTATTTGAAGTTTTATCAGTGTTTGATTTGGGACTCAAGGGTAGCATAGCTTTGAGCGATAGCTTAAATTGACAAGAGGCTCGAGTACTTTATTGTTACACAATTTCAAGGTTTTATAACGCGCCAGTAAAAAGTGGCAAGCATTTGTTTGTTGCAAACTTTGATAGGTCTAGGACGTACCGTATAGAAGTTAGGGCCATTTGAAGTTTTATCAGTGTTTGATTTGGGACTCACTGGTAGCATAGCTTTGAGCGATAGCTTAAATTGACAAGAGGCTCGAGTACTTTATTGTTACACAATTTCAAGGTTTTATAACGCGCCAGTAAAAAGTGGCAAGCATTTGTTTGTTGCAAACTTTGATAGGTCTAGGACGTACCGTATAGAAGTTAGGGCCATTTGAAGTTTTATCAGTGTTTGATTTGGGACTCAAGGGTAGCATAGCTTTGAGCGATCGCTCAAATTGACAAGAGGGTCGAGTACTTTATTGTTACAACATTTCAAGGTTTTATGACCCTCCAGTAAAAAGTTACAAGCATTTGTATCTTGCAAACTTTGATGGGTGTAGGACATACCGTATAGAAGTTAGTGCCATTTGAAGTTTTATCAGTGTTTGATTTGGGACTCAAGGTTAGCATTGCTTTGAGCGATAGCTTAAATTGGCAAGAGGCTCGAGTACTTTATTGTTACAAAATTTCAAGGTTATATGACGCGCCAGTAAAAAGTTAAAAGCATTTGTATGTTGCAAACTTTGATAGGTGTAGGACGTACCGTATACAAGTTAGAACTATTTGAAGTTTTATCAGTGTTTGATTTGGGACTCAAGGGTAGCATTGCTTTGAGCGATAGCTTAAATTGACAAGATGCTCGAGTACTTTATTGTTACAAAATTTCAAGGTTCTATGACGCTCCAGTAAAAAGTTAAAAGCATTTGTATGTTGCAAACTTTGATAGGTGTAGGACGTACCGTATACAAGTTAGGACCATTTGAAGATTTATCAGTGTTTGATTTGGGACTCAAGGTTAGCATTGCTTTGAGCGATAGCTTAAATTGACAAGATGCTCGAGTACTTTATTGTTACAAAATTTCAAGGTTCTATGACGCTCCAGTAAAAAGTTAAAAGCATTTGTATGTTGCAAACTTTGATAGGTGTAGGACGTACCGTATACAAGTTAGGACCATTTGAAGATTTATCAGTGTTTGATTTGGGACTCAAGGGTAGCATAGCTTTGAGCGATAGCTTAAATTGACAAGAGGCTCGAGTACTTTATTGCTACAAAATTTCAAGGTTTTATGACCCTCCCGTAAAAAGTTACAAGCATTTGTATGTTGCAAACTTTGATAGGTGTAGGACATACCGTATAGAAGTTAGAGCCATTTGAAGTTTTATCAGTGTTTGATTTGGGACTCAAGGTTAGCATTGCTTTGAGCGATAGCTTAAATTGACAAGAGGTTCGAGTACTTCATTGTTACAAAATTTCAAGGTTTTATGACGCTCCAGTAAAAAGTTACAAGCATTTTAAAGTTGCAAACTTTCATAGGTTTTATCAGTGCTTGATTTGGGACTGAACGGTAGCATAGCTTTGAGCGATAGCTTAAATTGACAAGAGGCTCGAGTACTTTATTGCTACAAAATTTCAAGGTTTTATGACCCTCCCGTAAAAAGTTACAAGCATTTGTATGTTGCAAACTTTGATAGGTGTAGGACGTACCGTATAGAAGTTAGGGCCATTTGAAGTTTTATCAGTGTTTGATTTGGGACTCAAGGTTAGCATTGCTTTGAGCGATAGCTTAAATTGACAAGATGCTCGAGTACTTTATTGTTACAAAATTTCAAGGTTTTATGACGCTCCAGTAAAAAGTTAAAAGCATTTGTATGTTGCAAACTTTGATAGGCGTAGGACGTACCGTATACAAGTTAGGACCATTTGAAGTTTTATCAGTGTTTGATTTGGGACTCAAGGGTAGCATAGCTTTGAGCGATAGCTTAAATTGACAAGAGGCTCGAGTACATTATTGCTACAAAATTTCAAGGTTTTATGACCCTCCCGTAAAAAGTTACAAGCATTTTAAAGTTGCAAACTTTCATAGGTGTAGGTCGTACCGTATAGAAGTTAGAGCCATTTGAAGTTTTATCAGTGCTTGATTTGGGACTCTACGGTAGCATAGCTTTGAGCGATAGCTTAAATTGACAAGAGGCTCGAGAACTTTATTGTTACAAAATTTCAAGGTTTTATGATGCTCCAGTAGAAAGTTACAAGCATTTGTCTGTTGCAAACTTTGATAGGTGTACGACGGACCGTATAGAAATTAGGGCCATTTGAAGTTTTATCAGTGTTTGATTTCGGACTCAAGGGTAGCATAGCTTTGAGCGATAGCTTAAATTGACAAGAGGCTCGAGTACTTTATTGTTACAAAATTTCAAGGTTTTATGACGCTCCAGTAAAAAGTTACAAGCATTTGTCTGTTGCAAACTTTGATAGGTGTACGACGGACCGTATAGAAATTAGGGCCATTTGAAGTTTTATCAGTGTTTGATTTGGGACTCAAGGGTAGCATAGCTTTGAGCGATAGCTTAAATTGACAAGAGGCTCGAATACTTTATTGTTACAAAATTTCAAGATTTTATGACGCGCCAGTAAAAAGTTACAAGCAAATTAAAGTTGAAACCTTTGATAGGTGTAGGACGTACCGTATAGAAGTTAGGGTCATTTGAAGTTTTATCAGTGCTTGATTTGGGACTCAACGGTAGCATAGCTTTGAGCGATAATTTAAATTGACAAGAGGGTCGAGAACTTTATTGTTACAAAATTTCAAGGTTTTATGACGCTCCAGTAAAAAGTTACAAGCATTTGTCTGTTGCAAACTTTGATAGGTGCACGACGGACCGTATAGAAATTAGGGCCATTTGAAGTTTTATCAGTGTTTTATTTGGGACTCAAGGGTAGCATAGCTTTGAGCGATAGCTTAAATTGACAAGAGGCTCGAATACTTTATTGTTACAAAATTTCAAGGTTTTATGACGCGCCAGTAAAAAGTTACAAGCAATTTAAAGATGCAATCTTTGATAGGTGTAGGACGTACCGTATAGAAGTTAGGGCCATTTGAAGTTTTATCAGTGTTTGATTTGGGACTCACTGGTAGCATAGCTTTGAGCGATAGCTTAAATTGACAAGAGGCTCGAGTACTTTATTGTTACAAAATTTCAAGGTTTCATGACGCTCCAGTAAAAAGTTACAAGCATGTTTAGGTTGCAAACTTTGATAGGTGTAGGACGTACAGTATAGAAGTTAGGGCTATTTGAAGTTTTATCAGTGTTTGATTTGGGACTCAAGGGTAGCATAGCTTTGAGCGATAGCTTAAATTGACAAGAGGCTCGAGTACTTTATTGTTACACAATTTCAAGGTTTTATAACGCGCCAGTAAAAAGTGGCAAGCATTTGTTTGTTGCAAACTTTGATAGGTCTAGGACGTACCGTATAGAAGTTAGGGCCATTTGAAGTTTTATCAGTGTTTGATTTGGGACTCACTGGTAGCATAGCTTTGAGCGATAGCTTAAATTGACAAGAGGCTCGAGTACTTTATTGTTACACAATTTCAAGGTTTTATAACGCGCCAGTAAAAAGTGGCAAGCATTTGTTTGTTGCAAACTTTGATAGGTCTAGGACGTACCGTATAGAAGTTAGGGCCATTTGAAGTTTTATCAGTGTTTGATTTGGGACTCAAGGGTAGCATAGCTTTGAGCGATCGCTCAAATTGACAAGAGGGTCGAGTACTTTATTGTTACAACATTTCAAGGTTTTATGACCCTCCAGTAAAAAGTTACAAGCATTTGTATCTTGCAAACTTTGATGGGTGTAGGACATACCGTATAGAAGTTAGTGCCATTTGAAGTTTTATCAGTGTTTGATTTGGGACTCAAGGTTAGCATTGCTTTGAGCGATAGCTTAAATTGGCAAGAGGCTCGAGTACTTTATTGTTACAAAATTTCAAGGTTATATGACGCGCCAGTAAAAAGTTAAAAGCATTTGTATGTTGCAAACTTTGATAGGTGTAGGACGTACCGTATACAAGTTAGAACTATTTGAAGTTTTATCAGTGTTTGATTTGGGACTCAAGGGTAGCATTGCTTTGAGCGATAGCTTAAATTGACAAGATGCTCGAGTACTTTATTGTTACAAAATTTCAAGGTTCTATGACGCTCCAGTAAAAAGTTAAAAGCATTTGTATGTTGCAAACTTTGATAGGTGTAGGACGTACCGTATACAAGTTAGGACCATTTGAAGATTTATCAGTGTTTGATTTGGGACTCAAGGTTAGCATTGCTTTGAGCGATAGCTTAAATTGACAAGATGCTCGAGTACTTTATTGTTACAAAATTTCAAGGTTTTATGACGCTCCAGTAAAAAGTTAAAAGCATTTGTATGTTGCAAACTTTGATAGGTGTAGGACGGACCGTATACAAGTTAGGACCATTTGAAGATTTATCAGTGTTTGATTTGGGACTCAAGGGTAGCATAGCTTTGAGCGATAGCTTAAATTGACAAGAGGCTCGAGTACATTATTGCTACAAAATTTCAAGGTTTTATGACCCTCCCGTAAAAAGTTACAAGCATTTGTATGTTGCAAACTTTGATAGGTGTAGGACATACCGTATAGAAGTTAGAGCCATTTGAAGTTTTATCAGTGTTTGATTTGGGACTCAAGGTTAGCATTGCTTTGAGCGATAGCTTAAATTGACAAGAGGTTCGAGTACTTCATTGTTACAAAATTTCAAGGTTTTATGACGCTCCAGTAAAAAGTTACAAGCATTTTAAAGTTGCAAACTTTCATAGGTTTTATCAGTGCTTGATTTGGGACTGAACGGTAGCATAGCTTTGAGCGATAGCTTAAATTGACAAGAGGCTCGAGTACTTTATTGCTACAAAATTTCAAGGTTTTATGACCCTCCCGTAAAAAGTTACAAGCATTTGTATGTTGCAAACTTTGATAGGTGTAGGACGTACCGTATAGAAGTTAGGGCCATTTGAAGTTTTATCAGTGTTTGATTTGGGACTCAAGGTTAGCATTGCTTTGAGCGATAGCTTAAATTGACAAGATGCTCGAGTACTTTATTGTTACAAAATTTCAAGGTTTTATGACGCTCCAGTAAAAAGTTAAAAGCATTTGTATGTTGCAAACTTTGATAGGTGTAGGACGTACCGTATACAAGTTAGGACCATTTGAAGATTTATCAGTGTTTGATTTGGGACTCAAGGGTAGCATAGCTTTGAGCGATAGCTTAAATTGACAAGAGGCTCGAGTACATTATTGCTACAAAATTTCAAGGTTTTATGACCCTCCCGTAAAAAGTTACAAGCATTTGTATGTTGCAAACTTTGATAGGTGTAGGACGTACCGTATAGAAGTTAGGGCCATTTGAAGTTTTATCAGTGTTTGATTTGGGACTCAAGGTTAGCATTGCTTTGAGCGATAGCTTAAATTGACAAGAGGTTCGAGTACTTCATTGTTACAAAATTTCAAGGTTTTATGACGCTCCAGTAAAAAGTTACAAGCATTTTAAAGTTGCAAACTTTCATAGGTTTTATCAGTGCTTGATTTGGGACTGAACGGTAGCATAGCTTTGAGCGATAGCTTAAATTGACAAGCGGCTCGAGAACTTTATTGTTACAAAATTTCAAGGTTTTATGATGCTCCAGTAAAAAGTTACAAGCATTTGTCTGTTGCAAACTATGAGAGGTGTACGACGGACCGTATAGAAATTAGGGCCATTTGAAGTTTTATCAGTGTTTGATTTGGGACTCAAGGGTAGCATAGCTTTGAGCGATAGCTTAAATTGACAAGAGGCTCGAATACTTTATTGTTACAAAATTTCAAGATTTTATGACGCGCCAGGAAAAAGTTACAAGCAATTTAAAGTTGAAACCTTTGATAGGTGTAGGACGTACCGTATAGAAGTTAGGGCCATTTGAAGTTTTATCAATGTTTGATTTGGGACTCACGGGTAGCATAGTTTTGAGCGATAGCTTAAATTGACAAGAGGCTCGAGTACTTTATTGTTACAAAATTTCAAGGTTTTATGACGCTCCAGTAAAAAGTTAAAAGCATTTGTATGTTGCAAACTTTGATAGGTGTAGGACGTACCGTATATAAGTTAGGACCATTTGAAGTTTTATCAGTGTTTGATTTGGGACTCAAGGGTAGCATAGCTTTGAGCGATAGCTTAAATTGACAAGTGTCTCGAGTACTTTATTGTTACAAAATTTCAAGGTTTTATGACGCTTCAGTAAAAAGTTACAAGCATTTTTAGGTTGCAAACTTTGATAGGTCTAGGACGTACAGTATAGAAGTTAGGGCCATTTGAAGTTTTATCAGTGTTTGATTTGGGACTCAATGTTTGCAATGCTTTGAGCGATAGCTTAAATTGGCAAGAGGCTCGAGTACTTTATTGTTACAAAATTTCAAGGTTTTATGACGCTCCAGTAAAAAGTTAAAAGCATTTGTATGTTGCAAACTTTGATAGGCGTAGGACGTACCGTATACAAGTTAGGACCATTTGAAGTTTTATCAGTGTTTGATTTTGGACTCAAGGGTAGCATAGCTTTGAGCGATAGCTTAAATTGACAAGAGGCTCGAGTACTTTATTGCTACAAAATTTCAAGGTTTTATGACCCTCCCGTAAAAAGTTACAAGCATTTGTATGTTGCAAACTTTGATAGGTGTAGGACGTACCGTATAGAAGTTAGAGCCATTTGAAGTTTTATCAGTGTTTGATTTGGGACTCAAGGTTAGCATTGCCTTGAGCGATAGCTTAAATTGACAAGAGGTTCGAGTACTTTATTGTTACAAAATTTCAAGGTTTTATGACGCTCCAGTAAAAAGTTACAAGCATTTTAAAGTTGCAAACTTTCATAGGTGTAGGTCGTACCGTATAGAAGTTAGAGCCATTTGAAGTTTTATCAGTGCTTGATTTGGGGCTCAACGGTAGCATAGCTTTGAGCGATAGCTTAAATTGACAAGAGGCTCGAGAACTTTATTGTTACAAAATTTCAAGGTTTTATGATGCTCCAGTAAAAAGTTACAAGCATTTGTCTGTTGCAAACTTTGATAGGTGTACGACGGACCGTATAGAAATTAGGGCCATTTGAAGTTTTATCAGTGTTTGATTTCGGACTCAAGGGTAGCATAGCTTTGAGCGATAGCTTAAATTGGCAAGAGGCTCGAGTACTTTATTGTTACAAAATTTCAAGGTTTTATGACGCTCCAGTAAAAAGTTACAAGCATTTGTCTGTTGCAAACTTTGATAGGTGTACGACGGACCGTATAGAAATTAGGGCCATTTGAAGTTTTATCAGTGTTTGATTTGGGACTCAAGGGTAGCATAGCTTTGAGCGATAGCTTAAATTGACAAGAGGCTCGAATACTTTATTGTTACAAAATTTCAAGATTTTATGACGCGCCAGTAAAAAGTTACAAGCAAATTAAAGTTGAAACCTTTGATAGGTGTAGGACGTACCGTATAGAAGTTAGGGCCATTTGAAGTTTTATCAGTGTTTGATTTGGGACTCAAGGGTAGCATAGCTTTGAGCGATAGCTTAAATTGACAAGAGGCTCGAGTACTTTATTGCTACAAAATTTCAAGGTTTTATGACCCTCCTGTAAAAAGTTACAAGCATTTGTATGTTGCAAACTTTGATAGGTGTAGGACGTACCGTATAGAAGTTAGGGCCATTTGAAGTTTTATCAGTGTTTGATTTGGGACTCACGGGTAGCATAGTTTTGAGCGATAGCTTAAATTGACAAGAGGCTCGAGTACTTTATTGTTACAAAATTTCAAGGTTTTATGACGCTCCAGTAAAAAGTTAAAAGCATTTGTATGTTGCAAACTTTGATAGGTGTAGGACGTACCGTATATAAGTTAGGACCATTTGAAGTTTTATCAGTGTTTGATTTGGGACTCAAGGGTAGCATAGCTTTGAGCGATAGCTTAAATTGACAAGAGTCTCGAGTACTTTATTGTTACAAAATTTCAAGGTTTTATGACCCTCCAGTAAAAAGTTACAAGCATTTGTATCTTGCAAACTTTGATGGGTGTAGGACATACCGTATAGAAGTTAGGGCCATTTGAAGTTTTATCAGTGTTTGAGTTGGGACTCAAGGTTAGCAATGCTTTGAGCGATAGCTTAAATTGGCAAGAGGCTCGAGTACTTTATTGTTACAAAATTTCAAGGTTTTATGACGCTCCAGTAAAAAGTTAAAAGCATTTGTATGTTGCAAACTTTGATAGGTGTAGGACGTACCGTATACAAGTTAGGACCATTTGAAGTTTTATCAGTGTTTGATTTTGGACTCAAGGGTAGCATAGCTTTGAGCGATAGCTTAAATTGACAAGAGGCTCGAGTACTTTATTGCTACAAAATTTCAAGGTTTTATGACCCTCCTGTAAAAAGTTACAAGCATTTGTATGTTGCAAACTTTGATAGGTGTAGGACGTACCGTATAGAAGTTAGGGCCATTTGAAGTTTTATCAGTGTTTGATTTGGGACTCACGGGTAGCATAGTTTTGAGCGATAGCTTAAATTGACAAGAGGCTCGAGTACTTTATTGTTACAAAATTTCAAGGTTTTATGACGCTCCAGTAAAAAGTTAAAAGCATTTGTATGTTGCAAACTTTGATAGGTGTAGGACGTACCGTATATAAGTTAGGACCATTTGAAGTTTTATCAGTGTTTGATTTGGGACTCAAGGGTAGCATAGCTTTGAGCGATAGCTTAAATTGACAAGAGTCTCGAGTACTTTATTGTTACAAAATTTCAAGGCTTTATGACGCTCCAGTAAAAAGTTACAAGCATTTTTAGGTTGCAAACTTTGATAGGTGTAGGAAGTACAGAATAGAAGTTAGGGCCATTTGAAGTTTTATCAGTGTTTGATTTGGGTCTCAAGGGTAGCATAGCTTTGAGAGATAGCTTAAATTGACAAGATACTCGAGTACTTTATTGTTACAAAATTTCAAGGTTTTATGACGCGCCAGTAAAAAGTGACAAGTATTTGTTTGTTGCAAATTTTGATAGGTCTAGGACGTACAGTATAGAAGTTAGGGCCATTTGAAGTTTTATCAGTGTTTGATTTGGGACTCAAGGGTAGCATAGCTTTGAGCGATAGTTTAAATTGACAAGAGGCTCGAGTACTTTATTGTTACACAATTTCAAGGTTTTATGACGCGCCAGTAAAAAGTGGCAAGCATTTGTTTGTTGTAAACTTTGATAGGTCTAGGACGTACCGTATAGAAGTTAGGGCCATTTGAAGTTTTATCAGTGTTTGATTTGGGACTCAAGGGTAGCATAGCTTTGAGCGATCGCTCAAATTGACAAGAGGGTCGAGTACTTTATTGTTACAACATTTCAAGGTTTTATGACCCTCCAGTAAAAAGTTACAAGCATTTGTATCTTGCAAACTTTGATGGGTGTAGGACATACCGTATAGAAGTTAGGGCCATTTGAAGTTTTATCAGTGTTTGATTTCGGACTCAAGGGTAGCATAGCTTTGAGCGCTAGCTTAAATTGACAAGAGGTTCGAGTACTTTATTGTTACAAAATTTCAAGGTTTTATGACGCTCCAGTAAAAAGTTACAAGCATTTTAAAGTTGCAAACTTTCATAGGTGTAGGACGTACCGTATAGAAGTTAGAGCCATTTGAACTTTTATCAGTGCTTGATTTGGGACTCAACGGTAGCATAGCTTTGAGCGATAGCTTAAATTGACAAGAGGTTCGAGAACTTTATTGTTACAAAATTTCAAGGTTTTATGACGCTCCAGTAAAAAGTTACAAGCATTTTTAGGTTGCAAACTTTGATAGGTGTAGGAAGTACAGAATAGAAGTTAGGGCCATTTGAAGTTTTATCAGTGTTTGATTATGGTCTCAAGGGTAGCATAGCTTTGAGAGATAGCTTAAATTGACAAGATACTCGAGTACTTTATTGTTACAAAATTTCAAGGTTTTATGACGCGCCAGTAAAAAGTGACAAGTATTTGTTTGTTGCAAACTTTCATAGGTCTAGGACGTACAGTATAGAAGTTAGGGCCATTTGAAGTTTTATCAGTGTTTGATTTGGGACTCAAGGGTAGCATAGCTTTGAGCGATAGTTTAAATTGACAAGAGGCTCGAGTACTTTATTGTTACAAAATTTCAAGGTTTTATGACGCGCCAGTAAAAAGTGGCAAGCATTTGTTTGTTGTAAACTTTGATAGGTCTAGGACGTACCGTATAGAAGTTAGGGCCATTTGAAGTTTTATCAGTGTTTGATTTGGGACTCAAGGGTAGCATAGCTTTGAGCGATCGCTCAAATTGACAAGAGGGTCGAGTACTTTATTGTTACAACATTTCAAGGTTTTATGACCCTCCAGAAAAAGTTACAAGCATTTGTATCTTGCAAACTTTGATGGGTGTAGGACATACCGTATAGAAGTTAGGGCCATTTGAAGTTTTATCAGTGTTTGATTTCGGACTCAAAGGTAGCATAGCTTTGAGCGCTAGCTTAAATTGACAAGAGGCTCGAATACTTTATTGTTGCAAAATTTCAAGGTTTTATGACGCGCCAGTAAAAAGTTACAAGCAATTTAAAGTTGCAACCTTTGATAGGTGTAGGACGTACCGTATAGAAGTTAGGGCCATTTGAAGTTTTATCAGTGTTTGATTTGGGACTCACGGGTAGCATAGCTTTGAGCGATAGCTTAAATTGACAAGAGGCTCGAGTACTTTATTGTTACAAAATTTCAAGGTTTTATGACGCTCTAGTGAAAAGTTAAAAGCATTTGTATGTTGCAAACTTTGATAGGTGTAGGACGTACCGTATACAAGTTAGGACCATTTGAAGTTTTATCAGTGTTTGATTTGGGACTCAAGGGTACCATAGCTTTGTGCGATAGCTTAAATTGACAAGAGTCTCGAGTACTTTATTGTTACAAAATTTCAAGGTTTTATGACGCGCCAGTAAAAAGTGACAAGTATTTGTTTGTTGCAAACTTTGATAGGTCTAGGACGTACCGTATAGAAGCTAGGGCCATTTGAAGTTTTATCAGTGTTTGATTTGGGACTCAAGGTTAGCATTGCTTTGAGCGATAGCTTAAATTGACAAGAGGTTCGAGTACTTTATTGTTACAAAATTTCAAGGTTTTATGACGCTCCAGTAAAAAGTTACAAGCATTTTAAAGTTGCAAACTTTCATAGGTGTAGGACGTACCGTATAGAAGTTAGAGCCATTTGAACTTTTATCAGTGCTTGATTTGGGACTCAACGGTAGCATAGCTTTGAGCGATAGCTTAAATTGACAACAGGCTCGAGAACTTTATTGTTACAAAATTTCAAGGTTTTATGACGCTCCAGTAAAAAGTTACAAGCATTTTTAGGTTGCAAACTTTGATAGGTGTAGGAAGTACAGAATAGAAGTTAGGGCCATTTGAAGTTTTATCAGTGTTTGATTTGGGTCTCAAGGGTAGCATAGCTTTGAGAGATAGCTTAAATTGACAAGATACTCGAGTACTTTATTGTTACAAAATTTCAAGGTTTTATGACGCGCCAGTAAAAAGTGACAAGTGTTTGTTTGTTGCAAACTTTCATAGGTCTAGGACGTACAGTATAGAAGTTAGGGCCATTTGAAGTTTTATCAGTGTTTGATTTGGGACTCAAGGGTAGCATAGCTTTGAGCGATAGTTTAAATTGACAAGAGGCTCGAGTACTTTATTGTTACACAATTTCAAGGTTTTATGACGCGCCAGTAAAAAGTGGCAAGCATTTGTTTGTTGTAAACTTTGATAGGTCTAGGACGTACCGTATAGAAGTTAGGGCCATTTGAAGTTTTATCAGTGTTTGATTTGGGACTCAAGGGTAGCATAGCTTTGAGCGATCGCTCAAATTGACAAGAGGGTCGAGTACTTTATTGTTACAACATTTCAAGGTTTTATGACCCTCCAGTAAAAAGTTACAAGCATTTGTATCTTGCAAACTTTGATGGGTGTAGGACATACCGTATAGAAGTTAGGGCCATTTGAAGTTTTATCAGTGTTTGATTTCGGACTCAAGGGTAGCATAGCTTTGAGCGCTAGCTTAAATTGACAAGAGGCTCGAATACTTTATTGTTGCAAAATTTCAAGGTTTTATGACGCGCCCGTAAAAAGTTACAAGCAATTTAAAGTTGCAACCTTTGATAGGTGTAGGACGTACCGTATAGAAGTTAGGGCCATTTGAAGTTTTATCAGTGTTTGATTTGGGACTCACGGGTAGCATAGCTTTGAGCGATAGCTTAAATTGACAAGAGGCTCGAGTACTTTATTGTCACAAAATTTCAAGGTTTTATGACGCTCCAGTGAAAAGTTAAAAGCATTTGTATGTTGCAAACTTTGATAGGTGTAGGACGTACCGTATACAAGTTAGGACCATTTGAAGTTTTATCAGTGTTTGATTTGGGACTCAAGGGTACCATAGCTTTGAGCGATAGCTTAAATTGACAAGAGTCTCGAGTACTTTATTGTTACAAAATTTCAAGGTTTTATGACGCTCCAGTAAAAAGTTAAAAGCATTTGTATGTTGCAAACTTTGATAGGTGTAGGAAGTACAGTATAGAAGTTAGGGCCATTTGAAGTTTTATCAGTGTTTGATTTGGGTCTCAAGGGTAGCATAGCTTTGAGCGATAGCTTAAATTGATAAGATACTCGAGTACTTTATTGTTACAAAATTTCAAGGTTTTATGACGCGCCAGTAAAAAGTGACAAGTATTTTTTTGTTGCAAACTTTGACAGGTCTAGGACGTACCGTATAGAAGCTAGGGCCATTTGAAGTTTTATCAGTGTTTGATTTGGGACTCAAGGTTAGCATTGCTTTGAGCGATAGCTTAAATTGACAAGAGGCTCGAGTACTTTATTGTTACAAAATTTCAAGGTTTTATGACGCTCCAGTAAAAGTTAAAAGCATTTGTATGCTGCAAACTTTGATAGGTGTAGGACGTACCGTATACAAGTTAGGACCATTTGAAGTTTTATGGACTCAAGGTTAGCATTGCTTTGAGCGATAGATTAAATTGACAAGAGGTTCGAGTACTTTATTGTTACAAAATTTCAAGGTATTATGACGCTCCAGTAAAAAGTTACAAGCATTTTAAAGTTGCAAACTTTCATAGGTGTAGAACGTACCGTATAGAAGTTAGAGCCATTTGAAGTTTTATCAGTGCTTGATTTGGGACTCAACGGTAGCATAGCTTTGAGCGATAGCTTAAATTGACAAGAGGCTCGAGAACTTTATTGTTACAAAATTTCAAGGCTTTATGATGCTCCAGTAAAAAGTTACAAGCATTTGTCTGTTGCAAACTTTGATAGTTGTACGACGGACCGTATAGAAATTAGGGCCATTTGAAGTTTTATCAGTGTTTGATTTGGGACTCAAGGGTAGCATAGCTTTGAGCGATAGCTTAAATTGACAAGAGGCTCGAATACTTTATTGTTACAAAATTTCAAGGTTTTATGACGCGCCAGTAAAAAGTTACAAGCAATTTAAAGTTGCAACCTTTGATAGGTGTAGGACGTACCGTATAGAAGTTAGGGCCATTTGAAGTTTTATCAGTGTTTTATTTGGTACTCACGGGTAGCATAGTTTTGAGCGATAGCTTA
Organism: Clusia tigrina; assembly: GCA_920105625.2. NCBI lineage: Eukaryota > Metazoa > Arthropoda > Insecta > Diptera > Clusiidae > Clusia > Clusia tigrina. The sequence continues at coordinate 419,528 of CAKKTE020000594.1, forward strand.
AATTGACAAGAGGCTCGAGTACTTTATTGTTACAAAATTTCAAGGTTTTATGACGCTCCAGTAAAAAGTTACAAGCATTTGTATGTTGCAAACTTTGATAGGTGTAGGACGTACCGTATAGAAGTTAGGGCCATTTGAAGTTTTATCAGTGTTTTATTTGGTACTCACGGGTAGCATAGCTTTGAGCGATAGCTTAAATTGACAAGAGGCTCGAGTACTTTATTGCTACAATATTTCAAGGTTTTATGACCCTCCCGTAAAAAGTTACAAGCATTTGTATGTTGTAAACTTTGATAGGTGTAGGACGTACCGTATAGAAGTTAGGGCCATTTGAAGTTTTATCAGTGTTTGATTTGGGACTCAAGGTTAGCATTGCTTTGAGCGATAGCTTAAATTGACAAGAGGCTCGAGTACTTTAATTGTTACAAAATTTCAAGGTTTTATGACGCTCCAGTAAAAAGTTAAAAGCATTTGTATGTTGCAAACTTTGATAGGTGTAGGACGTACCGTATACAACTTAGGACCATTTGAAGTTTTATCAGTGTTTGATTTGGGACTCAAGGGTAGCATAGCTTTGAGCGATAGCTTAAATTGACAAGAGGCTCGAGTACTTTATTGCTACAAAATTTCAAGGTTTTATGACGCTCCAGTAAAAAGTTACAAGCATATTAAAGTTGCAAACTTTCATAGGTGTAGGACGTACCGTATAGAAGTTAGAACCATTTGAAGTTTTATCAGTGCTTGATTTGGGACTCAACGGTAGCATAGCTTTGAGCGATAGCTTAAATTGACAAGAGGCTCGAGAACTTTATTGTTACAACATTTCAAGGTTTTATGATGCTCCAGTAAAAAGTTACAAGCATTTGTCTGTTGCAAACTTTGATAGGTGAACGACGGACCGTATAGAAATTAGGGCCATTTGAAGTTTTATCAGTGTTTGATTTGGGACTCAAGGGTAGCATAGCTTTGAGCGATAGCTTAAATTGACAAGAGGCTCGAATACTTTATTGTTACAAAATTTCAAGGTTTTATGACGCGCCAGTAAAAAGTTACAAGCAATTTAAAGTTGCAACCTTTGATAGGTGTAGGACGTACCGTATAGAAGTTAGGGCCATTTGAAGTTTTATCAGTGTTTTATTTGGTACTCACGTTTGAAGTTTTATCAGTGTTTGATTTGGGACTCAAGGTTAGCATTGCTTTGACCTAGCTTAAATTGACAAAAGGCTCGAGTACTTTATTGTTACAAAATTTCAAAGTTTTATGACGCTCCAGTAAAAAGTTACAAGCATTTGTATGTTGCAAACTTTGATAGGTGTACGACGGACTGTATATAAATTAGGGCCATTTGAAGTTTTATCAGTGTTTGATTTGGGACTCAAGGGTAGGATAGGTTTGAGCGATAGCTTAAATTGACAAGAGGCTCGAGTACTTTATTGCTACAAAATTTCAAGGTTTTATGACGCTCCAGTAAAAAGTTACAAGCATATTAAAGTTGCAAACTTTCATAGGTGTAGGACGTACCGTATAGAAGTTAGAACCATTTGAAGTTTTATCAGTGCTTGATTTGGGACTCAACGGTAGCATAGCTTTGAGCGATAGCTTAAATTGACAAGAGGCTCGAGAACTTTATTGTTACAACATTTCAAGGTTTTCTGACGCGCCAGTAAAAAGTTACAAGCATTTTAAAGTTGCAAACTTTGATAGATGTAGGACGTACCGTATCCAAGTTAGGACCATTTGAAGTTTTAGCAGTGTTTGATTTGGGACTCAAGGGTAGCATAGCTTTGTGCGATAGCTTAAATTGACAAGAGGCTCGAGTACTTTATTGCTACAAAATTTCAAGGTTTTATGACACTCCCGTAAAAAGTTACAAGCATTTGTATGTTGCAAACTTTGATAGGTGTAGGACGTACAGTATAGAAGTTAGGGCCATTTGAAGTTTTATCAGTTTTTGATTTGGGACTCAAGGGTAGCATAGCTTTGAGCGATAGCTTAAATTGACAAGAGGCTCGAGTACTTTATTGTTACAAAATTTCAAGGTTTTATGACGCTCCAGTAAAAAGTTAAAAGCATTTGTATGTTGCAAACTTTGATAGGTGTAGGACGTACCGTATATAAATTAGGGCCATTTGAAGTTTTACCAGTGTTTGATTTGGGACTCAAGGGTAGCATAGCTTTGAGCGATAGCTTAAATTGACAAGAGGCTCGAATACTTTATTGTTACAAAATTTCAAGGTTTTATGACGCGCCAGTAAAAAGTTACAAGCATTTTAAAGTTTGCAAACTTTGATAGGTGTACGACGGACCGTATACAAATTAGGGCCATTTGAAGTTTTATCAGTGTATGATTTGGGACTCAAGGGTAGCATAGCTTTGAGCGATAGCTTAAATTGACAAGAGGCTCGAGTACTTTATTGCTACAAAATTTCAAGGTTTTATGACACTCCCGTAAAAAGTTACAAGCATTCGTATGTTGCAAACTTTGATAGGTGTAGGACGTACCGTATAGAAGTTAGGGCCATTTGAAGTTGTATCAGTGTTTGATTTGGGACTCAAGGGTAGCATAGGTTTGAGCGATCGCTCAAATTGACAAGAGGGTCGAGTACTTTGTTGTTACAACATTTCAAGGTTTTATGACCCTCCAGTAAAAAGTTACAAGCATTTGTATCTTGCAAACTTTGATGGGTGTAGGACATACCGTATAGAAGTTAGGGCCATTTGAAGTTTTATCAGTGTTTGATTTGGGACTCAAGGTTAGCATTGCTTTGACCTAGCTTAAATTGACAAAAGGCTCGAGTACTTTATTGTTACAAAATTTCAAAGTTTTATGACGCTCCAGTAAAAAGTTACAAGCATTTGTATGTTGCAAACTTTGATAGGTGTACGACGGACTGTATATAAATTAGGGCCATTTGAAGTTTTATCAGTGTTTGATTTGGGACTCAAGGGTAGGATAGCTTTGAGCGATAGCTTAAATTGACAAGAGGCTCGAATACTTTATTGTTACAAAATTTCAAGGTTTTATGACGCGCCAGTAAAAAGTTACAAGCATTTTAAAGTTGCAAACTTTGATAGGTGTACGACGGACCGTATATAAATTAGGGCCATTTGAAGTTTTATCAGTGTATGATTTGGGACTCAAGGGTAGCATAGCTTTGAGCGATAGCTTAAATTGACAAGAGGCTCGAGTACTTTGTTGTTACAAAATTTCAAGGTTTCATGACGCTCCAGTAAAAAGTTACAAGCATTTGTCTGTTGCAAACTTTGATAGGTGTACGACGGACCGTATAGAAATTAGGGCCATTTGAAGTTTTATCAGTGTTTGATTTGGGACTCAAGGGTAGCATAGCTTTGAGCGATAGCTTAAATTGACAAGAGGCTCGAGTACTTTATTGTTACAAAATTTGAAGGTTTTATGACGCTCCAGTAAAAAGTTACAAGCATTTTAAAGTTGCAAACTTTGATAGGTGTAGGACGTACTTTATAGAAGTTAGAGCCATTTGAAGTTTTATCAGTGCTTGATTTGGGACTCAACGGTAGCATAGCTTTGAGCGATAGTTTAAATTGACAAGAGGGTCGAGAACTTTATTGTTACAAAATTTCAAGGCTTTATGACGCTCCAGTAAAAAGTTACAAGCATTTGTCTGCTGCAAACTTTGATAGGTGTACGACGGACCGTATAGAAATTATGGCCATTTGAAGTTTTATCAGTGTTTGATTTGGGACTCAAGGGTAGCATAGCTTTGAGCGATAGCTTAAATTGACAAGAGGCTCGAATACTTTATTGTTACAAAATTTCAAGGTTTTATGACGCGCCAGTAAAAAGTTACAAGCAATTTAAAGATGCAATCTTTGATAGGTGTAGGACGTACCGTATAGAAGTTAGGGCCATTTGAAGTTTTATCAGTGTTGGAATTGGGACTCACTGGTAGCATAGCTTTGAGCGATAGCTTAAATTGACAAGAGGCTCGAGTACTTTATTGTTACAAATTTTCAACGTTTCGTGACGCTCCAGTAAAAAGTTACAAGCATTTTTAGGTTGCAAACTTTGATAGGTGTAGGACGTACAGTATAGAAGTTAGGGCCATTTGCAGTTTTATCAGTTTTTGATTTGGGACTCAAGGGTAGCATAGCTTTGAGCGATAGCTTAAATTGACAAGAGGCTCGAGTACTTTATTGTTACACAATTTCAAGGTTTTATGACGCGCCAGTAAAAAGTGGCAAGCATTTGTTTGTTGCAAACTTTGATAGGTCTAGGACGTACCGTATAGAAGTTATGGCCATTTGAAGTTTTATCAGTGTTTGACTTGGGACTCAAGGGTAGCATAGCTTTGAGCGATCTCTCAAATTGACAAGGGGGTCGAGTACTTTATTGTTACAACATTTCAAGGTTTTATGACCCTCCAGTAAAAAGTTACAAGCATTTGTATGTTGCAAACTTTGATAGGTGTAGGACGTACCGTATAGAAGTTAGGGCCATTTGAAGTTGTATCAGTGTTTGATTTGGGACTCAAGGTTAGCATTGCTTTGAGCGATAGCTTAAATTGACAAAAGGCTCGAGTACTTTATTGTTACAAAATTTCAAGGTTTTATGACGCTCCAGTAAAAAGTTAAAAGCATTTGTATGTTGCAAACTTTGATAGGTGTAGGACGTACCGTATATAAATTAGGGCCATTTGAAGTTTTACCAGTGTTTGATTTGGGACTCAAGGGTAGCATAGCTTTGAGCGATAGCTTAAATTGACAAGAGGCTCGAATACTTTATTGTTACAAAATTTCAAGGTTTTATGACGCGCCAGTAAAAAGTTACAAGCATTTTAAAGTTGCAAACTTTGATAGGTGTAGGACGTACCATATAGAAGTTAGGGCCATTTTATAGTTTTATCAGTGTTTGATTTGGGACTCAAGGTTAGCATTGCTTTGACCGATAGCTTAAATTGACAAGAGGCTCGAGTACTTTATTGTTACAAAATTTCAAAGTTTTATGACGCTCCAGTAAAAAGTTACAAGCATTTGTATGTTGCAAACTTTGATAGATGTTCGACGGTCCGTATATAAATTAGGGCCATTTGAAGTTTTATCAGTGTTTGATTTGGGACTCAAGGGTAGCATAGCTTTGAGCGATAGCTTAAATTGACAAGAGGCTCGAATACTTTATTGTTACAAAATTTCAAGGTTTTCTGACGCGCCAGTAAAAAGTTACAAGCATTTTAAAGTTGCAAATTTTGATAGGTGTAGGACGTACCGTAGACAAGTTAGGACCATTTGAAGTTTTATCAGAGTTTGATTTGGGACTCAAGGATAGCATAGCTTTGAGCGATAGCTTAAATTGACAAGAGGCTCGAGTACTTTATTGCTACAAAATTTCAAGGTTTTATGACAGTCCCGTAAAAAGTTACAAGCATTTGTATGTTGCAAACTTTAATAGGTGTAGGACGTACCGTATAGAAGTTAGGGCCATTTGAAGTTGTATCAGTGTTTGATTTGGGACTCAAGGTTAGCATAGCTTTGAGCGATAGCTTAAATTGACAAGAGGCTGGAGTACTTTGTTGTTACAAAATATCAAGGTTTCATGACGCTCCAGTAAAAAGTTACAAGCATTTGTCTGTTGCAAACTTTGATAGGTGTACGACGGACCGTATAGAAATTGGGGCCATTTGAAGTTTTATCAGTGTTTGATTTGGGACTCAAGGGTAGCATAGCTTTGAGCGATAGCTTAAATTGACAAGAGGCTCGAATACTTTATTGTTACAAAATTTCAAGGTTTTATGACGCGCCAGTAAAAAGTTACAAGCAATTTAAAGATGCAATCTTTGATAGGTGTAGGACGTACCGTATAGAAGTTAGGGCCATTTGAAGTTTTATCAGAGTTTGATTTGGGACTCAAGGATAGCATAGCTTTGAGCGATAGCTTAAATTGACAAGAGGCTCGAGTACTTTATTGCTACAAAATTTCAAGGTTTTATGACAGTCCCGTAAAAAGTTACAAGCATTTGTATGTTGCAAACTTTAATAGGTGTAGGACGTACCGTATAGAAGTTAGGGCCATTTGAAGTTGTATCAGTGTTTGATTTGGGACTCAAGGTTAGCATAGCTTTGAGCGATAGCTTAAATTGACAAGAGGCTCGAGTACTTTGTTGTTACAAAATATCAAGGTTTCATGACGCTCCAGTAAAAAGTTACAAGCATTTGTCTGTTGCAAACTTTGATAGGTGTACGACGGACCGTATAGAAATTGGGGCCATTTGAAGTTTTATCAGTGTTTGATTTGGGACTCAAGGGTAGCATAGCTTTGAGCGATAGCTTAAATTGACAAGAGGCTCGAGTACTTTATTGTTACAAAATTTCAAGGTTTCGTGACGCTGCAGTAAAAAGTTACAAGCATTTTTAGGTTGCAAACTTTGATAGGTGTAGGACGTACAGCATAGAAGTTAGGGCCTTTTGAAGTTTTATCAGTTTTTGATTTGGGACTCAAGGGTAGCATAGCTTTGAGCGATAGCTTAAATTGGCAAGAGGCTCGAGTACTTTATTGTTACACAATTTCAAGGTTTTATGACGCGCCAGTAAAAAGTGGCAAGCATTTGTTTGTTGCAAACTTTGATAGGTCTAGGACGTACCGAATAGAAGTTAGGGCCATTTGAAGTTTTATCAGTGTTTGACTTGGGACTCAAGGGTAGCATAGCTTTGAGCGATCGCTCAAATTGACAAGAGGGTCGAGTACTTTATTGTTACAACATTTCAAGGTTTTATGACCCTCCAGTAAAAAGTTACAAGCATTTGTATCTTGCAAACTTTGATGGGTGTAGGACATACCGTATAGAAGTTAGGGCCATTTGAAGTTTTATCGGTGTTTGATTTGGGACTCAAGGTTAGCATTGCTTTGACCGATAGCTTAAATTGACAAGAGGCTCGAGTACTTTATTGTTACAAAACTTCAAGGTTTTATGACGCTCCAGTAAAAAGTTAAAAGCATTTGTATGTTGCAAACTTTGATAGGTGTAGGACGTACCGTATATAAATTAGGGCCATTTGAAGTTTTACCAGTGTTTGATTATGGACTCAAGGGTAGCATAGCTTTGAGCGATAGCTTAAATTGACAAGAGGCTCGAATACTTTATTGTTACAAAATTTCAAGGTTTTATGACGCGCCAGTAAAAAGTTACAAGCATTTTAAAGTTGCAAACTTTGATAGGTGTAGGACGTACCATATAGAAGTTAGGGCCATTTTATAGTTTTATCAGTGTTTGATTTGGGACTCAAGGTTAGCATTGCTTTGACCGATAGCTTAAATTGACAAGAGGCTCGAGTACTTTATTGTTACAAAATTTCAAAGTTTTATGACGCTCCAGTAAAAAGTTACAAGCATTTGTATGTTGCAAACTTTGATAGGTGTACGACGGACCGTATATAAATTAGGGCCATTTGAAGTTTTATCAGTGTTTGATTTGGGACTCAAGGGTAGCATAGCTTTGAGCGATAGCTTAAATTGACAAGAGGCTCGAATACTTTATTGTTACAAAATTTCACGGTTTTCTGACGCGCCAGTAAAAAGTTACAAGCATTTTAAAGTTGCAAACTTTGATAGGTGTAGGGCGTACCGTATACAAGTTAGGACCATTTGAAGTTTTATCAGAGTTTGATTTGGGACTCAAGGGTAGCATAGCTTTGAGCGATAGCTTAAATTGACAAGAGGCTCGAGTACTTTATTGCTACAAAATTTCAAGGTTTTATGACACTCCCGTAAAAAGTTACAAGCATTTGTATGTTGCAAGCTTTGATAGGTGTAGGACGTACCGTATAGAAGTTAGGGCCATTTGAAGTTTTATCAGTGTTTGATTTGGGACTCAAGGGTAGCATAGCTTTGAGCGATAGCTTAAATTTACAAGGGGCTCGAGTACTTTATTGCTACACAATTTCAAGGTTTTATGACGCGCCAGTAAAAGGTCTAGGACGTACCGTATAGAAGTTAGGGCCATTTGAAGTTTTATCAGTGTTTGACTTGGGACTCAAGGGTAGCATTGCTTTGAGCGATCGCTCAAATTGACAAGAGGGTCGAGTACTTTATTGTTACAACATTTCAAGGTTTTATGACCCTCCAGTAAAAAGTTACAAGCATTTGTAGCTTGCAAACTTTGCTGAGTGTAGGACATACCGTATAGAAGTTAGGGCCATTTGAAGTTTTATCAGTGTTTGATTTGGGACTCAAGGTTAGCATTGCTTTGACCGATAGCTTAAATTGACAAGAGGCTCGAGTACTTTATTGTTACAAAATTTCAAAGTTTTATGACGCTCCAGTAAAAAGTTACAAGCATTTGTATGTTGCAAACTTTGATAGGTGTACGACGGACCGTATATAAATTAGGGCCATTTGAAGTTTTAACAGTGTTTGATTTGGGACCCAAGGGTAGCATAGCTTTGAGCGATAGCTTAAATTGACAAGAGGCTCGAATACTTTATTGTTACAAAATTTCAAGGTTTTCTGACGCGCCAGTAAAAAGTTACAAGCATTTTAAAGTTGCAAACTTTGATAGGTTTAGGACGTACCGTATACAAGTTAGGACCATTTGAAGTTTTATCAGTGTTTGATTTGGGACTCAAGGGTAGCATAGCTTTTAGCGATAGCTTAAATTGACAAGAGGCTCGAGTACTTTATTGCTACAAAATTTCAAGGTTTTATGACCCTCCAGTAAAAAGTTACAAGCATTTGTATGTTGCAAACTTTGCTAGATGTAGGACATACCATATAGAAGTTAGGGCCATTTGAAGTTTTGTCAGTGTTTGATTTGGCACTCAAGGTTAGCATTGCTTTGAGCGATAGCTTAAATTGACAAGAGGCTCGAGAACTTTATTGTTACAAAATTTCAAGGTTTTATGACGCGCCAGTAAAAAGTTACAAGCAATTTAAAGATGCAATCTTTGATAGGTGTAGGACGTACCGTATAGAAGTTAGGGCCATTTGAAGTTTTATCAGTGTTTGATTTGGGACTCACTGGTAGCATAGCTTTGAGCGATAGCTTAAATTGACAAGAGGCTCGAGTACTTTATTGTTACAAAATTTCAAGGTTTCGTGACGCTGCAGTAAAAAGTTACAAGCATTTTTAGGTTGCAAACTTTGATAGGTGTAGGACGTACAGCATAGAAGTTAGGGCCATTTGAAATTTTATCAGTTTTTGATTTGGGACTCAAGGGTAGCATAGCTTTGAGCGATAGCTTAAATTGGCAAGAGGCTCGAGTACTTTATTGTTACACAATTTCAAGGTTTTATGACGCGCCAGTAAAAAGTGGCAAGCATTTGTTTGTTGCAAACTTTGATAGGTCTAGGACGTACCGAATAGAAGTTAGGGCCATTTGAAGTTTTATCAGTGTTTGACTTGGGACTCAAGGGTAGCATAGCTTTGAGCGATCGCTCAAATTGACAAGAGGGTCGAGTACTTTATTGTTACAACATTTCAAGGTTTTATGACCCTCCAGTAAAAAGTTACAAGCATTTGTATCTTGCAAACTTTGATGGGTGTAGGACATACCGTATAGAAGTTAGGGCCATTTGAAGTTTTATCAGTGTTTGATTTGGGACTCAAGGTTAGCATTGCTTTGACCGATAGCTTAAATTGACAAGAGGCTCGAGTACTTTATTGTTACAAAACTTCAAGGTTTTATGACGCTCCAGTAAAAAGTTAAAAGCATTTGTATGTTGCAAACTTTGATAGGTGTAGGACGTACCGTATATAAATTAGGGCCATTTGAAGTTTTACCAGTGTTCGATTTGGGACTCAAGGGTAGCATAGCTTTGAGCGATAGCTTAAATTGACAAGAGGCTCGAATACTTTATTGTTACAAAATTTCAATGTTTTATGACGCGCCAGTAAAAAGTTACAAGCATTTTAAAGTTGCAAACTTTGATAGGTGTAGGACGTACCATATAGAAGTTAGGGCCATTTTATAGTTTTATCAGTGTTTGATTTGGGACTCAAGGTTAGCATTGCTTTGACCGATAGCTTAAATTGACAAGAGGCTCGAGTACTTTATTGTTACAAAATTTCAAAGTTTTATGACGCTCCAGTAAAAAGTTACAAGCATTTGTATGTTGCAAACTTTGATAGGTGTAGGACGTACCGTATACAAGTTAGGACCATTTGAAGTTTTATCAGAGTTTGATTTGGGACTCAAGGGTAGCATAGCTTTGAGCGATAGCTTAAATTGACAAGAGGCTCGAGTACTTTATTGCTACAAAATTTCAAGGTTTTATGACTCTCCCGTAAAAAGTTACAAGCATTTGTATGTTGCAAGCTTTGATAGGTGTAGGACGTACCGTATAGAAGTTAGGGCCATTTGAAGTTGTATCAGTGTTTGATTTGGGACTCAAGGTTAGCATAGCTTTGAGCCATAGCTGAAATTGACAAGAGGCTCGAGTACCTTGTTGTTATAAAATTTCAAGGTTTCATGACGCTCCAGTAAAAAGTTACAAGCATTTTTAAGTTGCAAACTTTGATAGGTGTAGGACGTACAGTATAGAAGCTAGGGCCATTTGAAGTTTTATCAGTGTTTGATTTGGGACTCAAGGGTAGCATAGCTTTGAGCGATAGCTTAAATTTACAAGAGGCTCGAGTACTTTATTGCTACACAATTTCAAGGTTTTATGACGCGCCAGTAAAAGGTCTAGGACGTACCGTATAGAAGTTAGGGCCATTTAAAGTTTTATCAGTGTTTGACTTGGGACTCAAGGGTAGCATTGCTTTGAGCGATCGCTCAAATTGACAAGAGGGTCGAGTACTTTATTGTTACAACATTTCAAGGTTTTATGACCCTCCAGTAAAAAGTTACAAGCATTTGTAGCTTGCAAACTTTGCTGAGTGTAGGACATACCGTATAGAAGTTAGGGCCATTTGAAGTTTTATCAGTGTTTGATTTGGGACTCAAGGTTAGCATTGCTTTGACCGATAGCTTAAATTGACAAGAGGCTCGAGTACTTTATTGTTACAAAATTTCAAAGTTTTATGACGCTCCAGTAAAAAGTTACAAGCATTTGTATGTTGCAAACTTTGATAGGTGTACGACGGACCGTATATAAATTAGGGCCATTTGAAGTTTTAACAGTGTTTGATTTGGGACCCAAGGGTAGCATAGCTTTGAGCGATAGCTTAAATTGACAAGAGGCTCGAATACTTTATTGTTACAAAATTTCAAGGTTTTCTGACGCGCCAGTAAAAAGTTACAAGCATTTTAAAGTTGCAAACTTTGATAGGTGTAGGACGTACCGTATACAAGTTAGGACCATTTGAAGTTTTATCAGTGTTTGATTTGGGACTCAAGGGTAGCATAGCTTTTAGCGATAGCTTAAATTGACAAGAGGCTCGAGTACTTTATTGCTACAAAATTTCAAGGTTTTATGACCCTCCAGTAAAAAGTTACAAGCATTTGTATGTTGCAAACTTTGCTAGGTGTAGGACATACCATATAGAAGTTACGGCCATTTGAAGTTTTGTCAGTGTTTGATTTGGCACTCAAGGTTAGCATTGCTTTGAGCGATAGCTTAAATTGACAAGAGGCTCGAGAACTTTATTGTTACAAAATTTCAAGGTTTTATGACGCTCCAGTAAAAAGTTAAAAGCATTTGTATGTTGCAAACTTTGATAGGTGTAGGACGTACCGTATACAAGTTAGGACCATATGAAGTTTTATCAGTGTTTGATTTGGGACTCAAGAGTAGCATAGCTTTGAGCGATAGCTTAAATTGACAAGAGGCTCGAGTACTTTATTGCTACAAAATTTCAAGGTTTTAGGACGCGCCAGTAAAAAGTTACAAGCAATTTAAAGTTGCAACCTTTGATAGGTGTAGGACGTACCGTATAGAAGTTAGGGCCATTTGAAGTTTTATCAGTGTTTGATTTGGGACTCACGGGTAGCATAGCTTGGAGCGATAGCTTAAATTGACAAGAGGCTCGAGTACTTTATTGTTACAAAATTTCAAGGTTTTATGACGCTCTCGTAAAAAGTTAAAAGCATTTGTATGTTGCAAACTTTGATAGGTGTAGGACGTACCGTATACAAGTTAGGACCATTTGAAGTTTTATCAGTGTTTGATTTGGGACTCAAGGATAGCATAGCTTTGAGCGATAGCTTAAATTGACAAGAGTCTCGAGTACTTTATTGTTACAAAATTTCAAGGTTTTATGACGCTCCAGTAAAAAGTTACAAGCATTTTTAAGTTGCAAACTTTGATAGGTGTAGGACGTACAGTATAGAAGTTATGGCCATTTGAAGTTTTATCAGTGTTTGATTTGGGACTCAAGTGTAGCATAGCTTTGAGCGATAGCTTAAATTGACAAGATACTCGAGTACTTTATTGTTACAAAATTTCAAGGTTTTATGACGCTCCAGTAAAAAGTTACAAGCATTTGTCTGTTGCAAACTTTGATAGGTGTACGACAGACCGTATAGAAATTAGGGCCATTTGAAGTTTTATCAGTGTTTGATTTGGGAATCAAGGGTAGCATAGCTTTGAGCGATAGCTTAAATTGACAAGAGGCTCGAATACTTTATTGTTACAAAATTTCAAGGTTTTATGACGCGCCAGAAAAAAGTTACAAGCATTTTAAAGTTGCAAACTTTGATAGGTGTAGGACGTACCGTATAGAAGTTAGGGCCATTTGAAGTTTTATCAGTGCTTGATTTGGGACTCAAGGGTAGCATAGCTTTGAGCGATAGCTTAAATTGACAAGAGTCTCGAGTACTTTATTGTTACAAAATTTCAAGGTTTTATGACGCTCCAGTAAAAAGTTACAAGCATTTTTAGATTGCAAACTTTGATAGGTGTAGGACGTACAGTATAGAAGTTAGGGCCATTTGAAGTTTTATCAGTGTTTGATTTGGGACTCAAGGGTAGCATAGCTTTGAGCGATAGCTTAAATTGACAAGATACTCGAGTACTTTATTGTTACAAAATTTCAAGGTTTTATGACGCGCCAGTAAAAAGTGACAAATATTTATTTGTTGCAAACTGTGATAGGTCTAGGACGTACCGTATAGAAGTTAGGGCCATTTGAAGTTTTATCAGTGTTTGATTTGGGACTCAAGGGTAGAATAGCTTTGAGCGATAGCTTAAATTGACAAGAGGCTCTAGTACTTTATTATTACACAATTTCAAGGTTTTATGACGCTCCAGTAAAAAGTTACAAGCATTTGTAGGTTGCAAACTTTGATAGGTGTAGGACGTACAGTATAGAAGTTATGGCCATTTGAAGTTTTATCAGTGTTTGATTTGGGACTCAAGGGTAGCATAGCTTTGAGCGATAGCTTAAATTGACAAGATACTCGAGTACTTTATTGTTACAAAATTTCAAGGTTTTATGACGCGCCAGTAAAAAGTGACAAGCATTTGTTTGTTGCAAACTTTGATAGGTCTAGGACGAACCGTATAGATGTTAGGGCCATTTGAAGTTTTATCAGTGTTTGATTAGGGACTCAAGGGTAGCATAGCTTTGAGCGATAGCTTAAATTGACAAGAGGCTCGAGTACTTTATTGCTACAAAATTTCAAGGTTTTATGACGCGCCAGTAAAAAGTTACAAGCAATTTAAAGTTGCAAGCTTTGATAGGTGTAGGACGTACCGTATAGAAGTTAGGGCCATTTGAAGTTGTATCAGTGTTTGATTTGGGACTCAAGGTTAGCATAGCTTTGAGCGATAGCTTAAATTGACAAGAGGCTCGAATACTTTATTGTTACAAAATTTCAAGGTTTTATGACGCGCCAGTAAAAAGTTACAAGCAATTTAAAGATGCAATCTTTGATAGGTGTAGGACGTACCGTATAGAAGTTAGGGCCATTTGAAGTTTTATCAGTGTTTGATTTGGGACTCACTGGTAGCATAGCTTTGAGCGATAGCTTAAATTGACAAGAGGCTCGAGTACTTTATTGTTACAAAATTTCAAGGTTTCGTGACGCTCCAGTAAAAAGTTACAAGCATTTTTAGGTTGCAAACTTTGATAGGTGTAGGACGTACAGTATAGAAGTTAGGGCCATTTGAAGTTTTATCAGTTTTTGATTTGGGACTCAAGGGTAGCATAGCTTTGAGCGATAGCTTAAATTGACAAGAGGCTCGAGTACTTTATTGTTACACAATTTCAAGGTTTTATGACGCGCCAGTAAAAAGTGGCAAGCATTTGTTTGTTGCAAACTTTGATAGGTCTAGGACGTACCGAATAGAAGTTAGGGCCATTTGAAGTTTTATCAGTGTTTGACTTGGGACTCAAGGGTAGCATAGCTTTGAGCGATCGCTCAAATTGACAAGAGGGTCGAGTACTTTATTGTTACAACATTTCAAGGTTTTATGACCCTCCAGTAAAAAGTTACAAGCATTTGTACCTTGCAAACTTTGATGGGTGTAGGATATACCCTATAGAAGTTAGGGCCATTTGAAGTTTTATTAGTGTTTGATTTGGGACTCAAGGTTAGCATTGCTTTGACCGATAGCTTAAATTGACAAGAGGCTCGAGTACTTTATTGTTACAAAATTTCAAAGTTTTATGACGCTCCAATAAAAAGTTACAAGCATTTGTATGTTGCAAACTTTGATAGGTGTAGGACGGACCGTATAGAAGTTAGGGCCATTTGAAGTTTTATCAGTGTTTGATTTGGGACTCAAGGGTAGCATAGCTTTGAGCGATAGCTTAAATTGACAAGAGGCTCGAGTACTTTATTGCTACAAAATTTCAAGGTTTTATGACGCGCCAGTAAAAAGTTACAAGCAATTTAAAGTTGAAAACTTTGATAGGTGTAGGACGTACCGCATAGAAGTTAGGGCCATTTGAAGTTGTATCAGTGTTTGATTTGGGACTCAAGGTTAGCATAGCTTTGAGCGATAGCTTAAATTGACAAGAGGCTCGAGTACTTTGTTGTTACAAAATTTCAAGGTTTCATGACGCTCCAGTAAAAAGTTACAAGCATTTGTCTGTTGCAAACTTTGATAGGTGCACGACGGACCGTATAGAAATTAGGGCCATTTGAAGTTTTATCAGTATTTGATTTGGGACTCAAGGGTAGCATAGCTTTGAGCGATAGCTTAAATTGACAAGAGGCTCGAATACTTTATTGTTACAAAATTTCAAGGTTTTATGACGCGCCAGTAAAAAGTTACAAGCAATTTAGAGATGCAATCTTTGATAGGTGTAGGACGTACCGTATAGAAGTTAGGGCCATTTGAAGTTTTATCAGTGTTTGATTTGGGACTCACTGGTAGCATAGCTTTGAGCGATAGCTTAAATTGACAAGAGGCTCGAGTACTTTATTGTTACAAAATTTCAAGGTTTCGTGACGCTCCAGTAAAAAGTTACAAGCATTTTTAGGTTGCAAACTTTGATAGGTGTAGGACGTACAGTATAGAAGTTAGGGCCATTTGAAATTTTATCAGTGTTTGATTTGGGACTCAAGGGTAGCATAGCTTTGAGCGATAGCTTAAATTGACAAGAGGCTCGAGTACTTTATTGCTACAAAATTTCAAGGTTTTATGACGCGCCAGTAAAAAGTTACAAGCAATTTAAAGTTGAAAACTTTGATAGGTGTAGGACGTACCGCATAGAAGTTAGGGCCATTTGAAGTTGTATCAGTGTTTGATTTGGGCCTCAAGGTTAGCATAGCTTTGAGCGATAGCTTAAATTGACAAGAGGCTCGAGTACTTTGTTGTTACAAAATTTCAAGGTTTCATGACGCTCCAGTAAAAAGTTACAAGCATTTGTCTGTTGCAAACTTTGATAGGTGCACGACGGACCGTATAGAAATTAGGGCCATTTGAAGTTTTATCAGTGTTTGATTTGGGACTCAAGGGTAGCATAGCTTTGAGCGATAGCTTAAATTGACAAGAGGCTCGAATACTTTATTGTTACAAAATTTCAAGGTTTTATGACGCGCCAGTAAAAAGTTACAAGCAATTTAAAGATGCAATCTTTGATAGGTGTAGGACGTACCGTATAGAAGCTAGGGCCATTTGAAGTTTTATCAATGTTTGATTTGGGACTCAAGGGTAGCATAGCTTTGAGCGATAGCTTAAATTGACAAGAGGCTCGAGTACTTTATTGTTACACAATTTCAAGGTTTTATGACGCGCCAGTAAAAAGTGGCAAGCATTTGTTGTTGCAAACTTTGATAGGTCTAGGACGTACCGAATAGAAGTTAGGGCCATTTGAAGTTTTATCAGTGTTTGACTTGGGACTCAAGGGTAGCATAGCTTTGAGCGATCGCTCAAATTGACAAGAGGGTCGAGTACTTTATTGTTACAACATTTCAAGGTTTTATGACCCTCCAGTAAAAAGTTACAAGCATTTGAATCTTGCAAACTTTGATGGGTGTAGGACATACCGTATAGAAAATAGGGTCATTTGAAGTTTTATCAGTGTTTGATTAGGGACTCAAGGTAAGCATTGCTTTGACCGATAGCTTAAATTGACAAGAGGCTCGAGTACTTTATTGTTACAAAATTTCAAAGTTTTATGACGCTCCAATAAAAAGTTACAAGCATTTGTATGTTGCAAACTTTGATAGGTGTACGACGGACCGTATATAAATTAGGGCCATTTGAAGTTTTATCAGTGTTTGATTTGGGACTCGAGGGTAGCATAGCTTTGAGCGATAGCTTAAATTGACAAGAGGCTCGAATACTTTATTGTTACAAAATTTCAAGGTTTTCTGACGCGCCAGTAAAAAGTTACAAGCATTTTAAAGTTGCAAACTTTGATAGGTGTAGGACGTACCGTATACAAGTTAGGGCCATTTGAAGTTGTATCAGTGTTTGATTTGGGATTCAAGGTTAGCATAGCTTTGAGCGATAGCTTAAATTGACTAGAGGCTCGAGTACTTTATTGCTACAAAATTTCAAGGTTTTATGACACTCCCGTAAAAAGTTACAAGCATTTGTATGTTGCAAACTTTGATAGGTGTCGGATGTACCGTATAGAAGTTAGGGCCATTTGAAGTTGTATCAGTGTTTGATTTGGGACTCAAGGTTAGCATTGCTTTGAGCGATAGCTTAAATTGACAAGAGGCTCGAGTACTTTATTGTTACAAAATTTCAAGGTTTTATGACGCTCCAGTAAAAAGTTAAAAGCATTTGTATGTTGCAAACTTTGATAGTGTAGGACGTACCGTATATAAATTAGGGCCATTTGAAGTTTTACCAGTGTTTGATTTGGGACTCAAGGGTAGCATAGCTTTGAGCGATAGCTTAAATTGACAAGAGGCTCGAATACTTTATTGTTACAAAATTTCAAGGTTTTATGACGCGCCAGTAAAAAGTTACAAGCATTTTAAAGTTGGAAACTTTGATAGGTGTAGGACGTACCATATAGAAGTTAGGGCCATTTTATAGTTTTATCAGTGTTTGATTTGGGACTCAAGGTTAGCATTGCTTTGACCGATAGCTTAAATTGACAAGAGGCTCGAGTACTTTATTGTTACAAAAATTCAAAGTTTTATGACGCTCCAGTAAAAAGTTACAAGCATTTGTATGTTGCAAACTTTGATAGGTGTACGACGGACCGTATATAAATTAGGGCCATTTGAAGTTTTATCAGTGTTTGATTTGGGACTCAAGGGTAGCATAGCTTTGAGCGATAGCTTAAATTGACAAGAGGCTCGAATACTTTATTGTTACAAAATTTCAAGGTTTTCTGACGCGCCAGTAAAAAGTTACAAGCATTTGAAAGTTGCAAACTTTGATAGGTGTAGGACGTACCGTATACAAGTTAGGACCATTTGAAGTTTTATCAGAGTTTGATTTGGGACTCAAGGGTAGCATAGCTTTGAGCGATAGCTTAAATTGACAAGAGGCTCGAGTACTTTATTGCTACAAAATTTCAAGATTTTATGACACTCCCGTGAAAAGTTACAAGCATTTGTATGTTGCAAACTTTGATAGGTGTAGGACGTACCGTATTTAAGTTAGGGCCATTTGAAGTTGTATCAGTGTTTGATTTGGGACTCAAGGTTAGCATAGCTTTGAGCGATAGCTTAAATTGACAAGAGGCTCGAGTACTTTGTTGTTAAAAAATTTCAAGGTTTCATGACGCTCCAGTAAAAAGTTACAAGCATTTTTAGGTTGCAAACTTTGATAGGTGTAGGACGTACAGTATAGAAGCTAGGGCCATTTGAAGTTTTATCAGTGTTTGATTTGGGACTCAAGGGTAGCATAGCTTTGAGCGATAGCTTAAATTGACAAGAGGCTCGAGTACTTTATTGTTACACAATTTCAAGGTTTTATGACGCGCCAGTAAAAGTTCTAGGACGTACCGTATAGAAGTTAGGGCCATTTGAAGTTTTATCAGTGTTTGACTTGGGACTCAAGGGTAGCATAGCTTTGAGCGATCGCTCAAATTGACAAGAGGGTCGAGTACTTTATTGTTACAACATTTCAAGGTTTTATGACCCTCCAGTAAAAAGTTACAAGCATTTGTAGCTTGCAAACTTTGATGAGTGTAGGACATACCGTATAGAAGTTAGGGCCATTTGAAGTTTTATCAGTGTTTGATTTGGGACTCAAGGTTAGCATTGCTTTGACCGATTGCTTAAATTGACAAGAGGCTCGAGTACTTTATTGTTACAAAATTTCAAAGTTTTATGACGCTCCAGTAAAAAGTTACAAGCATTTGTATGTTGCAAACTTTGATAGGTGTACGACGGACTGTATATAAATTAGGACCATTTGAAGTTTTATCAGTGTTTGATTTGGGACCCAAGGGTAGCATAGCTTTGAGCGATAG
This sequence comes from Clusia tigrina, assembly GCA_920105625.2. Lineage (NCBI taxonomy): Eukaryota > Metazoa > Arthropoda > Insecta > Diptera > Clusiidae > Clusia > Clusia tigrina. The sequence goes on from CAKKTE020000594.1 coordinate 438,274, forward strand.
CTTAAATTGACAAGAGGCTCGAATACTTTATTGTTACAAAATTTCCAGGTTTTCTGACGCGCCAGTAAAAAGTTACAAGCATTTTAAAGTTGCAAACTATGATAGGTGTAGGACGTACCGTATACAAGTTAGGACCATTTGAAGATTTATCAGTGTTTGATTTGGGACTCAAGGGTAGCATAGCTTTGAGCGATAGCTTAAATTGACAAGAGGCTCGAGTACTTTATTGCTACAAAATTTCAAGGTTTTATGACCCTCCAGTAAAAAGTTACAAGCATTTGTATGTTGCAAACTTTGCTAGGTGTAGGACATACCGTATAGAAGTTAGGGCCATTTGAAGTTTTGTCAGTGTTTGATTTGGCACTCAAGGTTAGCATTGCTTTGAGCGATAGCTTAAATTGACAAGAGGCTCGAGAACTTTATTGTTACAAAATTTCAAGGTTTTATGACGCTCCAGTCAAAAGTTAAAAGCATTTGTATGTTGCAAACTTTGATAGGTGTAGGACGTACCGTATACAAGTTAGGACCATTTGAAGTTTTATCAGTGTTTGATTTGGGACTCAAGGATAGCATAGCTTTGAGCGATAGCTTAAATTGACAAGAGTCTCGAGTACTTTATTGTTACAAAATTTCAAGGTTTTATGACGCTCCAGTAAAAAGTTACAAGCATTTTTAGGTTGCATACTTTGATAGGTGTAGGACGTACAGTATAGAAGTTATGGCCATTTGAAGTTTTATCAGTGTTTGATTTGGGACTCAAGGGTAGCATAGCTTTGAGCGATAGCTTAAATTGACAAGATACTCGAGTACTTTATTGTTACAAAATTTCAAGGTTTTATGACGCGCCAGTAAAAAGTTACAAGCATTTGTCTGTTGCAAACTTTGATAGGTGTACGACAGACCGTATAGAAATTAGGGCCATTTGAAGTTTTATCAGTGTTTGATTTGGGAATCAAGGGTAGCATAGCTTTGAGCGATAGCTTAAATTGACAAGAGGCTCGAATACTTTATTGTTACAAAATTTCAAGGTTTTATGACGCGCCAGTAAAAAGTTACAAGCATTTTAAAGTTGCAAAATTTGATAGGTGTAGGACGTACCGTATAGAAGTTACGGCCATTTGAAGTTTTATCAGTGCTTGATTTGGGACTCAAGGGTAGCATAGCTTTGAGCGATAGCTTAAATTGACAAGAGTCTCGAGTACTTTATTGTTACAAATTTTCAAGGTTTTATGACGCTCCAGTAAAAAGTTACAAGCATTTTTAGATTGCAAACTTTGATAGGTGTAGGACGTACAGTATAGAAGTTAGGGCCATTTGAAGTTTTATCAGTGTTTGATTTGGGACTCAAGGGTAGCATAGCTTTGAGCGATAGCTTAAATGGACAAGAGGCTCGAGTACTTTATTGCTACAAAATTTCAAGATTTTATGACACTCCCGTGAAAAGTTACAAGCATTTGTATGTTGCAAACTTTGATAGGTGTAGGACGTACCGTATTTAAGTTAGGGCCATTTGAAGTTGTATCAGTGTTTGATTTGGGACTCAAGGTTAGCATAGCTTTGAGCGATAGCTTAAATTGACAAGAGGCTCGAGTACTTTGTTGTTAAAAAATTTCAAGGTTTCATGACGCTCCAGTAAAAAGTTACAAGCATTTTTAGGTTGCAAACTTTGATAGGTGTAGGACGTACAGTATAGAAGCTAGGGCCATTTGAAGTTTTATCAGTGTTTGATTTGGGACTCAAGGGTAGCATAGCTTTGAGCGATAGCTTAAATTGACAAGAGGCTCGAGTACTTTATTGTTACACAATTTCAAGGTTTTATGACGCGCCAGTAAAAGTTCTAGGACGTACCGTATAGAAGTTAGGGCCATTTGAAGTTTTATCAGTGTTTGACTTGGGACTCAAGGGTAGCATAGCTTTGAGCGATCGCTCAAATTGACAAGAGGGTCGAGTACTTTATTGTTACAACATTTCAAGGTTTTATGACCCTCCAGTAAAAAGTTACAAGCATTTGTAGCTTGCAAACTTTGATGAGTGTAGGACATACCGTATACAAGTTAGGACCATTTGAAGATTTATCAGTGTTTGATTTGGGACTCAAGGGTAGCATAGCTTTGAGCGATAGCTTAAATTGACAAGAGGCTCGAGTACTTTATTGCTACAAAATTTCAAGGTTTTATGACCCTCCAGTAAAAAGTTACAAGCATTTGTATGTTGCAAACTTTGCTAGGTGTAGGACATACCGTATAGAAGTTAGGGCCATTTGAAGTTTTATCAGTGTTTGATTTGGCACTCAAGGTTAGCATTGCTTTGAGCGATAGCTTAAATTGACAAGAGGCTCGAGAACTTTATTGTTACAAAATTTCAAGGTTTTATGACGCTCCAGTCAAAAGTTAAAAGCATTTGTATGTTGCAAACTTTGATAGGTGTAGGACGTACCGTATACAAGTTAGGACCATTTGAAGTTTTATCAGTGTTTGATTTGGGACTCAAGGATAGCATAGCTTTGAGCGATAGCTTAAATTGACAAGAGTCTCGAGTACTTTATTGTTACAAAATTTCAAGGTTTTATGACGCTCCAGTAAAAAGTTACAAGCATTTTTAGGTTGCATACATTGATAGGTGTAGGACGTACAGTATAGAAGTTATGGCCATTTGAAGTTTTATCAGTGTTTGATTTGGGACTCAAGGGTAGCATAGCTTTGAGCGATAGCTTAAATTGACAAGATACTCGAGTACTTTATTGTTACAAAATTTCAAGGTTTTATGACGCGCCAGTAAAAAGTTACAAGCATTTGTCTGTTGCAAACTTTGATAGGTGTACGACAGACCGTATAGAAATTAGGGCCATTTGAAGTTTTATCAGTGTTTGATTTGGGAATCAAGGGTAGCATAGCTTCGAGCGATAGCTTAAATTGACAAGAGGCTCGAATACTTTATTGTTACAAAATTTCAAGGTTTTATGACGCGCCAGTAAAAAGTTACAAGCATTTTAAAGTTGCAAAATTTGATAGGTGTAGGACGTACCGTATAGAAGTTACGGCCATTTGAAGTTTTATCAGTGCTTGATTTGGGACTCAAGGGTAGCATAGCTTTGAGCGATAGCTTAAATTGACAAGAGTCTCGAGTACTTTATTGTTACAAATTTTCAAGGTTTTATGACGCTCCAGTAAAAAGTTACAAGCATTTTTAGATTGCAAACTTTGATAGGTGTAGGACGTACAGTATAGAAGTTAGGGCCATTTGAAGTTTTATCAGTGTTTGATTTGGGACTCAAGGGTAGCATAGCTTTGAGCGATAGCTTAAATTGACAAGATAATCGAGTACTTTATTGTTACAAAATTTCAAGGTTTTATGACGCGCCAGTAAAAAGTGACAAACATTTATCGAAAAGTGACAAACATTTATTTGTTGCAAACTGTGATAGGTCTAGGACGTACCGTATAGAAGTTAGGGCCATTTGAAGTTTTATCAGTGTTTGATTTGGGACTCAAGGGTAGAATAGCTTTGAGCGATAGCTTAAATTGACAAGAGGCTCTAGTACTTTATTATTACACAATTTCAAGGTTTTATGACGCTCCAGTAAAAAGTTACAAGCATTTGTAGGTTGCAAACTTTGATAGGTGTAGGACGTACAGTATAGAAGTTATGGCCATTTGAAGTTTTATCAGTGTTTGATTTGGGACTCAAGGGTAGCATAGCTTTGAGCGATAGCTTAAACTGACAAGATACTCGAGTACTTTATTGTTACAAAATTTCAAGGTTTTCTGACGCGCCAGTAAAAAGTGACAAGCATTTGTTTGTTGCAAACTTTGATAGGTGTAGGACGTACCATATACAAGTTAGGACCATTTGAAGTTTTATCAGTGTTTGATTTGGGACTCAAGGATAGCATAGCTTTGAGCGATAGCTTAAATTGACAAGAGTCTCGAGTACTTTATTGTTACAAAATTTCAAGGTTTTATGACGCTCCAGTAAAAAGTTACAAGCATTTGTCTGTTGCAAACTTTGATAGGTGTACGACAGACCGTATAGAAATTAGGGCCATTTGAAGTTTTATCAGTGTTTGATTTGGAAATCAAGGGTAGCATAGCTTTGAGCGATAGCTTAAATTGACAAGAGGCTCGAATACTTTATTGTTACAAAATTTCAAGGTTTTATGACGCGCCAGTAAAAAGTTACAAGCATTTTAAAGTTGCAAACTTTGATAGGTGTAGGACGTACCGTATAGAAGTTAGGGCCATTTGAAGTTTTATCAGTGTTTGATTTGGGACTCAAGGGTAGCATAGCTTTGAGCGATAGCTTAAATTGACAAGAGGCTCGAATACTTTATTGTTACAAAATTTCAAGGTTTTATGACGCGCCAGTAAAAAGTTACAAGCATTTTAAAGTTGCAAACTTTGATAGGTGTAGGACGTACCGTATAGAAGTTAGGGCCATTTGAAGTTTTATCAGTGTTTGATTTGGGACTCAAGGGTAGTATAGCTTTGAGCGGTAGTTTAAATTGACAAGAGTCTCGAGTACTTTATTGTTACAAAATTTCAAGGTTTTATGACGCTCCAGTAAAAAGTTACAAGAATTTTTAGGTTGCAAACTTTGATAGGTGTAGGACGTACCGTATACAAGTTAGGACCATTTGAAGTTTTATCAGTGTTTGATTTGGGACTCAAGGGTAGCATAGCTTTGAGCGATAGCTTAAATTGACAAGAGGCTCGAGTACTTTATTGCTACAAAATTTCAAGGTTTTATGACCCTCCAGTAAAAAGTAACAAGCATTTGTATGTTGCAAACTTTGATAGGTGTAGGACGTACCGTATAGAAGTTAGGGCCATTTGAAGTTTTGTCAGTGTTTGATTTGGCACTCAAGGTTAGCATTGCTTTGAGCGATAGCTTAAATTGACAAGAGGCTCGAGTACTTTATTGTTACGAAATTTCAAGGTTTTACCACGCTCCAGTAAAAAGTTACAAGCATTTGTATGTTGCAAACTTTGATAGGTGTAGGACGTACAGTATAGAAGTTAGGGCCATTTGAAGTTTTATCAGTGTTTGATTTCGGACTCAAGGGTAGCATAGCTTTGAGCGATAGCTTAAATTGACAAGAGGCTCGAGTACTTTATTGCTACAAAATTTCAAGGTTTTATGACGCGCCAGTAAAAAGTTACAAGCAATTTAAAGTTGCAACCTTTGATAGGTGTAGGACGTACCGTATAGAAGTTCGGGCCATTTGAAGTTTTATCAGTGTTTGATTTGGGACTCACGGGTAGCATAGCTTGGAGCGATAGCTTAAATTGACAAGAGGCTCGAGTACTTTATTGTTACAAAATTTCAAGGTTTTATGACGCTCCAGTAAAAAGTTAAAAGCATTTGTATGTTGCAAACTTTGATAGGTGTAGGACGTACCGTATACAAGTTAGGACCATTTGAAGTTTTATCAGTGTTTGATTTGGGACTCAAGGATAGCATAGCTTTGAGCGATAGCTTAAATTGACAAGAATCTCGAGTACTTTATTGTTACAAAATTTCAAGGTTTTATGACGCTCCAGTAAAAAGTTACAAGCATTTGTCTGTTGCAAACTTTGATAGGTGTACGACAGACCGTATAGAAATTAGGGCCATTTGAAGTTTTACCAGTGTTTGATTTGGGAATCAAGGGTAGCATAGCTTTGAGCGATAGCTTAAATTGACAAGAGGCTCGAATACTTTATTGTTACAAAATTTCAAGGTTTTATGACGCGCCAGTTAAAAGTTACAAGCATTTTAAAGTTGCAAACTTTGATAGGTGTAGGACGTACCGTATAGAAGTTAGGGCCATTTGAAGTTTTATCAGTGCTTGATTTGTGACTCAAGGGTAGCATAGCTTTGAGCGATAGCTTAAATTGACAAGAGTCTCGAGTACATTATTGTTACAAAATTTCAAGGTTTTATGACGCGCCAGTAAAAAGTGACAAACATTTGTTTGTTGCAAACTTTGATAGGTCTAGGACGTACCGTATAGAAGTTAGGGCCATTTGAAGTTTTATCAGTGTTTGATTTGGGACTCAAGGGTAGAATAGCTTTGAGCGATAGCTTAAATTGACAAGAGGCTCTAGTACTTTATTATTACAAAATTTCAAGGTTTTATGACGCTCTAGTAAAAAGTTACAAGCATTTGTATGTTGCAAACTTTGATAGGTGTAGGACGTACCGTATAGAAGTTTGGGGCCATTTGAAGATTTATCAGTGTTTGATTTGGGACTCAAGGGTAGCATAGCTTTGAGCGATAGCTTAAATTGACAAGAGGCTCGAGTACTTTATTGTTACAAAATTTCAAGGTTTTACGACGCTCCAGTAAAAAGTTACAAGCATTTGTATGTTGCAAACTTTGATAGGTATAGGACGTACCGTATAGAAGCTAGGGCCATTTGAAGTTTTATCAGTGTTTCATTTCGGACTCAAGGGTAGCATAGCTTTGAGCGATATCTTAAATTGACAAGAGGCTCGAGTACTTTATTGTTACAAAATTTCAAGGTTTTATGACGCTCCAGTAAAAAGTTAAAAGCATTTGTATGTTGCAAACTTTGATAGGTGTAGGACGTACCGTATACAAGTTAGGACCATTTGAAGTTTTATCAGTGTTTGATTTGGGACTCAAGGGTAGCATAGCTTTGAGCGATAGCTTAAATTGACAAGAGGCTCGAGTACTTTATTGCTACAAAATTTCAAGGTCTTATGACCCTCCAGTAAAAAGTAACAAGCATTTGTATGTTGCAAACTTTGATAGGTGTAGGACGTACCGTATAGAAGTTAGGGCCATTTGAAGTTTTGTCAGTGTTTGATTTGGCACTCAAGGTTAGCATTGCTTTGAGCGATAGCTTAAATTGACAAGAGGCTCGAGAACTTTATTGTTACAAAATTTCAAGGTTTTATGACGCTCCAGTAAAAAGTAACAAGCATTTGTATGTTGCAAACTTTGATAGGTGTAGGACGTACCGTATATAAGTTAGGGCCATTTGAAGTTTTGTCAGTGTTTGATTTGGCACTCAAGGTTAGCATTGCTTTGAGCGATAGCTTAAATTGACAAGAGGCTCGAGAACTTTATTGTTACAAAATTTCAAGGTTTTATGACGCTCCAGTAAAAAGTTAAAAGCATTTGTATGTTGCAAACTTTGATAGGTGTAGGACGTACCGTATACAAGTTAGGACCATTTGAAGTTTTATCAGTGCTTGATTTGTGACTCAAGGGTAGCATAGCTTTGAGCGATAGCTTAAATTGACAAGAGTCTCGAGTACTTTATTGTTACAAAATTTCAAGGTTTTATGACGCGCCAGTAAAAAGTGACAAACATTTGTTTGTTGCAAACTTTGATAGGTCTAGGACGTACCGTATAGAAGTTAGGGCCATTTGAAGTTTTATCAGTGTTTGATTTGGGACTCAAGGGTAGAATAGCTTTGAGCGATAGCTTAAATTGACAAGAGGCTCTAGTACTTTATTATTACAAAATTTCAAGGTTTTATGACGCTCTAGTAAAAAGTTACAAGCATTTGTATGTTGCAAACTTTGATAGGTGTAGGACGTACCATATAGAAGTTTGGGGCCATTTGAAGATTTATCAGTGTTTGATTTGGGACTCAAGGGTAGCATAGCTTTGAGCGATAGCTTAAATTGACAAGAGGCTCGAGTACTTTATTGTTACAAAATTTCAAGGTTTTACGACGCTCCAGTAAAAAGTTACAAGCATTTGTATGTTGCAAACTTTGATAGGTATAGGACGTACCGTATAGAAGCTAGGGTCATTTGAAGTTTTATCAGTGTTTCATTTCGGACTCAAGGGTAGCATAGCTTTGAGCGATATCTTAAATTGACAAGAGGCTCGAGTACTTTATTGTTACAAAATTTCAAGGTTTTATGACGCTCCAGTAAAAAGTTAAAAGCATTTGTATGTTGCAAACTTTGATAGGTGTAGGACGTACCGTATACAAGTTAGGACCATTTGAAGTTTTATCAGTGTTTGATTTGGGACTCAAGGGTAGCATAGCTTTGAGCGATAGCTTAAATTGGCAAGAGGCTCGAGTACTTTATTGCTACAAAAATTTCAAGGTCTTATGACCCTCCAGTAAAAAGTAACAAGCATTTGTATGTTGCAAACTTTGATAGGTGTAGGACGTACCGTATAGAAGTTAGGGCCATTTGAAGTTTTGTCAGTGTTTGATTTGGCACTCAAGGTTAGCATTGCTTTGAGCGATAGCTTAAATTGACAAGAGGCTCGAGAACTTTATTGTTACAAAATTTCAAGGTTTTATGACGCTCCAGTAAAAAGTTAAAAGCATTTGTATGTTGCAAACTTTGATAGGTGTAGGACGTACCGTATACAAGTTAGGACCATTTGAAGTTTTATCAGTGTTTGATTTGGGACTCAAGGTTAGCATTGTTTTGAGCGATAGCTTAAATTGACAAGAGGCTCGAGTACTTTATTGTTACAAATTTCAAGGTTTTATGACGCTCCAGTAAAAAGTTAAAAGCATTTGTATGTTGCAAACTTTGATAGGTGTAGGACGTACCGCATACAAGTTAGGACCATTTGAAGTTTTATCAGTGTCTGATTTGGGACTCAAGGGTAGCATAGCTTTGAGCGAAAGTTTAAATTGACAAGAGGCTCGAGTACTTTATTGCTAAAAAATTTCAAGGTTTTATGACCCTCCCGTAAAAAGTTACAAGCATTTGTATGTTGCAAACTTTGATAGGTCTAGGACGTACCGTATAGAAGTTAGGGCCATTTGAAGTTTTGTCAGTGTTTGATTTGGCACTCAAGGTTAGCATTGCTTTGAGCGATAGCTTAAATTGACAAGAGGCTCGAGAACTTTATTGTTACAAAATTTCAAGGTTTTATGACGCTCCAGTAAAAAGTTACAAGCATTTGTCTGTTGCAAACTTTGATAGGTGTATGACGGACCGTATAGAAATTAGGGCCATTTGAAGTTTTATCAGTGTTTGATTTGGGACTCAAGGGTAGCATAGCTTTGAGCGATAGCTTAAATTGACAAGAGGCTCGAGTACTTTATTGTTACACAATTTCAAGGTTTTATGACGCGCCAGTAAAAAGTTACAAGCAATTTAAAGCTGCAACCTTTGATAGGTGTAGGACGTACCGTATAGAAGTTAGGGCCATTTGAAGTTTTATCAGTGTTTGATTTGGGACTCAAGGGTAAAATAGCTTTGAGCGATAGCTCAAATTGACAAGAGGGTCGAGTACTTTATTGTTACAAAATTTCAAGGTTTTATGACCCTCCAGTAAAAAGTTACAAGCATTTGTATGTTGCAAACTTTGATGGGTGTAGGACGTACCGTATAGAAGTTAGGGCCATTTGAAGTTTTATCAGTGTTTGATTTGGGACTCAAGGGTAGAATAGCTTTGAGCGATAGCTTAAATTGACAAGAGGCTCTAGTACTTTATTATTACAAAATTTCAAGGTTTTATGACGCTCCAGTAAAAAGTTACAAGCATTTGTATGTTGCAAACTTTGATAGGTGTAGGACGTACCGTATAGAAGTTTGGGGCCATTTGAAGATTTATCAGTGTTTGATTTGGGACTCAAGGGTAGCATAGCTTTGAGCGATAGCTTAAATTGACAAGAGGCTCGAGTACTTTATTGTTACAAAATTTCAAGGTTTTACGACGCTCCAGTAAAAAGTTACAAGCATTTGTATGTTGCAAACTTTGATAGGTATAGGACGTACCGTATAGAAGCTAGGGCCATTTGAAGTTTTATCAGTGTTACATTTCGGACTCAAGGGTAGCATAGCTTTGAGCGATATCTTAAATTGACAAGAGGCTCGAGTACTTTATTGTTACAAAATTTCAAGGTTTTATGACGCTCCAGTAAAAAGTTAAAAGCATTTGTATGTTGCAAACTTTGATAGGTGTAGGACGTACCGTATACAAGTTAGGACCATTTGAAGTTTTATCAGTGTTTGATTTGGGACTCAAGGGTAGCATAGCTTTGAGCGATAGCTTAAATTGACAAGAGGCTCGAGTACTTTATTGCTACAAAATTTCAAGGTTTTATGACCCTCCAGTAAAAAGTAACAAGCATTTGTATGTTGCAAACTTTGATAGGTGTAGGACGTACCGTATAGAAGTTAGGGCCATTTGAAGTTTTGTCAGTGTTTGATTTGGCACTCAAGGTTAGCATTGCTTTGAGCGATAGCTTAAATTGACAAGAGGCTCGAGAACTTTATTGTTACAAAATTTCAAGGTTTTATGACGCTCCAGTAAAAAGTTAAAAGCATTTGTATGTTGCAAACTTTGATAGGTGTAGGACATACCGTATACAAGTTAGGACCATTTGAAGTTTTATCAGTGTTTGATTTGGGACTCAAGGTTAGCATTGTTTTGAGCGATAGCTTAAATTGACAAGAGGCTCGAGTACTTTATTGTTACAAATTTCAAGGTTTTATGACGCTCCAGTAAAAAGTTAAAAGCATTTGTATGTTGCAAACTTTGATAGGTGTAGGACGTACCGCATACAAGTTAGGACCATTTGAAGTTTTATCAGTGTTTAATTTGGGACTCAAGGGTAGCATAGCTTTGAGCGAAAGTTTAAATTGACAAGAGGCTCGAGTACTTTATTGCTAAAAAATTTCAAGGTTTTATGACCCTCCCGTAAAAAGTTACAAGCATTTGTATGTTGCAAACATTGATAGGTGTAGGACGTACCGTATAGAAGTTAGGGCCATTTGAAGTTTTGTCAGTGTTTGATTTGGCACTCAAGGTTAGCATTGCTTTGAGCGATAGCTTAAATTGACAAGAGGCTCGAGAACTTTATTGTTACAAAATTTCAAGGTTTTATGACGCTCCAGTAAAAAGTTACAAGCATTTGTCTGTTGCAAACTTTGATAGGTGTATGACGGACCGTATAGAAATTGGGGCCATTTGAAGTTTTATCAGTGTTTGATTTGGGACTCAAGGGTAGCATAGCTTTGAGCGATAGCTTAAATTGACAAGAGGCTCGAGTACTTTATTGTTACACAATTTCACGGTTTTATGACGCGCCAGTAAAAAGTTACAAGCAATTTAAAGCTGCAACCTTTGATAGGTGTAGGACGTACCGTATAGAAGTTAGGGCCATTTGAAGTTTTATCAGTGTTTGATTTGGGACTCAAGGGTAAAATGGCTTTGAGCGATAGCTCAAATTGACAAGAGGGTCGAGTACTTTATTGTTACAAAATTTCAAGGTTTTATGACCCTCCAGTAAAAAGTTACAAGCATTTGTATGTTGCAAACTTTGATGGGTGTTGGACGTACCGTATAGAAGTTAGGGCCATTTGAAATTTTAACAGTGTTTGATTTGGGACTCAAGGCTAGCATTGCTTTGAGCGATAGCTTAAATTGACAAGAGGCTCGAGTACTTTATTGCTACAAAATTTCAAAGTTTTATGACGCTCCAGTAAAAAGTTACAAGCATTTGTATGTTGCAAACTTTGATAGGTGTACGACGGACCGTATATAAATTAGGGCCATTTGAAGTTTTATCAGTGTTTGATTTGGGACTCAAGGGTAGCATAGCTTTGAGCGATAGCTTAAATTGACAAGAGGCTCGAATACTTTATTGTTATAAAATTTCAAGGTTTTATGACGCGCCAGTAAAAAGTTACAAGCATTTTAAAGTTGCAAACTTTGATAGGTGTAGGACGTACCGTATAGAAGTTAGGGCCATTTTATAGTTTTATCAGTGTTTGATTTGGGACTCAAGGGTAGCATAGCTTTGAGCGATAGCTTAAATTGACAAGAGGCTCGAATACTTTATTGTTACAAAATTTCAAGGTTTTATGACGCGCCAGTAAAAAGTTACAAGCATTTTAAAGTTGCAAACTTTGATAGGTGTAGGACGTACCGTATAGAAGTTAGGGCCATTTTATAGTTTTATCAGTGTTTGATTTGGGACTCAAGGGTAGCATAGCTTTGAGCGATAGCTTAAATTGACAAGAGGCTCGAGTACTTTATTGTTACAAAATGTCAAGGTTTTATGAGGCTCCAGCAAAAAGTTACAAGCATTTGTATGTTGCAAACTTTGATAGGTGTAGGACGTACCGTATAGAAGTTAGGGCCATTTGAAGTTTTATCAGTGTTTGATTTGGGACTCAAGGGTAGCATAGCTTTGAGCGATAGCTTAAATTGACAAGAGGCTCGAATACTTTATTGTTACAAAATTTCAATGTTTTATGACCCTCCAGAAAAAAGTTACAAGCATTTGTGTGTTGCAAACTTTGATGAGTGTAGGACGTACCGTATAGAAGTTAGGGCCATTTGAAGTTTTATCAGTGTTTGATTTGGGACTCAAGGGTAGCATAGCTTTGAGCGCTAGCTTAAATTGACAATACTTTATTGTTACAAAATTTCAAGGTTTTATGACGCGCCAGTAAAAAGTGACAAGCATTTGTTTGTTGCAAACTTTGAAGTCTAGGACGTACCGTATAGAAGTTAGGGCCATTTGAAGTTTTATCAGTGTTTGATTTGGGACTCAAGGGTAGCATAGCTTTGAGCGATAGCTCAAATTGACAAGAGGGTCGAGTACTTTATTGTTACAAAATTTCAATGTTTTATGACCCTCCAGTAAAAAGTCACAAGCATTTGTATGTTGCAAACTTTGATGGGTGTAGGACGTACCGTATAGAAGTTAGGGCCATTTGAAGTTTTATCAGTGTTTGATTTGGGACTCAAGGGTAGCATAGCTTTGAGCGATAGCTTAAATTGACAATACTTTATTGTTACAAAATTTCAAGGTTTTGTGACGCGCCAGTAAAAAATGACAAGCATTTGTTTGTTGCAAACTTTGAAGTCTAGGACGTACCGTATAGAAGTTAGGGCCATTTGAAGTTTTATCAGTGTTTGATTTGGGACTCAAGGGTAGCATAGCTTTGAGCGATAGCTCAAATTGACAAGAGGGTCGAGTACTTTATTGTTACAAAATTTCAATGTTTTATGACCCTCCAGTAAAAAGTTACAAGCATTTGTATGTTGCAAACTTTGATGGGTGTAGGACGTACCGTATAGAAGTTAGGGCCATTTGAAGTTTTATCAGTGTTTGATTTGGGACTCAAGGTTAGCATTGCTTTGAGCGATAGCTTAAATTGACAAGAGGCTCGAGTACTTTATTGTTACAAAATTTCAAAGTTTTATGACGCTCCAGTAAAAAGTCACAAGCATTTGTATCTTGCAAACTTTGATAAGTGTACGACAGACTGTATATAAATTAGGGCCATTTGAAGTTTTATCAGTGTTTGATTTGGGACTCAAGGGTAGCATAGCTTTGAGCGATAGCTTAAATTGACAAGAGGCTCGAATACTTTATTGTTACAAAATTTCAAGGTTTTATGACGCGCCAGTAAAAAGTTACAAGCATTTTAAAGTTGCAAACTTTGATAGGTGTAGGACGTACCGCATAGAAGTTAGGGCCCTTTGAAGTTTTATCAGTGTTTGATTTGGGACTCAAGGGTAGCATAGCTTTGAGCGATAGCTTAAATTGAGAAGAGGCTCGAGTACTTAATTGTTACAAAATTTCAAGGTTTTATGACGCTCCAGTAAAAAGTTACAAGCATTTGTATGTTGCAAACTTTGATAGGTGTAGGACGTACCATATAGAAGTTAGGGCCATTTGAAGTTTTAGCAGTGTTTGATTTGGGAATCTAGGGTAGCATAGCTTTGAGCGATAGCGTAAAAAGACAAGCGGCTCGAGTAGTTTATTGTTACAAAATTTCAAGGTTTTATGACGCTCCAGTAAAAAGTTACAAGCATTTTTATGTTGCAAACTTTGATAGGTGTAGGACGTACCGTATAGAAGTTAGGGCCATTTGAAATTTTATCAGTGTTTCATTTGGGACTCAAGGGTAAAATAGCTTTGAGCGATAGCTCAAATTGACAAGAGGGTCGAGTACTTTATTGTTACAAAATTTCAATGTTTTATGACCCTCCAGAAAAAAGTTACAAGCATTTGTATGTTGCAAACTTTGATGAGTGTAGGACGTACCGTATAGAAGTTAGGGCCATTTGAAGTTTTATCAGTGTTTGATTTGGGACTCAAGGGTAGCAGAGCTTTGAGCGATAGCTTAAATTGACAAGAGGATCGAGTACTTTATTGCTACAAAATTTCAAGGTTTTATGACGCGCCAGTAAAAAGTTACAAGCAATTTAAAGTTGCAAACTTTGATAGGTGTAGGACGTACCGTATAGAAGTTAGGGCCATTTGAGGTATTATCAGTGTTTGATTTGGGACTCACGGGTAGCATAGCTTGGAGCGATAGCTTAAATTGACAAGAGGCTCGAGCACTTTATTGTTACAAAATTTCAAGGTTTTATGACGCTCCAGTAAAAAGTTAAAAGCATTTGTATGTTGCAAACTTTGATAGGTGTAGGACGTACCGTATACAAGTTAGGACCATTTGAAGTTTTATCACTGTTTGATTTGGGACTCAAGGATAGCATAGCTTTGAGCGATAGCTTAAATTGACAAGAGTCTCGAGTACTTTATTGTTACAAAATTTCAAGGTTTTATGACGCTCCAGTAAAAAGTTACAAGCATTTGTCTGTTGCAAACTTTGATAGGTGTACGACAGACCGTATAGAAATTAGGGCCATTTGAAGTTTTATCAGTGTTTGATTTGGGAGTCAAGGGTAGCATAGCTTTGAGCGATAGCGTAAATTGACAAGAGGCTCGAATACTTTGTTACAAAATTTCAAGGTTTTATGACGCGCCAGTAAAAAGTTACAAGCCTTTTAAAGTTGCAAACTTTGATAGGTGTAGGATGTACCGTATATAAGTTAGGGCCATTTGAAGTTTTATCAGTGCTTGATTTGGGACTCAAAGGTAGCATAGTTTTGAGCGATAGCTTAAATTGACAAGAGTCTCGAGTACTTTATTGTTACAACATTTCAAGGTTTTATGACGCTCCAGTAAAAAGTTACAAGCATTTTTAGGTTGCAAACTTTGATAGGTGTAGGACGTACCGTATAGAAGTTCGGGCCATTTGAGGTTTTATCAGTGTTTGATTTGGGACTCACGGGTAGCATAGCTTGGAGCGATAGCTTAAATTGACAAGAGGCTCGAGTACTTTATTGTTACAAAATTTCAAGGTTTTATGACGCTCCAGTAAAAAGTTAAAAGCATTTGTATGTTGCAAACTTTGATAGGTGTAGGACGTACCGTATACAAGTTAGGACCATTTGAAGTTTTATCACTGTTTGATTTGGGAATCAAGGGTAGCATAGCTTTGAGCGATAGCTTAAATTCACAAGAGGCTCGAATACTTTATTGTTACAAAATTTCAAGGTTTTATGACGCGCCAGTAAAAAGTTACAAGCATTTTAAAGTTGCAAACTTTGATAGGTGTAGGATGTACCGTATATAAGTTAGGGCCATTTGAAGTTTTATCAGTGCTTGATTTGGGACTCAAGGGTAGCATAGCTTTGAGCGATAGCTTAAATTGACAAGAGTCTCGAGTACTTTATTGTTACAAAATTTCAAGGTTTTATGACGCTCCAGTAAAAAGTTACAAGCATTTTTAGGTTGCAAACTTTGATAGCTGTAGGACGTACAGTATAGAAGTTAGGGCCATTTGAAGTTTTATCAGTGTTTGATTTGGGACTCAAGGGTAGCATAGCTTTGAGCGATAGCTTAAATTGACAAGATACTCTTGTACTTTATTGTTACAAAATTTGAAGGTTTTATGACGCGCCAGTAAAAAGTGACAAACATTTATTTGTTGCAAACTTTGATAGGTCTAGGACGTACCGTATAGAAGTTAGGGCCATTTGAAGTTTTATCAGTGTTTGATTTGGGACTCAAGATTAGAATAGCTTTGAGCGATAGCTTAAATTGACAAGAGGCTCTAGTACTATATTATTACAAAATTTCAAGGTTTTATGACGCTCCAGTAAAAAGTTACCAGCATTTGTATGTTGCAAACTTTGATAGGTGTAGAACGTACCGTATAGAAGTTTGGGGCCATTTGAAGTTTTATCAGTGTTTGATTTGGGACTCAAGGGTAGCATAGCTTTGAGCGATATCTTAAATTGACAAGAGGCTCGAGTACTTTATTGTTTCAAAATTTCAAGGTTTTATGACGCGCCAGTAAAAAGTGACAAGCATTTGTTTGTTGCAAACTTTGATAGGTCTAGGACGTACCGTATAGAAGTTAGGGCCATTTGAAGTTTTATCAGTGTTTGATTTGGGACTCAAGGGTAGCATAGCTTTGAGCGATAGCTTAAATTGACAAGAGGCTCGAGTACTTTATTGCTACAAAATTTCAAGGTTTTATGACGCGCCAGTAAAAAGTTACAAGCAATTTAAAGTTGCAACCTTTGATAGGTGTAGGACGTACCGTATAGAAGTTAGGGCCATTTGAAGTTTTATCAGTGTTTGATTTGGGACTCACGGGTAGCATAGCTTGGAGCGATAGCTTAAATTGACAAGAGGCTCGAGTACTTTATTGTTACAAAATTTCAAGGTTTTATGACGCTCCAGTAAAAAGTGAAAAGCATTTGTATGTTGCAAACTTTGATAGGTGTAGGACGTACCGTATACAAGTTAGGACCATTTGAAGTTTTATCAGTGTTTGATTTGGGACTCAAGGATAGCATAGCTTTGAGCGATAGCTTAAATTGACAAGAATCTCGAGTACTTTATTGTTACAAAATTTCAAGGTTTTATGACGCTCCAGTAAAAAGTTACAAGCATTTGTCTGTTGCAAACTTTGATAGGTGTACGACAGACCATATAGAAATTAGGGCCATTTGAAGTTTTATCAGTGTTTGATTTGGGAATCAAGGGTAGCATAGCTTTGAGCGATAACTTAAATTGAAAAGAGGCTCGAATACTTTATTGTTACAAAATTTCTAGGTTTTATGACGCGCCAGTAAAAAGTTACAAGCATTTTAAAGTTGCAAACTTGGATAGGTGTAGGACGTACCGTATAGAAGTTAGGGCCATTTGAGGTTTTATCAGTGCTTGATTTGGGACTCAAGGGTAGCATAGCTTTGAGCGATAGCTTAAATTGACAAGAGTCTCGAGTACTTTATTGTTACAAAATTTCAAGGTTTTATGACGCTCCAGTAAAAAGTTACAAGCATTTTTAGGTTGCTAACTTTGATAGGTGTAGGACGTACAGTATAGAAGTTAGGGCCATTTGAAGTTTTATCAGTGTTTGATTTGGGACTCAAGGGTAGCATAGCTTTGAGCGATATCTTAAATTGACAAGATACTCGAGTACTTTATTGTTACAAAATTTGAAGGTTTTATGACGCGCCAGTAAAAAGTGACAAACATTTATTTGTTGCAAACTTTGATAGGTCTAGGACGTACCGTATAGAAGTTAGGGCCATTTGAAGTTTTATCAGTGTTTGATTTGGGACTCAAGGGTAGAATAGCTTTGAGCGATAGCTTAAATTGACAAGAGGCTCTAGTACTATATTATTACAAAATTTCAAGGTTTTATGACGCTCCAGTAAAAAGTTACAAGCATTTGTATGTTGCAAACTTTGATAGGTGTACGACGTACCGTATAGAAGTTTGGGGCCATTTGAAGTTTTATCAGTGTTTGATTTGGGACTCAGGGGTAGCATAGCTTTGAGCCATAGCTTAAATTGACAAGAGGCTCGAGTACTTTATTGTTACAAAATTTCAAAGTTTTACGACGCTCCAGTAAAAAGTTACAAGCATTTGTATGTTGCAAACTTTGATAGGTATAGGACGTACCGTATAGAAGCTAGGGCCATTTGAAGTTTTATCAGTCTTTCATTTGGGACTCAAGGGTAGCATAGCTTTGAGCGATATCTTAAATTGACAAGAGGCTCGAGTACTTTATTGTTACAAAATTTCAAGGTTTTATGACGCGCCAGTAAAAAGTGACAAGCATTTGTTTGTTGCAAACTTTGATAGGTCTAGGACGTATCGTATAGAAGTTAGGGCCATTTGAAGTTTTATCAGTGTTTGATTTGGGACTCAAGGGTAGCATAGCTTTGAGCGATAGCTTAAATTGACAAGAGGCTCGAGTACTTTATTGCTACAAAATTTCAAGGTTTTATGACGCGCCAGTAAAAAGTGACAAGCAATTTAAAGTTGCAACCTTTGATAGGTGTAGGACGTACCGTATAGAAGTTAGGGCCATTTGAAGTTTTATCAGTGTTTGATTTGGGACTCACGGGTAGCATAGCTTGGAGCGATAGCTTAAATTGACAAGAGACTCGAGTACTTTATTGTTACAAAATTTCAAGGTTTTATGACGCTCCAGTAAAAAGTTAAAAGCATTTGTATGTTGCAAACTTTGATAGGTGGAGGACGTACCGAATACAAGTTAGGACCATTTGAAGTTTTATCAGTGTTTGATTTGGGACTCAAGGGTAGCATAGCTTTGAGCGATAACTTAAATTGACAAGAGGCTCGAGTACTTTATTGCTACAAAATTTCAAGGTTTTATGACCCTCCAGTAAAAAGTAACAAGCATTTGTATGTTGCAAACTTTGATAGGTGTAGGACGTACCGTATAGAAGTTAGGGCCATTTGAAGTTTTGTCAGTGTTTGATTTGGCACTCAAGGTTAGCATTGCTTTGAGCGATAGCTTAAATTGACAAGAGGCTCGAGAACTTTATTGTTACAAAATTTCAAGGTTTTATGACGCTCCAGTAAAAAGTTAAAAGCATTTGTATGTTGCAAACTTTGATAGGTGTAGGACGTACCGTATACAAGTTAGGACCATTTGAAGTTTTATCAGTGTTTGATTTGGGACTCAAGGTTAGCATTGCTTTGAGCGATAGCTTAAATTGACAAGAGGCTCGAGTAGTTTATTGTTACAAATTTCAAGGTTTTATGACGCTCCAGTAAAAAGTTAAAAGCATTTGTATGTTGCAAACTTTGATAGGTGTAGGACGTACCGCATACAAGTTAGGACCATTTGAAGTTTTATCAGTGTTTGATTTGGGACTCAAGGGTAGCATAGCTTTGAGCGAAAGTTTAAATTTACAAGAGGCTCGAGTACTTTATTGCTACAAAATTTCAAGGTTTTATGACCCTCCCGTAAAAAGTTACAAGCATTTGTATGTTGCAAACTTTGATAGGTGTAGGACGTACCGTATAGAAGTTGGGGCCCTTTGAAGTTTTATCAGTGTTTGATTTGGGACTCAAGGTTAGCATTGCTTTGAGCTATAGCTTAAATTGACAAAAGCCTCGAGTACTTTATTGTTAAAAAATTTCAAGGTTTTATGACGCTCCAGTAAAAAGTTACAAGCATTTTAAAGTTGCAAACTTTGATAGGTGTATGACGGACCGTATAGAAATTAGGGCCATTTGAAGTTTTATCAGTGTTTGATTTGGGACTCAAGGGTAGCATAGCTTTGAGCGATAGCTTAAATTGACAAGAGGCTCGAGTACTTTATTGTTACAAAATTTCAAGGTTTTATGACGCGCCAGTAAAAAGTTACAAGCAATTTAAAGTTGCAACCTTTGATAGGTGTAGGACGTACCGTATAGAAGTTAGGGCCATTTGAAGTTTTATCAGTGTTTGATTTGGGACTCAAGGGTAAAATAGCTTTGAGCGATAGCTCAAATTGACAAGAGGGTCGAGTACTTTATTGTTACAAAATTTCAAGGTTTTATGACCCTCCAGTTAAAAGTTACAAGCATTTGTATGTTGCAAACTTTGATGGGTGTAGGACGTACCGTATAGAAGTTAGGGCCATTTGAAGTTTCATCAGTGTTTGATTTGGGACTCAAGGTTAGCATTGCTTTGAGCGATAGCTTAAATTGACAAGAGGCTCGAGTACTTTATTGCTACAAAATTTCAAAGTTTTATGACGCTCCAGTAAAAAGTTACAAGCATTTGTATGTTGCAAACTTTGATATGTGTACGACGGACCGTATATAAATTAGGGCCATTTGAAGTTTTATCAGTGTTTGATTTGGGACTCAAGGGTAGCATAGCTTTGAGCGATAGCTCAAATTGACAAGAGGCTCGAATACTTTATTGTTATAAAATTTCAAGGTTTTATGACGCGCCAGTAAAAAGTTACAGGCATTTTAAAGTTGCAAACTTTGATAGGTGTAGGACGTACCGTATAGAAGTTAGGGCCATTTTATAGTTTTATCAGTGTTTGATTTGGGACTCAAGGGTAGCATAGCTTTGAGCGATAGCTTAAATTGACAAGAGGCTCGAATACTTTATTGTTACAAAATTTCAAGGTTTTATGACGCGCCAGTAAAAATTTACAAGCATTTTAAAGTTGCAAACTTTGATAGGTGTAGGACGTACCGTATAGAAGTCAGGGCCATTTTATAGTTTTATCAGTGTTTGATTTGGGACTCAAGGGTAGCATACCTTTGAGCGATAGCTTAAATTGACAAGAGGCTCGAGTACTTTATTGTTACAAAATTTCAAGGTTTTATGAGGCTCCAGCAAAAAGTTACAAGCATTTGTATGTTGCAAACTTTGAAAGGTGTAGGACGTACCGTATAGAAGTTAGGGCCATTTGAAGTTTTATCAGTGTTTGATTTGGGACTCAAGGGTAGCATAGCTTTGAGCGATAGCTTAAATTGACAAGATGCTCGAATACTTTATTGTTACAAAATTTCAATGTTTTATGACCCTCCAGAAAAAAGTTACAAGCATTTGTATGTTGCAAACTTTGATGGGTGTAGGACGTACCGTATAGAAGTTAGGGCCATTTGAAGTTTTATCAGTGTTTGATTTGGGACTCAAGGTTAGCATTGCTTTGAGCGATAGCTTAAATTGACAAGAGGCTCGAGTACTTTATTGCTACAAAATTTCAAAGTTTTATGACGCTCCAGTAAAAAGTTACAAGCATTTGTATGTTGCAAACTTTGATAAGTGTACGACAGACTGTATGTAAATTAGGGCCATTTGAAGTTTTATCAGTGTTTGATTTGGGAATCAAGGGTAGCATAGCTTTGAGCGATAGCTTAAATTGACAAGAGGCTCGAATACTTTATTGTTACAAAATTTCAAGGTTTTATGACGCGCCAGTAAAAAGTTACAAGCATTTTAAAGTTGCAAACTTTGATAGGTGTAGGACGTACCGTATAGAAGTTAGGGCCCTTTGAAGTTTTATCAGTGTTTGATTTGGGACTCAAGGGTAGCATAGCTTTGAGCGATAGCTTAAATTGAGAAGAGGCTCGAGTACTTTATTGTTACAAAATTTCAAGGTTTTATGACGCTGCAGTAAAAAGTTACAAGCATTTGTATGTTGCAAACTTTGATAGGTGTAGGACGTACCATATAGAAGTTAGGGACATTTGAAGTTTTAGCAGTGTTTGATTTGGGACTCTAGGGTAGCATAGCTTTGAGCGATAGCGTAAAAAGACGAGCGGCTCGAGTAGTTTATTGTTACAAAATTTCAAGGTTTTATGACGCTCCAGTAAAAAGTTACAAGCATTTTTATGTTGCAAACTTTGATAGGTGTAGGACGTACCGTATAGACATTAGGGCCATTTGAAGTTTTATCAGTGTTTGATTTGGGACTCAAGGGTAGCATAGCTTTGAGCGATAGCTTAAATTGACAAGAGTTTCGAGTCCTTTATTGTTACAAAATTTCAAGGTTTTATGACCCTCCAGTAAAAAGTTACAAGCATTTGTATGTTGGAAACTTTGATGGGTGTAGGACGCACCGTATAGAAGTTAGGGCCATTTGAAGTTTTATCAGTGTTTGATTTGGGACTCAAGGTTAGCATTGCTTTGACCGATAGTTTAAATTGACAAGAGACTCGAGTACTTTATTGTTACAAAATTTCAAAGTTTTATGACGCTCCAGTAAAAAGTTACAAGCATTTGTATGTTGCAAACTTTGATAGGTGTACGACGGACCGTATATAAATTAGGGCCATTTGAAGTTTTATCAGTGTTTCATTTAGGACTCTAGGGTAGCATAGCTTTGAGCGATAGCTTAAATTGACAAGAGGCTCGAATACTTTATTGTTACAAAATTTCAAGGTTTTATGACGCGGCAGTAAAAAGTTACAAGCATTTAAAAGTTGCAAACTTTGAGAGGTGTAGGACGTACCGTATAGAAGTTAGGGCCCTTTGAAGTTTTATCAGTGTTTGATTTGGGACTCAAGGGTAGCATAGCTTAGAGCGATAGCTTAAATTGACAAGAGGCTCGGGTACTTTATTGTTACAAAATTTCAAGGTTTTATGACGCTCTAGTAAAAAGTTACAAGCATTTGTATGTTGCAAACTTTGATAGGTGTACGACGTACCGTATAGAAGTTAGGGCCATTTGAAGTTTCATCAGTGTTTGATTTGGGACCCTAGGGTAGCATAGCTTTGAGCGATAGCTTAAAAAGACAAGAGGCTCGAGTAGTTTATTGTTACAAAATTTCAAGGTTTTATGACGCTCCAGTAAAAAGTTACAAGCATTTTTATGTTGCAAACTTTGATAGGTGCAGGACGTACCGTATAGAAGTTAGGGCCATTTGAAGTTTTATCAGTGTTTGATTTGGGACTCAAGGTTGGCATTGCTTTGAGCGATAGCTTAAATTGACAAGAAGCTCGAGTACTATATTGTTACAAAATTTCAAAGTTTTATGACGCTCCAGTAAAAAGCTACAAGCATTTGTATGTTGCAAACTTTGATAGGTGTACGACGGACCGTATATAAATTAGGGCCATTTGAAGTTTTATCAGTGTTTGATTTGGGACTCAAGGGTAGCATAGCTTTGAGCGATAGCTTAAATTGACAAGAGGCTCGAATACTTTATTGATACAATTTTTCAAGGTTTTATGACGCGCCAGTAAAAAGTTACAAGCATTTTAGAGTTGCAAACTTTGATAGGTGTAGGACGTACCGTATAGAAGTTAGGGCCATTTGAAGTTTTATCAGAGTTTGATTTGGGACTCAAGGGTAGCATAGCTTTGAGCGATAGCTTAAATTGACAAGAGGCTCGAGTACTTTATTGTTACAAAATTTCAAGGTTTTATGACGCTCCAGTAAAAAGTTAGAAGCATTTGTATGTTGCAAACTTTGATAGGTGTAGGACGTACCGTATAGAAGTTAGGGCCATTTGAAGTTTTATCAGTGTTTGATTTGGGACTCAAGGTTAGCATTGCTTTGAGCGATAGCTTAAATTGATAAGAGGCTCGAGTACTTTATTCTTACAAAATTTCAAGGTTTTATGACGCTCCAGTAAAAAGCTACAAGCATTTGTATGTTGCAAACTTTGATACGTGTAGGACGTACCGTATAGAAGTTAGGGCCCTTTGAAGTTTTATCAGTATTTGATTTGGGACTCAAGGGTAGCATAGCTTTGAGCGATAGCTTAAATTGAGAAGAGGCTCTAGTACTTTAATGTTACAAAATTTCAAGGTTTTATGACGCTCCAGTAAAAAGTTACAAGCATTTGTATGTTGCAAACTTTGATAGGTGTACGACGGACCGTATATAAATTAGGGCCATTTGAAGTTTTATCAGTGTTTGATTTGGGACTCAAGGGTAGCATAGCTTTGAGCGATAGCTTAAATTGACAAGAGGCTCGAATACTTTATTGTTACAAAATTTCAAGGTTTTATGACGCGCCAGTAAAAAGTTACAAGCATTTTAAAGTTGCAAACTTTGATAGGTGTAGGACGTACCGTATATAAGTTAGGGCCAGTTTATAGTTTTATCAGTGTTTGCTTTGGGACTCAAGGGTAGCATAGCTTTGAGAGATAGCTTAAATTGACAAGAGGCTCGAGTACTTTATTGTTACAAAATTTCAAGGTTTTATGAGGCTCCAGCAAAAAGTTACAAGCATTTGTATGTTGCAAATTTGATAGGTGTAGGACGTACCGTATAGAAGTTAGGGCCATTTGAAGTTTTATCAGTGTTTGATTTGGGACTCAAGGGTAGCATAGCTTTGAGCGATAGCTTAAATTGACAATACTTTATTGTTACAAAATTTCAAGGTTTTATGACGCTCTAGTAAAAAGTTACAAGCATTTGTATGTTGCAAACTTTGATAGGTGTAGGACGTACCGTATAGAAGTTAGGGCCATTTGAAGTTTCATCAGTGTTTGATTTGGGACCCTAGGGTAGCATAGCTTTGAGCGATAGCTTAAAAAGACAAGAGGCTCGAGTAGTTTATTGTTACAAAATTTCAAGGCTTTATGACGCTCCAGTAAAAAGTTACAAGCATTTTTATGTTGCAAACTTTGATAGGTGTAGGACGTACCGTATAGAAGTTAGGGTCATTTGAAGTTTTATCAGTGTTTGATTTGGGATTCAAGGTTGGCATTGCTTTGAGCGATAGCTTAAACTGACAAGAAGCTCGAGTACTATATTGTTACAAAATTTCAAAGTTTTATGACGCTCCAGTAAAAAGTTACAAGCATTTGTATGTTGCAAACTTTGTTAGGTGTACGACGGACCGTATATAAATTAGGGCCATTTGAAGTTTTATCAGTGTTTGATTTGGGACTCAAGGGTAGCATAGCTTTGAGCGATAGCTTAAATTGACAAGAGGCTCGAATACTTTATTGATACAATTTTTCAAGGTTTTATGACGCGCCAGTAAAAAGTTACAAGCATTTTAGAGTTGCAAACTTTGATAGGTGTAGGACGTACCGTATAGAAGTTAGGGCCATTTGAAGTTTTATCAGAGTTTGATTTGGGACTCAAGGGTAGCATAGCTTTGAGCGATAGCTTAAATTGACAAGAGGCTCGAGTACTTTATTGTTACAAAATTTCAAGGTTTTATGACGCTCCAGTAAAAAGTTAGAAGCATTTGTATGTTGCAAACTTTGATAGGTGTAGGACGTACCGTATAGAAGTTAGGGCCATTTGAAGTTTTATCAGTGTTTGATTTGGGACTCAAGGTTAGCATTGCTTTGAGCGATAGCTTAAATTGACAAGAGGCTCGAGTACTTTATTCTTACAAAATTTCAAGGTTTTATGACGCTCCAGTAAAAAGCTACAAGCATTTGTATGTTGCAAACTTTGATACGTGTAGGACGTACCGTATAGAAGTTAGGGCCCTTTGAAGTTTTATCAGTATTTGATTTGGGACTCAAGGGTAGCATAGCTTTGAGCGATAGCTTAAATTGAGAAGAGGCTCTAGTACTTTATTGTTACAAAATTTCAAGGTTTTATGACGCTCCAGTAAAAAGTTACAAGCATTTGTATGTTGCAAACTTTGATAGGTGTACGACGGACCGTATATAAATTAGGGCCATTTGAAGTTTTATCAGTGTTTGATTTGGGACTCAAGGGTAGCATAGCTTTGAGCGATAACTTAAATTGACAAGAGGCTCGAATACTTTATTGTTACAAAATTTCAAGGTTTTATGACGCGCCAGTAAAAAGTTACAAGCATTTTAAAGTTGCAAACTTTGATAGGTGTAGGACGTACCGTATATAAGTTAGGGCCAGTTTATAGTTTTATCAGTGTTTGCTTTGGGACTCAAGGGTAGCATAGCTTTGAGAGATAGCTTAAATTGACAAGAGGCTCGAGTACTTTATTGTTACAAAATTTCAAGGTTTTATGAGGCTCCAGCAAAAAGTTACAAGCATTTGTATGTTGCAAATTTGATAGGTGTAGGACGTACCGTATAGAAGTTAGGGCCATTTGAAGTTTTATCAGTGTTTGATTTGGGACTCAAGGGTAGCATAGCTTTGAGCGATAGCTTAAATTGACAAGAGGCTCGAATACTTTATTGTTACAAAATTTCAATGTTTTATGACCCTCCAGAAAAAAGTTACAAGCATTTGTATGTTGCAAACTTTGATGGGTATAGGACGTACCGTATAGAAGTTAGGGCCATTTGAAGTTTTATCAGTGTTTGATTTGGGACTCAAGGGTAGCATAGCTTTGAGCGATAGCTTAAATTGACAATACTTTATTGTTACAAAATTTCAAGGTTTTATGACGCGCCAGTAAAAAGTGACAAGCATTTGTCTGTTGCAAACTTTGAAGTCTAGGACGTACCGTATAGAAGTTAGGGCCATTTGAAGTTTTATCAGTGTTTGATTTGGGACTCAAGGGTAGCATAGCTTTGAGCGATAGCTCAAATTGACAAGAGGGTCGAGTACTTTATTGTTACAAAATTTCAAGGTTTTATGACGCTCTAGTAAAAAGTTACAAGCATTTGTATGTTGCAAACTTTGATAGGTGTAGGACGTACCGTATAGAAGTTAGGGCCATTTGAAGTTTCATCAGTGTTTGATTTGGGACCCTAGGGTAGCATAGCTTTGAGCGATAGCTTAAAAAGACAAGAGGCTCGAGTAGTTTATTGTTACAAAATTTCAAGGTTTTATGACGCTCCAGTAAAAAGTTACAAGCATTTTTATGTTGCAAACTTTGATAGGTGTAGGACGTACCGTATAGAAGTTAGAGCCATTTGAAGTTTTATCAGTGTTTGATTTGGGACTCAAGGGTAAAATAGCTTTGAGCGATAGCTCAAATTGACAAGAGGGTCGAGTACTTTATTGTTACAAAATTTCAAGGTTTTATGACCCTCCAGTAAAAACTTACAAGCATTTGTATGTTGCAAACTTTGATGGGTGTAGGACGGACCGTATAGAAGTTAGGGCCATTTGAAGTTTTATCAGTGTTTGATTTGGGACTCAAGGTTGGCATTGCTTTGAGCGATAGCTTAAATTGACAAGAAGCTCGAGTACTATATTGTTACAAAATTTCAAAGTTTTATGACGCTCCAGTAAAAAGTTACAAGCATTTGTATGTTGCAAACTTTGATAGGTGTACGACGGACCGTATATAAATTAGGGCCATTTGAAGTTTTATCAGTGTTTGATTTGGGACTCAAGGGTAGCATAGCTTTGAGCGATAGCTTAAATTGACAAGAGGCTCGAATACTTTATTGATACAATTTTTCAAGGTTTTATGACGCGCCAGTAAAAAGTTACAAGCATTTTAGAGTTGCAAACTTTGATAGGTGTAGGACGTACCATATAGAAATTAGGGCCATTTGAAGTTTTATCAGAGTTTGATTTGGGACTCAAGGGTAGCATAGCTTTGAGCGATAGCTTAAATTGACAAGAGGCTCGAGTACTTTATTGTTACAAAATTTCAAGGTTTTATGACGCTCCAGTAAAAAGTTACAAGCATTTGTATGTTGCAAACTTTGATGGGTGTAGGACGTACCGTATAGAATTTAGGGCCATTTGAAGTTTTATCAGTGTTTGATTTGGGACTCAAGGGTAGCATAGCTTTGAGCGATAGCTTAAATTGACAATACTTTATTGTTACAAAATTTCAAGGTTTTATGACGCGAAAGTAAAAAGTGACAAGCATTTGTCTGTTGCAAACTTTGAAGTCTAGGACGTACCGTATAGAAGTTAGGGCCATTTGAAGTTTTATCAGTGTTTGATTTGGGACTCAAGGGTAGCATAGCTTTGAGCGATAGCTCAAATTGACAAGAGGGTCGAGTACTTTATTGTTACAAAATTTCAAGGTTTTATGACGCTCTAGTAAAAAGTTACAAGCATTTGTATGTTGCAAACTTTGATAGGTGTAGGACGTACCGTATAGAAGTTAGGGCCATTTGAAGTTTCATCAGTGTTTGATTTGGGACCCTAGAGTAGCATAGCTTTGAGCGATAGCTTAAAAAGACAAGAGGCTCGAGTAGTTTATTGTTACAAAATTTCAAGGTTTTATGACGCTCCAGTAAAAAGTTACAAGCATTTTTATGTTGCAAACTTTGATAGGTGTAGGACGTACCGTATAGAAGTTAGGGCCATTTGAAGTTTTATCAGTGTTTGATTTGGGACTCAAGGGTAAAATAGCTTTGAGCGATTGCTCAAATTGACAAGAGGGTCGAGTACTTTATTGTTACAAAATTTCAAGGTTTTATGACCCTCCAGTAAAAACTTACAAGCATTTGTATGTTGCAAACTTTGATGGGTGTAGGACGGACCGTATAGAAGTTAGGGCCATTTGAAGTTTTATCAGTGTTTGATTTGGGACTCAAGGTTGGCATTGCTTTGAGCGATAGCTTAAATTGACAAGAAGCTCGAGTACTATATTGTTACAAAATTTCAAAGTTTTATGACGCTCCAGTAAAAAGTTACAAGCATTTGTATGTTGCAAACTTTGATAGGTGTACGACGGACCGTATATAAATTAGGGCCATTTGAAGTTTTATCAGTGTTTGATTTGGGACTCAAGGGTAGCATAGCTTTGAGCGATAGCTTAAATTGACAAGAGGCTCGAATACTTTATTGATACAATTTTTCAAGGTTTTATGACGCGCCAGTAAAAAGTTACAAGCATTTTAGAGTTGCAAACTTTGATAGGTGTAGGACGTACCATATAGAAGTTAGGGCCATTTGAAGTTTTATCAGAGTTTGATTTGGGACTCAAGGGTAGCATAGCTTTGAGCGATAGCTTAAATTGACAAGAGGCTCGAGTACTTTATTGTTACAAAATTTCAAGGTTTTATGACGCTCCAGTAAAAAGTTAGAAGCATTTGTTGCAAACTTTGATAGGTGTAGGACGTACCGTATAGAAGTTAGCGCCATTTGAAGTTTTATTAGTGTTTGATTTGGGACTCAAGGGTAAAATAGCCTTGAGCGATAGCTTAAATTGACAAGAGGCTCGAGTACTTTATTGTTACAAAATTTCCAGGTTTTATGACGCTCCAGTAAAAAGTTACAAGCATTTGTATGTTGCAAACTTTGATACGTGTAGGACGTACCGTATAGAAGTTAGGGCCCTTTGAAGTTTTATCAGTGTTTCATTTGGGACTCAAGGGTAGCATAGCTTTGAGCGATAGCTTAAATTGAGAAGAGGCTCGAGTACTTTATTGTTACAAAATTGCAAGGTTTTATGACGCTCCAGTAAAAAGTTACAAGCATTTGTATGTTGCAAACTTTGATAGGTGTACGACGGACCGTATATAAATTAGGGCCATTTGAAGTTTTATCAGTGTTTGATTTGGGACTCAAGGGTAGCATAGCTTTGAGCGATAGCTTAAATTGACAAGAGGCTCGAATACTTTATTGTTATAAAATTTAAGGTTTTATGACGCGCCAGTAAAAAGTTACAGGCATTTTAAAGTTGCAAACTTTGATAGGTGTAAGACGTACCGTATAGAAGTTAGGGCCATTTTATAGTTTTATCAGTGTTTGATTTGGGACTCAAGGGTAGCATAGCTTTGAGCGATAGCTTAAATTGACAAGAGGGTCGAATACTTTATTGTTACAAAATTTCAAGGTTTTATGACGCGCCAGTAAAAAGTTACAAGCATTTTAAAGTTGCAAACTTTGATAGGTGTAGGACGTACCGTATAGAAGTTAGGACCAGTTTATAGTTTTATCAGTGTTTGATTTGGGACTCAAGGGTAGCATAGCTTTGAGAGATAGCTTAAATTGACAAGAGGCTCGAGTACTTTATTGTTACAAAATTTCAAGGTTTTATGAGGCTCCAGCAAAAAGTTACAAGCATTTGTATGTTGCAAATTTGATAGGTGTAGGACGTACCGTATAGAAGTTAGGGCCATTTGAAGTTTTATCAGTGTTTGATTTGGGACTCAAGGGTAGCATAGCTTTGAGCGATAGCTTAAATTGACAATACTTTATTGTTACAAAATTTCAAGGTTTTATGACGCGCCAGTAAAAAGTGACAAGCATTTGTCTGTTGCAAACTTTGAAGTCTAGGACGTACCGTATAGAAGTTAGGGCCATTTGAAGTTTTATCAGTGTTTGATTTGGGACTCAAGGGTAGCATAGCTTTGAGCGATAGCTCAAATTGACAAGAGGGTCGAGTACTTTATTGTTACAAAATTTCAATGTTTTATGACCCTCCAGTAAAAAGTTACAAGCATTTGTATGTTGCAAACTTTGATGGGTGTAGGACGTACCGTATAGAAGTTAGGGCCATTTGAAGTTTTATCAGTGTTTGATTGGGGACTCAAGGTTAGCATTGCTTTGAGCGATAGCTTAAATTGACAAGAGACTCGAGTACTTTATTGTTACAAAATTTCAAAGTTTTATGACGCTCCAGTAAAAAGTTACAAGCATTTGTATGTTGCAAACTTTGATAAGTGTACGACAGACTGTATGTAAATTAGGGCCATTTGAAGTTTTATCAGTGTTTGATTTGGGAATCAAGGGTAGCATAGCTTTGAGCGATAGCTCAAATTGACAAGAGGGTCGAGTACTTTATTGTTACAAAATTTCAATGTTTTATGACGCTCCAGTTAAAAGTTACAAGCATTTGTATGTTGCAAACTTTGATAAGTGTACGACAGACTGTATGTAAATTAGGGCCATTTGAAGTTTTATCAGTGTTTGATTTGGGAATCAAGGGTAGCATAGCTTTGAGCGATAGCTTAAATTGACAAGAGGCTCGAATACTTTATTGTTACAAAATTTCAAGGCTTTATGACGCGCCAGTAAAAAGTTACAAGCATTTTAAAGTTGCAAACTTTGATAGGTGTAGGACGTACCGTATAGAAGTTAGGGCCATTTGAAGTTTTATCAGTGTTTGATTTGGGACTCTAGGGTAGCATAGCTTTGAGCGATAGCGTAAAAAGACGAGCGGCTCGAGTAGTTTATTGTTACAAAATTTCAAGGTTTTATGACGCTCCAGTAAAAAGTTACAAGCATTTTTATGTTGCAAACTTTGATAGGTGTAGGACGTACCGTATAGAAGTTAGGGCCATTTGAACTTTTATCAGTGTTTCATTTGGGACTCAAGGGTAAAATAGCTTTGAGCGATAGCTCAAATTGACAAGAGGGTCGAGTACTTTATTGTTACACTTTTTCAAGGTTTTATGACGCGCCAGTAAAAAGTTACAAGCATTTTAGAGTTGCAAACTTTGATAGGTGTAGGACGTACCATATAGAAGTTAGGGCCATTTGAAGTTTTATCAGAGTTTGATTTGGGACTCAAGGGTAGCATAGCTTTGAGCGATAGCTTAAATTGAGAAGAGGCTCGAGTACTTTATTGTTACAAAATTGCAAGGTTTTATGACGCTCCAGTAAAAAGTTACAAGCATTTGTATGTTGCAAACTTTGATAGGTGTACGACCGACCGTATATAAATTAGGGCCATTTGAAGTTTTATCAGTGTTTGATTTGGGACTCAAGGGTAGCATAGCTTTGAGCGATAGCTTAAATTGACAAGAGGCTCGAATACTTTATTGTTATAAAATTTAAGGTTTTATGACGCGCCAGTAAAAAGTTACAGGCATTTTAAAGTTGCAAACTTTGATAGGTGTAAGACGTACCGTATAGAAGTTAGGGCCATTTTATAGTTTTATCAGTGTTTGATTTGGGACTCAAGGGTAGCATAGCTTTGAGCGATAGCTTAAATTGACAAGAGGGTCGAATACTTTATTGTTACAAAATTTCAAGGTTTTATGACGCGCCAGTAAAAAGTTACAAGCATTTTAAAGTTGCAAACTTTGATAGGTGTAGGACGTACCGTATAGAAGTTAGGGCCAGTTTATAGTTTTATCAGTGTTTGATTTGGGACTCAAGGGTAGCATAGCTTTGAGAGATAGCTTAAATTGAAAAGAGGCTCGAGTACTTTATTGTTACAAAATTTCAAGGTTTTATGAGGCTCCAGCAAAAAGTTACAAGCATTTGTATGTTGCAAATTTGATAGGTGTAGGACGTACCGTATAGAAGTTAGGGCCATTTGAAGTTTTATCAGTGTTTGATTTGGGACTCAAGGGTAGCATAGCTTTGAGCGATAGCTTAAATTGACAATACTTTATTGTTACAAAATTTCAAGGTTTTATGACGCGCCAGTAAAAAGTGACAAGCATTTGTCTGTTGCAAACTTTGAAGTCTAGGACGTACCGTATAGAAGTTAGGGCCATTTGAAGTTTTATCAGTGTTTGATTTGGGACTCAAGGGTAGCATAGCTTTGAGCGATAGCTCAAATTGACAAGAGGGTCGAGTACTTTATTGTTACAAAATTTCAATGTTTTATGACCCTCCAGTAAAAAGTTACAAGCATTTGTATGTTGCAAACTTTGATGGGTGTAGGACGTACCGTATAGAAGTTAGGGCCATTTGAAGTTTTATCAGTGTTTGATTGGGGACTCAAGGTTAGCATTGCTTTGAGCGATAGCTTAAATTGACAAGAGACTCGAGTACTTTATTGTTACAAAATTTCAAAGTTTTATGACGCTCCAGTAAAAAGTTACAAGCATTTGTATGTTGCAAACTTTGATAAGTGTACGACAGACTGTATGTAAATTAGGGCCATTTGAAGTTTTATCAGTGTTTGATTTGGGAATCAAGGGTAGCATAGCTTTGAGCGATAGCTCAAATTGACAAGAGGGTCGAGTACTTTATTGTTACAAAATTTCAATGTTTTATGACGCTCCAGTTAAAAGTTACAAGCATTTGTATGTTGCAAACTTTGATAAGTGTACGACAGACTGTATGTAAATTAGGGCCATTTGAAGTTTTATCAGTGTTTGATTTGGGAATCAAGGGTAGCATAGCTTTGAGCGATAGCTTAAATTGACAAGAGGCTCGAATACTTTATTGTTACAAAATTTCAAGGCTTTATGACGCGCCAGTAAAAAGTTACAAGCATTTTAAAGTTGCAAACTTTGATAGGTGTAGGACGTACTGTATAGAAGTTAGGGCCATTTGAAGTTTTATCAGTGTTTGATTTGGGACTCTAGGGTAGCATAGCTTTGAGCGATAGCGTAAAAAGACGAGCGGCTCGAGTAGTTTATTGTTACAAAATTTCAAGGTTTTATGACGCTCCAGTAAAAAGTTACAAGCATTTTTATGTTGCAAACTTTGATAGGTGTAGGACGTACCGTATAGAAGTTAGGGCCATTTGAACTTTTATCAGTGTTTCTTTTGGGACTCAAGGGTAAAATAGCTTTGAGCGATAGCTCAAATTGACAAGAGGGTCGAGTACTTTATTGTTACAAAATTTCAAGGTTTTATGACCCTCCAGTAAAAAGTTACAAGCATTTTAAAGTTGCAAACTTTGATAGGTGTAGGACGTACCGTATAGAAGTTAGGGCCATTTGAAGTTTTATCAGTGTTTGATTTGGGACCCTAGGGTAGCATAGCTATGAGCGATAGCTTAAAAAGACAAGAGGCTCGAGTAGTTTATTGTTACAAAATTTCAAGGTTTTATGACGCTCCAGTAATAAGTTACAAGCATTTGTATGTTGCAAACTTTGATAGGTGTAGGACGTACCGTATAGACATTAGGGCCATTTGAAGTTTTGTCAGTGTTTGATTTGGGACTCAAGGGTAGCATAGCTTTGAGCGATAGCTTAAATTGACAAGAGTTTCGAGTACTTTATTGTTACAAAATTTCAAGGTTTTATGACGCGCCAGTAAAAAGTGACAAGCATTTGTATGTTGCAAACTTTGATAGGTGTACGACGGACCGTATATAAATTAGGGCCATTTGAAGTTTTATCAGTGTTTGATTTGGGACTCAAGGGTAGCATAGCTTTGAGCGATAGCTTAAATTGACAAGAGGCTCGAATACTTTATTGTTATAAAATTTAAGGTTTTATGAAGCGCCAGTAAAAAGTTACAGGCATTTTAAAGTTGCAAACTTTGATAGGTGTAAGACGTACCGTATAGAAGTTAGGGCCATTTTATAGTTTTATCAGTGTTTGATTTGGGACTCAAGGGTAGCATAGTTTTGAGCGATAGCTTAAATTGACAAGAGGGTCGAATACTTTATTGTTACAAAATTTCAAGGTTTTATGACGCCCCAGTAAAAAGTTACAAGCATTTTAAAGTTGCAAACTTTGATAGGTGTAGGACGTACCGTATAGAAGTTAGGGCCAGTTTATAGTTTTATCAGTGTTTGATTTGGGACTCAAGGGTAGCATAGCTTTGAGAGATAGCTTAAATTGACAAGAGGCTCGAGTACTTTATTGTTACAAAATTTCAAGGTTTTATAAGGCTCCAGCAAAAAGTTACAAGCATTTGTATGTTGCAAATTTGATAGGTGTAGGACGTACCGTATAGAAGTTAGGGCCATTTGAAGTTTTATCAGTGTTTGATTTGGGACTCAAGGGTAGCATAGCTTTGAGCGATAGCTCAAATTGACAAGAGGGTCGAGTACTTTATTGTTACAAAATTTCAATGTTTTATGACCCTCCAGTAAAAAGTTACAAGAATTTGTATGTTGCAAACTTTGATGGGTGTAGGACGTACCGTATAGAAGTTAGGGCCATTTGAAGTTTTATCAGTGTTTGATTGGGGCCTCAAGGTTAGCATTGCTTGGAGCGATAGCTTAAATTGACAAGAGACTCGAGTACTTTATTGTTACAAAATTTCAAAGTTTTATGACGCTCCAGTAAAAAGTTACATGCATTTGTATGTTGCAAACTTTGATAAGTGTACGACAGACTGTATGTAAATTAGGGCCATTTGAAGTTTTATCAGTGTTTGATTTGGGAATCAAGGGTAGCATAGCTTTGAGCGATAGCTTAAATTGACAAGAGGCTCGAATACTTTATTGTTACAAAATTTCAAGGCGTTATGACGCGCCATTAAAAGGTTACAAGCATTTTAAAGTTGCAAACTTTGATAGGTGTAGGACGTACCGTATAGAAGTTAGGGCCATTTGAAGTTTTATCAGTGTTTGATTTGGGACTCAAGGGTAGCATAGCTTTGAGCGATAGCTCAAATTGACAAGAGGGTCGAGTACTTTATTGTTACAAAATTTCAATGTTTTATGACGCTCCAGTTAAAAGTTACAAGCATTTGTATGTTGCAAACTTTGATAAGTGTACGACAGACTGTATGCAAATTAGGGCCATTTGAAGTTTTATCAGTGTTTGATTTGGGAATCAAGGGTAGCATAGCTTTGAGCGATAGCTTAAATTGACAAGAGGCTCGAATACTTTATTGTTACAAAATTTCAAGGCTTTATGACGCGCCAGTAAAAAGTTACAAGCATTTTAAAGTTGCAAACTTTGATAGGTGTAGGACGTACCGTATAGAAGTTAGGGCCATTTGAACTTTTATCAGTGTTTCATTTGGGACTCAAGGGTAAAATAGCTTTGAGCGATAGCTCAAATTGACAAGAGGGTCGAGTACTTTATTGTTACAAAATTTCAAGGTTTTATGACCCTCCAGTAAAAAGTTACAAGCATTTTAAAGTTGCAAACTTTGATAGGTGTAGGACGTACCGTATAGAAGTTAGGGCCCTTTGAAGTTTTATCAGTGTTTGATTTGGGACTCAAGGCTAGCATAGCTTTGAGCGATAGCTTAAATTGACAAGAGGCTCGAGTACTTTATTGTTACAAAATTTCAAGGTTTTATGACGCTCCAGTAAAAAGTTAGAAGCATTTGTATGTTGCAAACTTTGATAGGTGTAGGACGTACCGTATAGAAGTTAGGGCCATTTGAAGTTTTATTAGTGTTTGATTTGGGACTCAAGGGTAGCATAGCTTTGAGCGATAGCTTAAAAAGACAAGAGGTTCGAGTAGTTTATTGTTACAAAATTTCAAGCTTTTATGACGCTCCAGTAAAAAGTTACAAGCATTTTTATGTTGCAAACTTTGATAGGTGTAGGACATACCGTATAGAATTTAGGGCCATTTGAAGTTTTATCAGTGTTTGATTTGGGACTCAAGGGTAAAATAGCTTTGAGCGATAGCTTAAATTGACAAGAGGCTCGAGTACTTTATTGTTACAAAATTTCCAGGTTTTATGACGCTCCAGTAAAAAGTTACAAGCATTTGTATGTTGCAAACTTTGATACGTGTAGGACGTACCGTATAGAAGTTAGGGCCATTTGAAGTTTGATCAGTGTTTGATTTGGGACTCAAGGGTAGCATAGCTTTGAGCGATAGCTTAAATTGACAAGAGGCTCGAGTATTTTATTGTGACAAAATTTCAAGGTTTTGTGACGCTCCAGTAAAAAGTTACAGGCATTTGTATGGTGCAAACTTTGATAGGTGTAGGGCGTACCGTATAGAAGTTAGGATCATTTGAAGTTTTATCAGTGTTTGATTTGGGACTCAAGGGTAGTATAGCTTTGAGCGATAGCTTAAATTGACAAGAGGCTCGAGTACTTTATTGTTACAGAATTTGATGGTTTTATGACGCTCCAGTAAAAAGTTACAAGCATTTGTATGTTGCAAACTTTGATAGGTGGACGACGGACCGTATAGAAATTAGGGTCATTTGAAGTTTTATCAGTGTTTGATTTGGGACTCAAGGGTAGCATAGCTTTGAGCGATAGCTTAAATTGACAAGAGGCTCGAATACTTTATTGTTACAAAATTTCAAGGTTTTATGACGCGCCAGTAAAAAGTTACAAGCATTTTAAAGTTGCCAACTTTGATAGGTGTAGGACGTACCGTATAGAAGTTAGGGCCATTTGAAGTTTTATCAGTGTTTGATTTGGGACTCAAGGGTAGCATAGCTTTGAGCGATAGCTTAAATTGACTAGAGGCTCGAGTACTTTATTGTTACAAAATTTCAAGGTTTTATGACGCTCCAGTAAAAAGTTACAAGCATTTTTATGTTGCAAACTTTGATAGGTGTAGGACGTACCGTATAGACATTAGGGCCATTTGAAGTTTTGTCAGTGTTTGATTTGGGACTCAAGGGTAGCATAGCTTTGAGCGATAGCTTAAATTGACAAGAGTTTCGAGTACTTTATTGTTACAAAATTTCAAGGTTTTATGACGCGCCAGTAAAAAGTGACAAGCATTTGTTTGTTGCAAACTTTGATAGGTCTAGGACGTACCGTATAGAAGTTAGGGCCATTTGAAGTTTTTTCAGTGTTTGATTTGGGACTCAAGGGTAGCATAGCTTTGAGCGATAGCTCAAAATGACAAGAGGGTCGAGTACTTTATTGTTACAAAAGTTCAAGGTTTTATGACCCTCCAGTAAAAAGTTACAAGCATTTGTATGTTGCAAACTTTGATGGGTGTAGGACGCACCGTATAGAAGTTAGGGCCATTTGAAGTTTTATCAGTGTTTGATTTGGGACTCAAGGTTAGCATTGCTTTGACCGATAGTTTAAATTGACAAGAGGCTCGAGTACTTTATTGTTACAAAATTTCAAAGTTTTATGACGCTCCAGTAAAAAGTTACAAGCATTTGTATGTTGCAAACTTTGATAGGTGTACGACGGAACGTATATAAATTAGGGCCATTTGAAGTTTTATCAGTGTTTCATTTGGGACTCAAGGGTAGCATAGCTTTGAGCGATTGCTTAAATTGACAAGAGGCTCGAATACTTTATTGTTACAAAATTTCAAGGTTTTATGACGCGGCAGTAGAAAGTTACAAGCATTTTAAAGTTGCAAACTTTGATAGGTGTAGGACGTACCGTATAGAAGTTAAGGCCCTTTGAAGTTTTATCAGTGTTTGATTTGGGACTCAAGGGTAGCATAGCTTTGAGCGATAGCTTAAATTGACAAGAGGCTCGAGTACTTTATTGTTACAAAATTTCAAGGTTTTATGACGCTCCAGTAAAAAGTTAGAAGCATTTGTATGTTGCAAACTTTGATAGGTGTAGGACGTACCGTATAGAAGTTAGGGCCATTTGAAGTTTTATTAGTGTTTGATTTGGGACTCAAGGGTAGCATAGCTTTGAGCGATAGCTTAAAAAGACAAGAGGCTCGAGTAGTTTATTGTTACAAAATTTCAAGGTTTTATGACGCTCCAGTAAAAAGTTACAAGCATTTTTATGTTGCAAACTTTGATAGGTGTAGGACATACCGTATAGAATTTAGGGCCATTTGAAGTTTTATCAGTGTTTGATTTGGGACTCAAGGGTAAAATAGCTTTGAGCGATAGCTTAAATTGACAAGAGGCTCGAGTACTTTATTGTTACAAAATTTCCAGGTTTTATGACGCTCCAGTAAAAAGTTACAAGCATTTGTATGTTGCAAACTTTGATACGTGTAGGACGTACCGTATAGAAGTTAGGGCCATTTGAAGTTTGATCAGTGTTTGATTTGGGACTCAAGGGTAGCATAGCTTTGAGCGATAGCTTAAATTGACAAGAGGCTCGAGTATTTTATTGTGACAAAATTTCAAGGTTTTGTGACGCTCCAGTAAAAAGTTACAGGCATTTGTATGGTGCAAACTTTGATAGGTGTAGGACGTACCGTATAGAAGTTAGGAACATTTGAAGTTTTATCAGTGTTTGATTTGGGACTCAAGGGTAGTATAGCTTTGAGCGATAGCTTAAATTGACAAGAGGCTCGAGTACTTTATTGTTACAGAATTTGATGGTTTTATGACGCTCCAGTAAAAAGTTACAAGCATTTGTATGTTGCAAAATTTGATAGGTGGACGACGGACCGTATAGAAATTAGGGTCATTTGAAGTTTTATCAGTGTTTGATTTGGGACTCAAGGGTAGCATAGCTTTGAGCGATAGCTTAAATTGACAAGAGGCTCGAATACTTTATTGTTACAAAATTTCAAGGTTTTATGACGCGCCAGTAAAAAGTTACAAGCATTTTAAAGTTGCCAACTTTGATAGGTGTAGGACGTACCGTATAGAAGTTAGGGCCATTTGAAGTGTTATCAGTGTTTGATTTGGGACTCAAGGGTAGCATAGCTTTGAGCGATAGCTTAAATTGACTAGAGGCTCGAGTACTTTATTGTTACAAAATTTCAAGGTTTTATGACGCTCCAGTAAAAAGTTACAAGCATTTTTATGTTGCAAACTTTGATAGGTGTAGGACGTACCGTATAGAAGTTAGGGCCATTTGAGGTTTTATCAGTGTTTGATTTGGGACTCAAGGGTAAAATAGCTTTGAGCGATAGCTTAAATTGAGAAGAGGCTCGAATACTTTATTGTTACAAAATTTCCAGGTTTTAAGACGCTGCAGTAAAAAGTTACAAGCATTTGTATGTTGCAAACTTTGATAGGAGTAGGACGTACCGTATAGAAGTTAGGGCCATTTGAAGTTTTATCAGTGTTTGATTTGGGACTCAAGGGTAGCATAGCTTTGAGCGATAGCTTAAATTGACAAGAGGCTCGAATACTTTATTGTTACAAAATTTCAAGGTTTTATGACGCGCCAGTAAAAAGTTACAAGCATTTTAAAGTTGCCAACTTTGATAGGTGTAGGACGTACCGTATAGAAGTTAGGGCCATTTGAAGTTTTATCAGTGTTTGATTTGGGACTCAAGGGTAGCATAGCTTTGAGCGATAGCTTAAATTGACTAGAGGCTCGAGTACTTTATTGTTACAAAATTTCAAGGTTTTATGACGCTCCAGTAAAAAGTTACAAGCAT
This sequence comes from Clusia tigrina, assembly GCA_920105625.2. Taxonomy (NCBI): domain Eukaryota; kingdom Metazoa; phylum Arthropoda; class Insecta; order Diptera; family Clusiidae; genus Clusia; species Clusia tigrina. The sequence goes on from CAKKTE020000594.1 coordinate 477,461, forward strand.
TTTTATGTTGCAAACTTTGATAGGTGTAGGACGTACCGTATAGACATTAGGGCCATTTGAAGTTTTGTCAGTGTTTGATTTGGGACTCAAGGGTAGCATAGCTTTGAGCGATAGCTTAAATTGACAAGAGTTTCGAGTACTTTATTGTTACAAAATTTCAAGGTTTTATGACGCGCCAGTAAAAAGTGACAAGCATTTGTTTGTTGCAAACTTTGATAGGTCTAGGACGTACCGTATAGAAGTTAGAGCCATTTGAAGTTTTATCAGTGTTTGATTTGGGACTCAAGGGTAGCATAGCTTTGAGCGATAGCTTAAATTGACAAGAGGCTCGAATACTTTATTGTTATAAAATTTAAGGTTTTATGAAGCGCCAGTAAAAAGTTACAGGCATTTTAAAGTTGCAAACTTTGATAGGAGTAAGACGTACCGTATAGAAGTTAGGGCCATTTTATAGTTTTATCAGTGTTTGATTTGGGACTCAAGGGTAGCATAGCTTTGAGCGATAGCTTAAATTGACAAGAGGGTCGAATACTTTATTGTTACAAAATTTCAAGGTTTTATGACGCCCCAGTAAAAAGTTACAAGCATTTTAAAGTTGCAAACTTTGATAGGTGTAGGACGTACCGTATAGAAGTTAGGGCCAGTTTATAGTTTTATCAGTGTTTGATTTGGGACTCAAGGGTAGCATAGCTTTGAGAGATAGCTTAAATTGACAAGAGGCTCGAGTACTTTATTGTTACAAAATTTCAAGGTTTTATAAGGCTCCAGCAAAAAGTTACAAGCATTTGTATGTTGCAAATTTGATAGGTGTAGGACGTACCGTATAGAAGTTAGGGCCATTTGAAGTTTTATCAGTGTTTGATTTGGGACTCAAGGGTAGCATAGCTTTGAGCGATAGCTCAAATTGACAAGAGGGTCGAGTACTTTATTGTTACAAAATTTCAATGTTTTATGACCCTCCAGTAAAAAGTTACAAGCATTTGTATGTTGCAAACTTTGATGGGTGTAGGACGTACCGTATAGAAGTTAGGGCCATTTGAAGTTTTATCAGTGTTTGATTGGGGACTCAAGGTTAGCATTGCTTTGAGCGATAGCTTAAATTGACAAGAGACTCGAGTACTTTATTGTTACAAAATTTCAAAGTTTTATGACGCTCCAGTAAAAAGTTACAAGCATTTGTATGTTGCAAACTTTGATAAGTGTACGACAGACTGTATGTAAATTAGGGCCATTTGAAGTTTTATCAGTGTTTGATTTGGGAATCAAGGGTAGCATAGCTTTGAGCGATAGCTTAAATTGACAAGAGGCTCGAATACTTTATTGTTACAAAATTTCAAGGCTTTATGACGCGCCAGTAAAAGGTTACAAGCATTTTAAAGTTGCAAACTTTGATAGGTGTAGGACGTACCGTATAGAAGTTAGGGCCATTTGAAGTTTTATCAGTGTTTGATTTGGGACTCAAGGGTAGCATAGCTTTGAGCGATAGCTCAAATTGACAAGAGGGTCGAGTACTTTATTGTTACAAAATTTCAATGTTTTATGACGCTCCAGTTAAAAGTTACAAGCATTTGTATGTTGCAAACTTTGATAAGTGTACGACAGACTGTATGTAAATTAGGGCCATTTGAAGTTTTATCAGTGTTTGATTTGGGAATCAAGGGTAGCATAGCTTTGAGCGATAGCTTAAATTGACAAGAGGCTCGAATACTTTATTGTTACAAAATTTCAAGGCTTTATGACGCGCCAGTAAAAAGTTACAAGCATTTTAAAGTTGCAAACTTTGATAGGTGTAGGACGTACCGTATAGAAGTTAGGGCCATTTGAACTTTTATCAGTGTTTCATTTGGGACTCAAGGGTAAAATAGCTTTGAGCGATAGCTCAAATTGACAAGAGGGTCGAGTACTTTATTGTTACAAAATTTCAAGGTTTTATGACCCTCCAGTAAAAAGTTACAAGCATTTTAAAGTTGCAAACTTTGATAGGTGTAGGACGTACCGTACAGAAGTTAGGGCCCTTTGAAGTTTTATCAGTGTTTGATTTGGGACTCAAGGGTAGCATAGCTTTGAGCGATAGCTTAAATTGACAAGAGGCTCGAGTACTTTATTGTTACAAAATTTCAAGGTTTTATGACGCTCCAGTAAAAAGTTAGAAGCATTTGTATGTTGCAAACTTTGATAGGTGTAGGACGTACCGTATAGAAGTTAGGGCCATTTGAAGTTTTATTAGTGTTTGATTTGGGACTCAAGGGTAGCATAGCTTTGAGCGATAGCTTAAAAAGACAAGAGGCTCGAGTAGTTTATTGTTACAAAATTTCAAGGTTTTATGACGCTCCAGTAAAAAGTTACAAGCATTTTTATGTTGCAAACTTTGATAGGTGTAGGACATACCGTATAGAATTTAGGGCCATTTGAAGTTTTATCAGTGTTTGATTTGGGACTCAAGGGTAAAATAGCTTTGAGCGATAGCTTAAATTGACAAGAGGCTCGAGTACTTTATTGTTACAAAATTTCCAGGTTTTATGACGCTCCAGTAAAAAGTTACAAGCATTTGTATGTTGCAAACTTTGATACGTGTAGGACGTACCGTATAGAAGTTAGGGCCATTTGAAGTTTGATCAGTGTTTGATTTGGGACTCAAGGCTAGCATAGCTTTGAGCGATAGCTTAAATTGACAAGAGGCTCGAGTATTTTATTGTGACAAAATTTCAAGGTTTTGTGACGCTCCAGTAAAAAGTTACAGGCATTTGTATGGTGCAAACTTTGATAGGTGTAGGGCGTACCGTATAGAAGTTAGGATCATTTGAAGTTTTATCAGTGTTTGATTTGGGACTCAAGGGTAGTATAGCTTTGAGCGATAGCTTAAATTGACAAGAGGCTCGAGTACTTTATTGTTACAGAATTTGATGGTTTTATGACGCTCCAGTAAAAAGTTACAAGCATTTGTATGTTGCAAAATTTGATAGGTGGACGACGGACCGTATAGAAATTAGGGTCATTTGAAGTTTTATCAGTGTTTGATTTGGGACTCAAGGGTAGCATAGCTTTGAGCGATAGCTTAAATTGACAAGAGGCTCGAATACTTTATTGTTACAAAATTTCAAGGTTTTATGACGCGCCAGTAAAAAGTTACAAGCATTTTAAAGTTGCCAACTTTGATAGGTGTAGGACGTACCGTATAGAAGTTAGGGCCATTTGAAGTGTTATCAGTGTTTGATTTGGGACTCAAGGGTAGCATAGCTTTGAGCGATAGCTTAAATTGACTAGAGGCTCGAGTACTTTATTGTTACAAAATTTCAAGGTTTTATGACGCTCCAGTAAAAAGTTACAAGCATTTTTATGTTGCAAACTTTGATAGGTGTAGGACATACCGTATAGAAGTTAGGGCCATTTGAGGTTTTATCAGTGTTTGATTTGGGACTCAAGGGTAAAATAGCTTTGAGCGATAGCTTAAATTGAGAAGAGGCTCGAATACTTTATTGTTACAAAATTTCCAGGTTTTAAGACGCTGCAGTAAAAAGTTACAAGCATTTGTATGTTGCAAACTTTGATAGGAGTAGGACGTACCGTATAGAAGTTAGGGCCATTTGAAGTTTTATCAGTGTTTGATTTGGGACTCAAGGGTAGCATAGCTTTGAGCGATAGCTTAAATTGACAAGAGGCTCGAATACTTTATTGTTACAAAATTTCAAGATTTTATGACGCGCCAGTAAAAAGTTACAAGCATTTTAAAGTTGCCAACTTTGATAGGTGTAGGACGTACCGTATAGAAGTTAGGGCCATTTGAAGTTTTATCAGTGTTTGATTTGGGACGCAAGGGTAGCATAGCTTTGAGCGATAGCTTAAATTGACTAGAGGCTCGAGTACTTTATTGTTACAAAATTTCAAGGTTTTATGACGCTCCAGTAAAAAGTTACAAGCATTTTTATGTTGCAAACTTTGATAGGTGTAGGACGTACCGTATAGACATTAGGGCCATTTGAAGTTTTGTCAGTGTTTGATTTGGGACTCAAGGGTAGCATAGCTTTGAGCGATAGCTTAAATTGACAAGAGTTTCGAGTACTTTATTGTTACAAAATTTCAAGGTTTTATGACGCGCCAGTAAAAAGTGACAAGCATTTGTTTGTTGCAAACTTTGATAGGTCTAGGACGTACCGTATAGAAGTTAGAGCCATTTGAAGTTTTATCAGTGTTTGATTTGGGACTCAAGGGTAGCATAGCTTTGAGCGATAGCTCAAAATGACAAGAGGGTCGAGTACTTTATTGTTACAAAATTTCAAGGTTTTATGACCCTCCAGTAAAAAGTTACAAGCATTTGTATGTTGCAAACTTTGATGGGTGTAGGACGCACCGTATAGAAGTTAGGGCCATTTGAAGTTTTATCAGTGTTTGATTTGGGACTCAAGGTTAGCATTGCTTTGACCGATAGTTTAAATTGACAAGAGGCTCGAGTACTTTATTGTTACAAAATTTCAAAGTTTTATGACGCTCCAGTAAAAAGTTACAAGCATTTGTATGTTGCAAACTTTGATAGGTGTACGACGGAACGTATATAAATTAGGGCCATTTGAAGTTTTATCAGTGTTTCATTTGGGACTCAAGGGTAGCATAGCTTTGAGCGATTGCTTAAATTGACAAGAGGCTCGAATACTTTATTGTTACAAAATTTCAAGGTTTTATGACGCGGCAGTAGAAAGTTACAAGCATTTTAAAGTTGCAAACTTTGATAGGTGTAGGACGTACCGTATAGAAGTTAGGGCCCTTTGAAGTTTTATCAGTGTTTGATTTGGGACTCAAGGGTAGCATAGCTTTGAGCGATAGCTTAAATTGACAAGAGGCTCGAGTACTTTATTGTTACAAAATTTCAAGGTTTTATGACGCTCCAGTAAAAAGTTAGAAGCATTTGTATGTTGCAAACTTTGATAGGTGTAGGACGTACCGTATAGAAGTTAGGGCCATTTGAAGTTTTATTAGTGTTTGATTTGGGACTCAACGGTAGCATAGCTTTGAGCGATAGCTTAAAAAGACAAGAGGCTCGAGTAGTTTATTGTTACAAAATTTCAAGGTTTTATGACGCTCCAGTAAAAAGTTACAAGCATTTTTATGTTGCAAACTTTGATAGGTGTAGGACATACCGTATAGAATTTAGGGCCATTTGAAGTTTTATCAGTGTTTGATTTGGGACTCAAGGGTAAAATAGCTTTGAGCGATAGCTTAAATTGACAAGAGGCTCGAGTACTTTATTGTTACAAAATTTCCAGGTTTTATGACGCTCCAGTAAAAAGTTACAAGCATTTGTATGTTGCAAACTTTGATACGTGTAGGACGTACCGTATAGAAGTTAGGGCCATTTGAAGTTTGATCAGTGTTTGATTTGGGACTCAAGGGTAGCATAGCTTTGAGCGATAGCTTAAATTGACAAGAGGCTCGAGTATTTTATTGTGACAAAATTTCAAGGTTTTGTGACGCTCCAGTAAAAAGTTACAGGCATTTGTATGGTGCAAACTTTGATAGGTGTAGGGCGTACCGTATAGAAGTTAGGATCATTTGAAGTTTTATCAGCGTTTGATTTGGGACTCAAGGGTAGTATAGCTTTGAGCGATAGCTTAAATTGACAAGAGGCTCGAGTACTTTATTGTTACAGAATTTGATGGTTTTATGACGCTCCAGTAAAAAGTTACAAGCATTTGTATGTTGCAAACTTTGATAGGTGGACGACGGACCGTATAGAAATTAGGGTCATTTGAAGTTTTATCAGTGTTTGATTTGGGACTCAAGGGTAGCATAGCTTTGAGCGATAGCTTAAATTGACAAGAGGCTCGAATACTTTATTGTTACAAAATTTCAAGGTTTTATGACGCGCCAGTAAAAAGTTACAAGCATTTTAAAGTTGCCAACTTTGATAGGTGTAGGACGTACCGTATAGAAGTTAGGGCCATTTGAAGTTTTATCAGTGTTTGATTTGGGACTCAAGGGTAGCATAGCTTTGAGCGATAGCTTAAATTGACTAGAGGCTCGAGTACTTTATTGTTACAAAATTTCAAGGTTTTATGACGCTCCAGTAAAAAGTTACAAGCATTTTTATGTTGCAAACTTTGATAGGTGTAGGACGTACCGTATAGAAGTTAGGGCCATTTGAGGTTTTATCAGTGTTTGATTTGGGACTCAAGGGTAAAATAGCTTTGAGCGATAGCTTAAATTGAGAAGAGGCTCCAATACTTTATTGTTACAAAATTTCCAGGTTTTAAGACGCTGCAGTAAAAAGTTACAAGCATTTGTATGTTGCAAACTTTGATAGGAGTAGGACGTACCGTATAGAAGTTAGGGCCATTTGAAGTTTTATCAGTGTTTGATTTGGGACTCAAGGGTAGCATAGCTTTGAGCGATAGCTTAAATTGACAAGAGGCTCGAGTACTTTATTGTTACAAAATTGCAAGGTTTTATGACGCGCCAGTAAAAAGTTACAAGCATTTAAAAGTTGCAAACTTTGATAGGTGTAGGACGTACCGTATATAAGTTAGGGCCATTTGAATTTTTATCAATGTTTGATTTGGGACTCAAGCATAGCTTTGAGCGATAGCTTAAATTGACAAGAGGCTCGAATACTTTATTGTTACAAAATTTCAATGTTTTATGACCCTCCAGAAAAAAGTTACAAGCATTTGTATGTTGCAAACTTTGATAGGTGTAGGACGTACCGTATATAAGTTAGGGCCATTTGAATTTTTATCAATGTTTGATTTGGGACTCAAGCATAGCTTTGAGCGATAGCTTAAATTGACAAGAGGCTCGAATACTTTATTGTTACAAAATTTCAAGGTTTTATGACGCTCCAGTAAAAAGTTACAAGCATTTTTATGTTGCAAACTTTGATAGGTGTAGGACATACCGTATAGAAGTTAGGGCCATTTGAAGTTTTATCAGTATTTGATTTGGGACTCAAGGGTAAAATAGCTTTGAGCGATAGCTTAAATTGACAAGAGGCTCGAGTACTTAATTGTTACAAAATTTCCAGGTTTTATGACGCTCCAGTAAAAAGTTACAAGCATTTGTATGTTGCAAACTTTGATACGTGTAGGACGTACCGTATAGAAGTTAGGGCCATTTGGAGTTTTATCAGTGTTTGATTTGGGACTCAAGGTTAGCATTGCTTTGAGCGATAGCTTAAATTGACAAGAGGCTCGAGTACTTTATTGTTACAAAATTTCAATGTTTTATGACGCTCCAGTAAAAAGTTACAAGCATTTGTATGTTGCAAACTTTGATAAGTGTACGACAGACTGTATATAAATTAGGGCCATTTGAAGTTTTATCAGTGTTTGATTTGGGAATCAAGGGTAGCATAGCTTTGAGCAATAGCTTAAATTGACAAGAGCCTCGAATACTTTATTGTTACAAAATTTCAAGGTTTTATGACGCTCCAGTAAAAATTTACAAGCATTTGTATGTTGCAAACTTTGATAGGAGTAGGACGTACCATATAGAAGTTAGGGCCATTTGAAGTTTTAGCAGTGTTTGATTTGGGACTCTAGGGTAGCATAGCTTTGAGCGATAGCGTAAAAAGACAAGCGGCTCGAGTAGTTTATTGTTACAAAATTTCAAAGTTTTATGACCCTCCAGTAAAAAGTTACAAGCATTTTAAAGTTGCAAACTTTGATAGGTGTACGACGTACCGTATAGAAGTTAGGGCCCTTTGAAGTTTTATCAGTGTTTGTTTTGGGACTCAAGGGTAGCATAGCTTTGAGCGATAGCTTAAATTGACAAGAGGCTCGGGTACTTTATTGTTACAAAATTTCAAGGTTTTATGACGCTCCAGTAAAAAGTTACAAGCATTTGTATGTTGCAAACTTTGATAGGTGTAGGACGTACCGTATAGAAGTTAGGGCCATTTGAAGTTTTATCAGTGTTTGATTTGGGACCCTAGGGTAGCATAGCTTTGAGCGATAGCTTAAAAAGACAAGAGGCTCGAGTAGTTTATTGTTACAAAATTTCAAGGTTTTATGACGCTCCAGTAATAAGTTACAAGCATTTGTATGTTGCAAACTTTGATAGGTGTAGGACGTACCGTATAGACATTAGGGCCATTTGAAGTTTTATCAGTGTTTGATTTGGGACTCAAGGGTAGCATAGCTTTGAGCGATAGCTTAAATTGACAAGAGTTTCGAGTACTTTATTAATACAAAATTTCAAGGTTTTATGACGCGCCAGTAAAAAGTAACAAGCATTTGTTTGTTGCAAACTTTGATAGGTCTAGGACGTACCGTATAGAAGTTAGGGCCATTTGAAGCTTTATCAGTGTTTGATTTGGGACTCAAGGGTAGCATAGCTGTAAGCGATAGCTCAAAATGACAAGAGGGTCGAGTACTTTATTGTTACAAAATTTCAAGGTTTTATGACCCTCCAGTAAAAAGTTACAAGCATTTGTATGTTGCAAACTTTGATAGGTGCAAGACGGACCGTATATAAATTAGGGCCATTTGAAGTTTTATCAGTGTTTCATTTGGGACTCAAGGGTAGCATAGCTTTGAGCGATAGCTTAAATTGACAAGAGGCTCGAGTACTTTATTGTTACAAAATTTCAATGTTTTATGACGCTCCAGTAAAAAGTAACAAGCATTTTAAAGTTGCAAACTTTGATAGGTGTAGGACGTACCGTATAGAAGTTAGGGCCCTTTGAAATTTTATCAGTGTTTGATTTGGGACTCAAGGGTAGCATAGCTTTGAGCGATAGCTTAAATTGACAAGAGGCTCGGGTACTTTATTGTTACAAAATTTCAAGGTTTTATGACGGTCCAGTAAAAAGTTACAAGCATTTTTATGTTGCAAACTTTGATAGGTGTAGGACGTACCGTATAGAAGTTAGGGCCATTTGAAGTTTTATCAGTGTTTGATTTGGGACTCAAGGCTAAAATAGCTTTGAGCGCTAGTTGAAATTGACAAGAGGGTCGAGTACTTTATTGTTACAAAATTTCAAGGTTTTATGACCCTCCAGTAAAAACTTACAAGCATTTGTATGTTGCAAACTTTGATGGGTGTAGGACGGACCGTATAGAAGTTAGGGCCATTTGAAGTTTTATCAGTGTTTGATTTGGGACTCAAGGTTAGCATTGCTTTGAGCGATAGCTTAAATTGACAAGAAGCTCGAGTACTATATTGTTACAAAATTTCAAAGTTTTATGACGCTCCAGTAAAAAGTTACAAGCATTTGTATGTTGCAAACTTTGATAGGTGTACGACGGACTGTATATAAATTAGGGCCATTTGAAGTTTTATCAGTGTTTGATTTTGGACTCAAGGGTAGCATAGCTTTGAGCGATAGCTTAAATTGACAAGAGGCTCGAATACTTTATTGATACAATTTTTCAAGGTTTTATGACGCGCCAGTAAAAAGTTACAAGCATTTTAAAGTTGCAAACTTTGATAGGTGTAGGACGTACCGTATAGAAGTTAGGGCCATTTGAAGTTTTATCAGTGTTTGATTTGGGACTCAAGGGTAGCATAGCTTTGAGCGATAGCTTAAATTGACAAGAGGCTCGAGTACTTCATTGTTACAAAATTTCAAGGTTTTATGACGCTCCAGTAAAAAGTTAGAAGCATTTGTATGTTGCAAACTTTGATAGGTGTAGGACGTACCGTATAGAAGTTAGGGCCATTTGAAGTTTTATTAGTGTTTGATTTCGGACTCAAGGGTAGCATAGCTTTGAGAGATAGCTTAAAAAGGCAAGAGGCTCGAGTAGTTTATTGTTACAAAATTTCAAGGTTTTATGACGCTCCAGTAAAAAGTTACAAGCATTCTTATGTTGCAAACTTTGATAGGTGTAGGACATACCGTATAGAAGTTAGGGCCATTTGAAGTTTTATCAGTGTTTGATTTGGGAGTCAAGGGTAAAATAGCTTTGAGCGATAGCTTAAATTGACAAGAGGCTCGAGTACTTTATTGTTACAGAATTTGATGGTTTTATGACGCTCCAGTAAAAAGTTACAAGCATTTGTATGTTGCAAACTTTGATAGGTGGACGACGGACCGTATAGAAATTAGGGTCATTTGAAGTTTTATCAGTGTTTGATTTGGGACTCAAGGGTAGCATAGCTTTGAGCGATAGCTTAAATTGACAAGAGGCTCGAATACTTTATTGTTACAAAATTTCAAGGTTTTATGACGCGCCAGTAAAAAGTTACAAGCATTTTAAAGTTGCCAACTTTTATAGGTGTAGGACGTACCGGATAGAAGTTAGGGCATTTTAAGTTTTATCAGTGTTTGATTTGGGACTCAAGGGTAGTATAGCTTTGAGCGATAGCTTAAATTGACTAGAGGCTCGAGTACTTTATTGTTACAAAATTTCAAGGTTTTATGACGCTCCAGTAAAAAGTTACAAGCATTTTTATGTTGCAAACTTTGATAGGTGTAGGACGTACCGTATAGAAGTTAGGGCCATTTGAGGTTTTATCAGTGTTTGATTTGGGAGTCAAGGGTAAAATAGCTTTGAGAGATAGCTTAAATTGACAAGAGGCTCGAGTGCTTTATTGTTACAAAATTTCAAGGTTTTATGACGCGCCAGTAAAAAGTTACACGCATTTGAAAGTTGCAAACTTTGATAGGTGTAGGACGTACCGTATAGAAGTTAGGGCCATTTGAGGTTTTATCAGTGTTTGATTTTTGACTCAAGGGTAGCATAGCTTTGAGCGATAGCTTAAATTGACAAGAGTTTCGAGTACTTTATTAATACAAAATTTCAAGGTTTTATGACGCGCCAGTAAAAAGTAACAAGCATTTGTTTGTTGCAAACTTTGATAGGTCTAGGACGTACCGTATAGAAGTTAGGGCCATTTGAAGCTTTATCAGTGTTTGATTTGGGACTCAAGGGTAGCATAGCTGTAAGCGATAGCTCAAAATGACAAGAGGGTCGAGTACTTTATTGTTACAAAATTTCAAGGTTTTATGACCCTCCAGTAAAAAGTTACAAGCATTTGTATGTTGCAAACTTTGATAGGTGCAAGACGGACCGTATATAAATTAGGGCCATTTGAAGTTTTATCAGTGTTTCATTTGGGACTCAAGGGTAGCATAGCTTTGAGCGATAGCTTAAATTGACAAGAGGCTCGAGTACTTTATTGTTACAAAATTTCAAAGTTTTATGACGCTCCAGTAAAAAGTAACAAGCATTTTAAAGTTGCAAACTTTGATAGGTGTAGGACGTACCGTATAGAAGTTAGGGCCCTTTGAAATTTTATCAGTGTTTGATTTGGGACTCAAGGGTAGCATAGCTTTGAGCGATAGCTTAAATTGACAAGAGGCTCGGGTACTTTATTGTTACAAAATTTCAAGGTTTTATGACGGTCCAGTAAAAAGTTACAAGCATTTTTATGTTGCAAACTTTGATAGGTGTACGACGGACTGTATATAAATTAGGGCCATTTGAAGTTTTATCAGTGTTTGATTTGGGACCCTAGGGTAGCATAGCTTTGAGCGATAGCTTAAAAAGACAAGAGGCTCGAGTAGTTTATTGTTACAAAATTTCAAGGTTTTATGACGCTCCAGTAATAAGTTACAAGCATTTGTATGTTGCAAACTTTGATAGGTGTAGGACGTACCGTATAGACATTAGGGCCATTTGAAGTTTTATCAGTGTTTGATTTGGGACTCAAGGGTAGCATAGCTTTGAGCGATAGCTTAAATTGACAAGAGTTTCGAGTACTTTATTAATACAAAATTTCAAGGTTTTATGACGCGCCAGTAAAAAGTAACAAGCATTTGTTTGTTGCAAACTTTGATAGGTCTAGGACGTACCGTATAGAAGTTAGGGCCATTTGAAGCTTTATCAGTGTTTGATTTGGGACTCAAGGGTAGCATAGCTGTAAGCGATAGCTCAAAATGACAAGAGGGTCGAGTACTTTATTGTTACAAAATTTCAAGGTTTTATGACCCTCCAGTAAAAAGTTACAAGCATTTGTATGTTGCAAACTTTGATAGGTGCAAGACGGACCGTATATAAATTAGGGCCATTTGAAGTTTTATCAGTGTTTCATTTGGGACTCAAGGGTAGCATAGCTTTGAGCGATAGCTTAAATTGACAAGAGGCTCGAGTACTTTATTGTTACAAAATTTCAAAGTTTTATGACGCTCCAGTAAAAAGTAACAAGCATTTTAAAGTTGCAAACTTTGATAGGTGTAGGACGTACCGTATAGAAGTTAGGGCCCTTTGAAATTTTATCAGTGTTTGATTTGGGACTCAAGGGTAGCATAGCTTTGAGCGATAGCTTAAATTGACAAGAGGCTCGGGTACTTTATTGTTACAAAATTTCAAGGTTTTATGACGGTCCAGTAAAAAGTTACAAGCATTTTTATGTTGCAAACTTTGATAGGTGTAGGACGTACCGTATAGAAGTTAGGGCCATTTGAAGTTTTATCAGTGTTTGATTTGGGACTCAAGGCTAAAATAGCTTTGAGCGCTAGTTGAAATTGACAAGAGGGTCGAGTACTTTATTGTTACAAAATTTCAAGGTTTTATGACCCTCCAGTAAAAACTTACAAGCATTTGTATGTTGCAAACTTTGATGGGTGTAGGACGGACCGTATAGAAGTTAGGGCCATTTGAAGTTTTATCAGTGTTTGATTTGGGACTCAAGGTTAGCATTGCTTTGAGCGATAGCTTAAATTGACAAGAAGCTCGAGTACTATATTGTTACAAAATTTCAAAGTTTTATGACGCTCCAGTAAAAAGTTACAAGCATTTGTATGTTGCAAACTTTGATAGGTGTACGACGGACTGTATATAAATTAGGGCCATTTGAAGTTTTATCAGTGTTTGATTTTGGACTCAAGGGTAGCATAGCTTTGAGCGATAGCTTAAATTGACAAGAGGCTCGAATACTTTATTGATACAATTTTTCAAGGTTTTATGACGCGCCAGTAAAAAGTTACAAGCATTTTAAAGTTGCAAACTTTGATAGGTGTAGGACGTACCGTATAGAAGTTAGGGCCATTTGAAGTTTTATCAGTGTTTGATTTGGGACTCAAGGGTAGCATAGCTTTGAGCGATAGCTTAAATTGACAAGAGGCTCGAGTACTTCATTGTTACAAAATTTCAAGGTTTTATGACGCTCCAGTAAAAAGTTAGAAGCATTTGTATGTTGCAAACTTTGATAGGTGTAGGACGTACCGTATAGAAGTTAGGGCCATTTGAAGTTTTATTAGTGTTTGATTTCGGACTCAAGGGTAGCATAGCTTTGAGAGATAGCTTAAAAAGGCAAGAGGCTCGAGTAGTTTATTGTTACAAAATTTCAAGGTTTTATGACGCTCCAGTAAAAAGTTACAAGCATTTTTATGTTGCAAACTTTGATAGGTGTAGGACATACCGTATAGAAGTTAGGGCCATTTGAAGTTTTATCAGTGTTTGATTTGGGAGTCAAGGGTAAAATAGCTTTGAGCGATAGCTTAAATTGACAAGAGGCTCGAGTACTTTATTGTTACAGAATTTGATGGTTTTATGACGCTCCAGTAAAAAGTTACAAGCATTTGTATGTTGCAAACTTTGATAGGTGGACGACGGACCGTATAGAAATTAGGGTCATTTGAAGTTTTATCAGTGTTTGATTTGGGACTCAAGGGTAGCATAGCTTTGAGCGATAGCTTAAATTGACAAGAGGCTCGAATACTTTATTGTTACAAAATTTCAAGGTTTTATGACGCGCCAGTAAAAAGTTACAAGCATTTTAAAGTTGCCAACTTTTATAGGTGTAGGACGTACCGGATAGAAGTTAGGGCATTTTAAGTTTTATCAGTGTTTGATTTGGGACTCAAGGGTAGTATAGCTTTGAGCGATAGCTTAAATTGACTAGAGGCTCGAGTACTTTATTGTTACAAAATTTCAAGGTTTTATGACGCTCCAGTAAAAAGTTACAAGCATTTTTATGTTGCAAACTTTGATAGGTGTAGGACGTACCGTATAGAAGTTAGGGCCATTTGAGGTTTTATCAGTGTTTGATTTGGGAGTCAAGGGTAAAATAGCTTTGAGAGATAGCTTAAATTGACAAGAGGCTCGAGTGCTTTATTGTTACAAAATTTCAAGGTTTTATGACGCGCCAGTAAAAAGTTACACGCATTTGAAAGTTGCAAACTTTGATAGGTGTAGGACGTACCGTATAGAAGTTAGGGCCATTTGAGGTTTTATCAGTGTTTGATTTTTGACTCAAGGGTAGCATAGCTTTGAGCGATAGCTTAAATTGACAAGAGTTTCGAGTACTTTATTAATACAAAATTTCAAGGTTTTATGACGCGCCAGTAAAAAGTAACAAGCATTTGTTTGTTGCAAACTTTGATAGGTCTAGGACGTACCGTATAGAAGTTAGGGCCATTTGAAGCTTTATCAGTGTTTGATTTGGGACTCAAGGGTAGCATAGCTGTAAGCGATAGCTCAAAATGACAAGAGGGTCGAGTACTTTATTGTTACAAAATTTCAAGGTTTTATGACCCTCCAGTAAAAAGTTACAAGCATTTGTATGTTGCAAACTTTGATAGGTGCAAGACGGACCGTATATAAATTAGGGCCATTTGAAGTTTTATCAGTGTTTCATTTGGGACTCAAGGGTAGCATAGCTTTGAGCGATAGCTTAAATTGACAAGAGGCTCGAGTACTTTATTGTTACAAAATTTCAAAGTTTTATGACGCTCCAGTAAAAAGTAACAAGCATTTTAAAGTTGCAAACTTTGATAGGTGTAGGACGTACCGTATAGAAGTTAGGGCCCTTTGAAATTTTAGCAGTGTTTGATTTGGGACTCAAGGGTAGCATAGCTTTGAGCGATAGCTTAAATTGACAAGAGGCTCGGGTACTTTATTGTTACAAAATTTCAAGGTTTTATGACGGTCCAGTAAAAAGTTACAAGCATTTTTATGTTGCAAACTTTGATAGGTGTAGGACGTACCGTATAGAAGTTAGGGCCATTTGAAGTTTTATCAGTGTTTGATTTGGGACTCAAGGCTAAAATAGCTTTGAGCGCTAGTTGAAATTGACAAGAGGGTCGAGTACTTTATTGTTACAAAATTTCAAGGTTTTATGACCCTCCAGTAAAAACTTACAAGCATTTGTATGTTGCAAACTTTGATGGGTGTAGGACGGACCGTATAGAAGTTAGGGCCATTTGAAGTTTTATCAGTGTTTGATTTGGGACTCAAGGTTAGCATTGCTTTGAGCGATAGCTTAAATTGACAAGAAGCTCGAGTACTATATTGTTACAAAATTTCAAAGTTTTATGACGCTCCAGTAAAAAGTTACAAGCATTTGTATGTTGCAAACTTTGATAGGTGTACGACGGACTGTATATAAATTAGGGCCATTTGAAGTTTTATCAGTGTTTGATTTTGGACTCAAGGGTAGCATAGCTTTGAGCGATAGCTTAAATTGACAAGAGGCTCGAATACTTTATTGATACAATTTTTCAAGGTTTTATGACGCGCCAGTAAAATGTTACAAGCATTTTAAAGTTGCAAACTTTGATAGGTGTAGGACGTACCGTATAGAAGTTAGGGCCATTTGAAAGTTTATCATTGTTTGGTTTGGGCCTCAAGGGTAGCATAGCTTTGAGCGATAGCTTAAATTGACAAGAGGCTCGAGTACTTCATTGTTACAAAATTTCAAGGTTTTATGACGCTCCAGTAAAAAGTTAGAAGCATTTGTATGTTGCAAACTTTGATAGGTGTAGGACGTACCGTATAGAAGTTAGGGCCATTTGAAGTTTTATTAGTGTTTGATTTCGGACTCAAGGGTAGCATAGCTTTGAGAGATAGCTTAAAAAGGCAAGAGGCTCGAGTAGTTTATTGTTACAAAATTTCAAGGTTTTATGACGCTCCAGTAAAAAGTTACAAGCATTTGTATGTTGCAAACTTTGATAGGTGTAGGACATACCGTATAGAAGTTAGGGCCATTTGAAGTTTTATCAGTGTTTGATTTGGGAGTCAAGGGTAAAATAGCTTTGAGCGATAGCTTAAATTGACAAGAGGCTCGAGTACTTTATTGTTACAGAATTTGATGGTTTTATGACGCTCCAGTAAAAAGTTACAAGCATTTGTATGTTGCAAACTTTGATAGGTGGACGACGGACCGTATAGAAATTAGGGTCATTTGAAGTTTTATCAGTGTTTGATTTGGGACTCAAGGGTAGCATAGCTTTGAGCGATAGCTTAAATTGACAAGAGGCTCGAATACTTTATTGTTACAAAATTTCAAGGTTTTATGACGCGCCAGTAAAAAGTTACAAGCATTTTAAAGTTGCCAACTTTTATAGGTGTAGGACGTACCGGATAGAAGTTAGGGCATTTTAAGTTTTATCAGTGTTTGATTTGGGACTCAAGGGTAGTATAGCTTTGAGCGATAGCTTAAATTGACTAGAGGCTCGAGTACTTTATTGTTACAAAATTTCAAGGTTTTATGACGCTCCAGTAAAAAGTTACAAGCATTTTTATGTTGCAAACTTTGATAGGTGTAGGACGTACCGTATAGACATTAGGGCCATTTGAAGTTTTATCAGTGTTTGATTTGGGACTCAAGGGTAGCATAGCTTTGAGCGATAGCTTAAATTGACAAGAGTTTCGAGTACTTTATTAATACAAAATTTCAAGGTTTTATGACGCGCCAGTAAAAAGTAACAAGCATTTGTTTGTTGCAAACTTTGATAGGTCTAGGACGTACCGTATAGAAGTTAGGGCCATTTGAAGCTTTATCAGTGTTTGATTTGGGACTCAAGGGTAGCATAGCTGTAAGCGATAGCTCAAAATGACAAGAGGGTCGAGTACTTTATTGTTACAAAATTTCAAGGTTTTATGACCCTCCAGTAAAAAGTTACAAGCATTTGTATGTTGCAAACTTTGATAGGTGCAAGACGGACCGTATATAAATTAGGGCCATTTGAAGTTTTATCAGTGTTTCATTTGGGACTCAAGGGTAGCATAGCTTTGAGCGATAGCTTAAATTGACAAGAGGCTCGAGTACTTTATTGTTACAAAATTTCAAGGTTTTATGACGCTCCAGTAAAAAGTAACAAGCATTTTAAAGTTGCAAACTTTGATAGGTGTAGGACGTACCGTATAGAAGTTAGGGCCCTTTGAAATTTTATCAGTGTTTGATTTGGGACTCAAGGGTAGCATAGCTTTGAGCGATAGCTTAAATTGACAAGAGGCTCGGGTACTTTATTGTTACAAAATTTCAAGGTTTTATGACGGTCCAGTAAAAAGTTACAAGCATTTTTATGTTGCAAACTTTGATAGGTGTAGGACGTACCGTATAGAAGTTAGGGCCATTTGAAGTTTTATCAGTGTTTGATTTGGGACTCAAGGCTAAAATAGCTTTGAGCGCTAGTTGAAATTGACAAGAGGGTCGAGTACTTTATTGTTACAAAATTTCAAGGTTTTATGACCCTCCAGTAAAAACTTACAAGCATTTGTATGTTGCAAACTTTGATGGGTGTAGGACGGACCGTATAGAAGTTAGGGCCATTTGAAGTTTTATCAGTGTTTGATTTGGGACTCAAGGTTAGCATTGCTTTGAGCGATAGCTTAAATTGACAAGAAGCTCGAGTACTATATTGTTACAAAATTTCAAAGTTTTATGACGCTCCAGTAAAAAGTTACAAGCATTTGTATGTTGCAAACTTTGATAGGTGTACGACGGACTGTATATAAATTAGGGCCATTTGAAGTTTTATCAGTGTTTGATTTTGGACTCAAGGGTAGCATAGCTTTGAGCGATAGCTTAAATTGACAAGAGGCTCGAATACTTTATTGATACAATTTTTCAAGGTTTTATGACGCGCCAGTAAAAAGTTACAAGCATTTTAAAGTTGCAAACTTTGATAGGTGTAGGACGTACCGTATAGAAGTTAGGGCCATTTGAAGTTTTATCAGTGTTTGATTTGGGACTCAAGGGTAGCATAGCTTTGAGCGATAGCTTAAATTGACAAGAGGCTCGAGTACTTCATTGTTACAAAATTTCAAGGTTTTATGACGCTCCAGTAAAAAGTTAGAAGCATTTGTATGTTGCAAACTTTGATAGGTGTAGGACGTACCGTATAGAAGTTAGGGCCATTTGAAGTTTTATTAGTGTTTGATTTCGGACTCAAGGGTAGCATAGCTTTGAGAGATAGCTTAAAAAGGCAAGAGGCTCGAGTAGTTTATTGTTACAAAATTTCAAGGTTTTATGACGCTCCAGTAAAAAGTTACAAGCATTTTTATGTTGCAAACTTTGATAGGTGTAGGACATACCGTATAGAAGTTAGGGCCATTTGAAGTTTTATCAGTGTTTGATTTGGGAGTCAAGGGTAAAATAGCTTTGAGCGATAGCTTAAATTGACAAGAGGCTCGAGTACTTTATTGTTACAGAATTTGATGGTTTTATGACGCTCCAGTAAAAAGTTACAAGCATTTGTATGTTGCAAACTTTGATAGGTGGACGACGGACCGTATAGAAATTAGGGTCATTTGAAGTTTTATCAGTGTTTGATTTGGGACTCAAGGGTAGCATAGCTTTGAGCGATAGCTTAAATTGACAAGAGGCTCGAATACTTTATTGTTACAAAATTTCAAGGTTTTATGACGCGCCAGTAAAAAGTTACAAGCATTTTAAAGTTGCCAACTTTTATAGGTGTAGGACGTACCGGATAGAAGTTAGGGCATTTTAAGTTTTATCAGTGTTTGATTTGGGACTCAAGGGTAGTATAGCTTTGAGCGATAGCTTAAATTGACTAGAGGCTCGAGTACTTTATTGTTACAAAATTTCAAGGTTTTATGACGCTCCAGTAAAAAGTTACAAGCATTTTTATGTTGCAAACTTTGATAGGTGTAGGACGTACCGTATAGAAGTTAGGGCCATTTGAGGTTTTATCAGTGTTTGATTTGGGAGTCAAGGGTAAAATAGCTTTGAGAGATAGCTTAAATTGACAAGAGGCTCGAGTGCTTTATTGTTACAAAATTTCAAGGTTTTATGACGCGCCAGTAAAAAGTTACACGCATTTGAAAGTTGCAAACTTTGATAGGTGTAGGACGTACCGTATAGAAGTTAGGGCCATTTGAGGTTTTATCAGTGTTTGATTTTTGACTCAAGGGTAGCATAGCTTTGAGCGATAGCTTAAATTGACAAGAGGCTCGAATACTTTATTGATACAATTTTTCAAAGTTTTATGACGCGCCAGTAAAAAGTTACAAGCATTTTTATGTTGCAAACTTTGATAGGTGTAGGACGTACCGTATAGAAGTTAGGGCCATTTGAGGTTTTATCAGTGTTTGTTTTGGGACTCAAGGGTAGCATAGCTTTGAGCGATAGCTTAAATTGACAAGAGTTTCGAGTACTTTATTGTTACAAAATTTCAAGGTTTTATGACGCTCCAGTAAAAAGTTACAAGCATTTTTATGTTGCAAACTTTGATAGGTCTAGGACGTACCGTATAGAAGTTAGGGCCATTTGAAGTTTTATCAGTGTTTGATTTGGGACTCAAGGCTAAAATAGCTTTGAGCGCTAGTTGAAATTGACAAGAGGGTCGAGTACTTTATTGTTACAAAATTTCAAGGTTTTATGACGCTCCAGTAAAAAGTTACAAGCATTTTTATGTTGCAAACTTTGATAGGTGTAGGACATACCGTATAGAAGTTAGGGCCATTTGAAGTTTTATCAGTGTTTGATTTGGGACTCAAGGGTAAAATAGCTTTGAGCGATAGCTTAAATTGACAAGAGGCTCGAGTACTTTATTGTTACAAAATTTCCAGGTTTTATGACGCTCCAGTAAAAAGTTACAAGCATTTGTATGTTGCAAACTTTGATACGTGTAGGACGTACCGTATAGAAGTTAGGGCCATTTGAAGTTTGATCAGTGTTTGATTTGGGACTCAAGGGTAGCATAGCTTTGAGCGATAGCTTAAATTGACAAGAGGCTCGAGTATTTTATTGTGACAAAATTTCAAGGTTTTATGACGCTCCAGTAAAAAGTTACAGGCATTTGTATGGTGCAAACTTTGATAGGTGTAGGACGTACCGTATAGAAGTTAGGACCATTTGAAGTTTTATCAGTGTTTGATTTGGGACTCAAGGGTAGTATAGCTTTGAGCGATAGCTTAAATTGACAAGAGGCTCGAGTACTTTATTGTTACAGAATTTGATGGTTTTATGACGCTCCAGTAAAAAGTTACAAGCATTTGTATGTTGCAAACTTTGATAGGTGGACGACGGACCGTATAGAAATTAGGGTCATTTGAAGTTTTATCAGTGTTTGATTTGGGACTCAAGGGTAGCATAGCTTTGAGCGATAGTTTAAATTGACAAGAGGCTCGAATACTTTATTGTTACAAAATTTCAAGGTTTTATGACGCGCCAGTAAAAAGTTACAAGCATTTTAAAGTTGCCAACTTTGATAGGTGTAGGACGTACCGTATAGAAGTTAGGGCCATTTGAAGTTTTATCAGTGTTTGATTTGGGACTCAAGGGTAGCATAGCTTTGATCGATAGCTTAAATTGACTAGAGGCTCGAGTACTTTATTGTTACAAAATTTCAAGGTTTTATGACGCTCCAGTAATAAGTTACAAGCATTTGTATGTTGCAAACTTTGATAGGTGTAGGACGTACCGTATAGACATTAGGGCCATTTGAAGTTTTATCAGTGTTTGATTTGGGACTCAAGGGTAGCATAGCTTTGAGCGATAGCTTAAATTGACAAGAGTTTCGAGTACTTTATTGTTACAAAATTTCAAGGTTTTATGACGCGCCAGTAAAAATTAACAAGCATTTGTTTGTTGCAAACTTTGATAGGTCTAGGGCGTACCGTATAGAAGTTAGGGCCATTTGAAGCTTTATCAGTGTTTGATTTGGGACTCAAGGGTAGCATAGCTTTGAGCGATAGCTCAAAATGACAAGAGGGTCGAGTACTTTATTGTTACAAAATTTCAAGGTTTTATGACCCTCCAGTAAAAAGTTACAAGCATTTGTATGTTGCAAACTTTGATGGGTGTAGGACGCACCGTATAGAAGTTAGGGCCATTTGAAGTTTTATCAGTGTTTGATTTGGGACTCAAGGTTAGCATTGCTTTGACCGATGGTTTAAATTCACAAGAGGCTCGAGTACTTTATTGTTACAAAATTTCAAAGTTTTATGACGCTCCAGTAAAAAGTAACAAGCATTTGTATGTTGCAAACTTTGATAGGTGCAAGACGGACCGTATATAAATTAGGGCCATTTGAAGTTTTATCAGTGTTTCATTTGGGACTCAAGGGTAGCATAGCTTTGAGCGATAGCTTAAATTGACAAGAAGCTCAAATACTTTATTGTTACAAAATTTCAAGGTTTTATGACGCTGCAGTAAAAAGTTACAAGCATTTTAAAGTTGCAAACTTTGATAGGTGTAGGACGTACCGTATAGAAGTTAGGGCCCTTTGAAATTTTATCAGTGTTTGATTTGGGACTCAAGGGTAGCATAGCTTTGAGCGATAGCTTAAATTGACAAGAGGCTCGGGTACTTTATTGTTACAAAATTTCAAGGTTTTATGACGCTCCAGTAAAAAGTTACAAGCATTTTTATGTTGCAAACTTTGATAGGTGTAGGACGTACCGTATAGAAGTTAGGGCCATTTGAAGTTTTATCAGTGTTTGATTTGGGACTCAAGGCTAAAATAGCTTTGAGCGCTAGTTGAAATTGACAAGAGGGTCGAGTACTTTATTGTTACAAAATTTCAAGGTTTTATGACCCTCCAGTAAAAACTTACAAGCATTTGTATGTTGCAAACTTTGATGGGGTGTAGGACGGACCGTATAGAAGTTAGGGCCATTTGAAGTTTTATCAGTGTTTGATTTGGGACTCAAGGTTAGCATTGCTTTGAGCGATAGCTTAAATTGACAAGAAGCTCGAGTACTATATTGTTACAAAATTTCAAAGTTTTATGACGCTCCAGTAAAAAGTTACAAGCATTTGTATGTTGCAAACTTTGATAGGTGTACGACGGACCGTATATAAATTAGGGCCATTTGAAGTTTTATCAGTGTTTGATTTTGGACTCAAGGGTAGCATAGCTTTGAGCGATAGCTTAAATTGACAAGAGGCTCGAATACTTTATTGATACAATTTTTCAAGGTTTTATGACGCGCCAGTAAAAAGTTA